>LPNX010518205.1:387742-621597 GCA_001517045.1 Pseudotsuga menziesii
CTTTTCTACAAGTCATGTGTGATGTTGCACTAGTATCAAGTAGCCAACAATCTGTGTAAGATGAAAGTGAAGTCATTTAATTAATACCAAGATTACAATGTGCAACAATATAATGAGCAGAATCTGAAGATTTACTAGCATCTTGGTTCTTATTGTCATCTTTCTTCTGGTTATGTCTGTCTTTGATGGAGTCCCACAAAGCCCAACACTGATCTGCTGTGTGTTCAATCTTTCCACAACGCTTGCACTTCAAATCTGATCTTTTGCTGGAGTTGTTTTTGCCTCCTCTACCTCTGAAGTTTCTTCTTCCTCTGCCTCTCTTGCTGCTTTCTCCTTTGGGATGATCATTGGATTGGTCTTTGGTGTGGTTCTTTGCTTTTTGAGCAAAGCAAAGTGATTCTCCAGAATGCTCGGTTGTCTTCTTACCAAAAGATTTCTCTCTGTCAGCTATCTTCTCTACCAGGGTGTCAAATGTTAGTGATTTGAACTTGTCACTTGCTTGCAACGACTCTAGATAGTTGGAGTGAGAAGGATACAAATATTTTACAAATGTTGCAAGGGGAAGATCTGGTTTCATACCAGTGGCTTGAATCTTGTGCATGATAGCTTTGATTTCAGAGGCAACTAACATGGGATCATTGTCTTTTACTTCTAAACTGAATAGTTTTAGCATTAGTTGAATAACTTCCATTTTAGAGTGTGAATCATACAGATCTTTTAACGTTTTTAGTGCTCCAAAACATGACTTTGTAGGCAATATGTGCTGGCTCACCTCTTCACTGACTGTGGCAGTGATTACTGCTAAAGATTTCTTGTCTTTTGTTTTCCAAACGGCCTTCTCTTTCTTGGATTCTGGAGGTCCTGGGTCTCTGGTTATGAGCCTTCCAGCTTCTGTCTCTATTGTGGTGCCTTCGCAAATACCGTCCCAAAGGTCATTGTAGATGAAGGCAGATTTGTTCTTCTTCCACCATTCTGGATAAGTGTCTTTGCCAGTGAGAGTGGCACCAACTACAGATGCTATAGATTACATCTTCTGTGATGAATCTAGCAACTACAACAATAGGAGAAAAAGAAGAAAGAGTAAAGGTGCAGGTCTAAGTCTCTGCCACCTTCCTCAAGCTTTACAACAATGTCAATGTCTCTGCTATTGTCATACAAACTTTGGAATACAAACATGAATACAAGCGCGAGCTTCTTCACTCACATTTAGACTCGGCCTTCATGCATTTCACAAGCAGTCTTGTGGTGAGGGAGAGCACCAGCTCGATTACAATATTCAAGTGGATATGAGCAGCTTCAGGAAAATGGAAGCAATTCACAACAAACACCAACAATATTCTGCTGTATCTATCACTCAAGCTCAAAGCACAACTTCAAATCGAAAGGAGAAAACCCAGCACTCCCATACACATACATTCTAACTCAAAGCTTCAATAAAGTAGTCATGGGCATCTTCAATACACATCAACCATATCGTACATATGAAAATATTTGCAGAATTTCCTAGAAAACTCCATGCACATGAATTGGGGCAGAAATTAGGTTTTATGCACTTCCAAAGGTCATAAGAAAATAGAACACGGAGATTAGGGTCTTTGTTTGTTTCGTAAGGAAAACAAACAAATTATAGCACTTAGATGCTAGATCTGAAACTTAAACTTGACAGTTAATCTTACTAATCAAGACTTTTAATTTTGTAAATGCAGATGACTTGAAGCAAGAAGAACTCGGTAATGTAGATCTATACTAGAAAATTATTCTTTTTCAATTTAAGCTAGATCTAATCATGAAAGTTAATTATGATCTATGTATGAGAATGGAATTTAAACCTTAGATCTACAACTACTTTTCTAATAAAGGACAAAAATAATTTTTTAAACAAATTTGAGAAGGAGAGAGGGGAAGTTTAGAGAACAAGATGATCCTTGAGGCTTTGATTGTGGGGCACCGAGGGACTTTATCTGTAAACAAAAAAAATGTCAATATAAGAAAGATCAAATAATATCCTCTCTATCTCCAGCTAAGATGGCCTACTCTTCACACAACTCAACAAACAAGATCAAATCCAGCAGCATATACACTTAGAGATCAAAATATGAAAATGTCCATAAACAAATGAAAATATTCAATTTCGCATCTCTAAACATTCATACTAAATAAAATGAAGTAGGAAACAAACAACTTCATTCACCTTGCAAAACTGATACTAGTCCTTCAAGCAAGCTAGATCTAGAAATTGGAAGCAAAATGGATCCAACAAATATTATCTCAACAAAGCACAATGATAATGCATCCACTCACAAACCACCACACAAGTATACCTCCAAAGTCTCTTTTATTTCTCAAATGATCAATGATTACATTCAGCAAGGCTCTTCCCAGTACATTCCAACTCGTTTGAATGGGAGAGCATAGCTTTATTTATAGCAAATACAAGCCCAGGGGGGCACCACCAACATTGGAAGAAGTAAGAGTTTAGTTGAGTTTAGCAAATACATTCTTCTAAACTAAATCAATCAGAAGAATCGATGGGTTGATTCTTTAGTTTAACTGGACAATTAGTATGGAGGAGGTGCCACCTCAAATGAGGTAGGCGACCTTACTCCAACTCCCAAAGCCCAACTCACCAAATACCAAATCGCATGCTCTGATCTCCTTCATGTGATTGTACGGCTATGTGATGTGAACTTCACCAACAAAATACTCGCTTGTTGTCCAAGCTTTGGCTGCAAAGTGGCCACCACAAAGTCCTGGTTGAAGTTCTTTTAAGAGTTTTTGAGACTCTTCTTCATCCACACACCTAAGTATGAGACCATCCAATTTTTTCAACCCAATCCTTCTTGTGTAAGGAAATACGTGGTGGCTTGCAATCTTAATGACCTTCTCTTGTGTCCAACCAAATGATATGGACAAGTCAGGTTGAAGAGGTAGATTATAATGTCTGAATACCACTGTTCTTGTTGAAGATGCTGAATTCCAGTTGAAACAGTTAATGTTGATGAACTATTTTGGAAAACCATACCTAAGGCTTGTTCATTTCCTTCTGTCATCATCTTGGCAAGTCCCTGTCCTTTGATTAATTTAGTGGGCTTAATTTCTAAGTCATATTCTTGGATCTTCAATACCCATTTTCCCCTTATGCCAAGGCAATCTTGTTGAGACAAGATATCCTTTACTGCTGAGTGAGGGACATTGCCAACTACTTTGGAAGCCGATCCTTTTATAAAAAATTAAATGCTAGGACATCTTTTACAAATTCCCCAAGGGGGTATGAACATGTGTTACAAAAAATAAAGTAGCCATGAAGGCCTGAAAGGACTTCTGAAATCTGAATGCGAACAATTATCTTGTTCGTCACTGGCGGCTCACTAAAAGTCCAACTAGGTGCATCCTAGTCGGTAACAACATGAAAACAGATATGAAAATTATAATATAAATTACCTAAAAGCAAAATATGAAATTGAAGATAGTGCCAGTGCTGAATGGAGTCTATTGCTACTGAAAGTTGTAAATGTATTGCAAGGCTGAAACACCAACATGACTTTGGAGGTGTGAGTGAAACACCATGAAGGCTTTGGAGGTGAGTGAAAAAATCAGAAATTATTAGTCATTTGTTCAACAACCAATAATAACCAAGGGAAAAAACAATTTGGGTTAGTAGGCTTGATGCTTCAGTCTGGGAAGCCGAGCCTTTTATAAAAAATTAAATGCTAGGAAATTTTTTACAAATTCCCCAAGGGGGTATGAACATGCGTTAAAAAAAATAAAATAGCCATGAAGGCCTGAAAGGACTTCTGAAATCTGAATACAGACAAATATCTTGTTCGTCACTGGCGGCTCACTGAAAGTCCAACAAGGTGCATCCTAGTTGGTAACAGCATGAAAATGGATATGGCAATTATAATATAAATGACCTGAAAGCAAAATATGAAATTGAAGATAGTGCCAGTGCCGAATGGAGTCTATTGCTGCTGAAAGCTGTAAATGTATTGCAAGTGGAGTCTTGGTCAGTTTTAATCTTATTCAATGATGAGTAAGTTAAGGGGGAAAGGAGATTCTCGATATACCTCGAGGTATTGAGAATATGTCCAGATTCTGAGAAGAATGGCTCTGCACAAGAAAATGTGGGATAGATGGAGTCGTGGGTGGGTGTTCAACACTATACCAACAAGGATGTAGCCTAACGGGACCCCACGGTCGCTTTTTATTTGTTCCCACTTTCCTTGAAGAATTTTTCCACTACTTCTTAGGCTTGTTGCGCCGGATTTCCGTAATGTTTGGGGGTTGTAAATTTTATTAATATGCATTGATTAATTAGATGTGAGGGATTAATGAATGTACAATACCACTTTTGATATCCCCAAGTGTCAGACTGAGTCACGAGGGGTAGAGCATACACGGTAGAGGAAAAATGTTTATTCCGATTTAGTGAGTAACGAATAACAAATGTACTAATCTATACAGCTTGTTAAGGATAGATTGTGTGCTTGTGATTTATTTTAAGCAATTCATCAACAAAATAGAAAGAAAGATTTTATTACTTTGAGTACTAGGAAAGAGAAACTAGATCTAAGATTTTGATTATGAAACAAAGCACTTCTTAGATATTATCAAACAAGTAAATAAACTGATGAACTTTAGCATATGAATTTACTTGTTAAATGAAAGTAACCGAAAAGAAAAAAATTTGTAATTTTGAAGACGATGAAGGAAGATCTCAAGCCCAAGATTGAACAAATTTGAGAAAGGAGAGAGCCTATGGAACAAGAAACATTAGATTCATAAAAATATTTCGAAGAAAGATAAAATGCAACCAAGCTCTGATCTCTACTTCACGTCTGGTGACCTGCAAAGCTACAAAAACCTTTAAGCAAGTGATTATATCTAATATGGTAAATTAAACAAGAACAAAAGCGCATAAGTATAACCGACTAAAAAATGCAACTCTTAGATCTTATATAACTACACATAAGTAAGCAAATTGAACCTTCAAATTCCTATTCTATGGATTAGAATATAATCTTCTAAGCTAGATAATGAAACTTGTATAAACAATAATCAAGCTACACAGATATCACCTCGATTATAAGCCAAACATTCACCATGAGAATTCTTGCACCAACAGATTGTCCTCCAAAGACTCAACTTTATTCATGACAAAGATAAACAATTACAATCATATCAGCAGAGGTTCCTTGCTTCCATTCTTTTTTGAGGAAGAAGGCCTCGCTTTTATAACAAAACCTAGCCTCGGGGGAGCACCAACCAACTAAAGATCATTTTGGAGTGTAACTGAGTTGAACTGAACATGGACTGAGTTGAATAGAGGAGATGATTGACACCTCTCTCGCCAAACTCCAACAACCTCTACCAACCTTCCAACACACCCCAAAATCCCACCAAACTCTCCACATGTGCGAGATTCCTCCTCACACGAGTTGTATGGCATTGAGAGTGAAGGATTGTATTAAAGATTCAAGACCATAGTACTAGTTTAAACCAAAGCATACAATGTTTTAAAGCATATACCATGTTTTTTTATTTTATTTTTACTCAACGCATGGGGAGGAGTCCACCCTCACCCACTCTAGCGAAACTTTCTCCTTAGCGTGAGTCTTCCCTTTCACGATCTCCTCTTTAATTCAAACATATAACATATTACAAACTTTAATATACGAAAGGATTTTTTTAATTTTATTATATGGAGAGGGGTCCACCCATATCACCCAATCGCTACCTCACTTGGTATTAGCATGAGTCCCATGTGGGTGATGTCACCACTCCTCATAAAACAATTCATAACTACCTTTTCACCCAAAGTTTGATTGCCATTACACTTTGAAGTGGGTTGGATGGAATGAGGAACCCACCTTTTCTTAGAATTTAGCATTTAAATTCCAAATTCTGACGCTCTGCTAGCTAAATAACACCTTCGAGGGTGTTTTAGGTGCTCTAACCATTGTGAACGTGGCCACTGGGGTAAAGATATTGCTATGAGCTTGAAAATGATCCCAACCATGCCAAAAACAAACTCTGGATCACATTTTTTTTACATTTTGAATTTTTTCAAACTGGTAAGTCCCATTTGGAGAAGGTCATCAAAATGTTTCCCAAACTGGTAAGTCCTCTTGCAGGCTTCTTCTATCCAAGATTGGATTGGACTGATGTAAACATTTGTATGATAAGGCAAATCATCATTCTCATCACAAGGGATTATCCGCTAATAAATCTATGCGTAAGCCCCAAACTGCTCCAAATCATAAGGAACATCTATATGTGAAGATGATGGCTGAAAAAAATATTCAACTAGTTGCACCCAATCTGATTCTTCACTACATTGCTTCTCCAAATCCTCATTACAGATACTCAAATACAACTCGGACTGATCATATGAAAACTCTGACTGCTCTTCTTTACAACTTTCATAAGTCTCAGAGTAAACACTCCCCTTGTTGGATGCATCATAGATCGGAATTCCACAAATTTCTGAATAAACACTCCCCTCGCTCGACATATCATAGATGGGATTTTCAAAAGTATCATAGGTTGGATTTTCAATAAAAGTCCAATAGTCATCATCTCCATCTATGTCAGATATGAGAGATGCCTCATCACTAGTATCAAATCCCTGGCTACACTCCTTATTCTGCTCAAAACAATCTTCTTTAAAAAGCTGGGTTTCAAAGATATCACAGTGAACCCAACTTTCCCAACCTTCAGTGCCATGTGAAGAACATGGGGAAGTGTCGTCACACATTTTATAGTCATTATGAATTTCTTCATAAGTGTCAATCTCTATAATGATTTCATCATGGTGCCAATCTGAGAAAATGTTATCATTATTACTGAAATGGACCTGAGAACACTCCAAATCCTTAATGGTGCATACCATGAAAACATGAGGAGGGTCTATGACCATATTTTCAATCAAGGGCTCCTCAGGTATTTCTGTAAATTTTTCTTTACAATGCAGATGGGAAATGAAACTATCATCATTTTTACTAAAGTCATCAAGTAGTAGCTCTAAACCTTCAATGCTTTTTACTGTGGTGAAATGAGGAGGCTCTTCTTTATGATATTCTATTTTTGTCAAATAAAAGGTAAAAATTGCTTCAAGTAATTTTCCAAACCCTTCATACTACCCCTACCATCATGCCATTGTTTCAAAAATATCCGAAGGAAGCTACAAAGGGAGGTGATACACTTATTTGGAAGGCCCTCATAAAACCAACAACAAGCATCTCCCTGAAGGGAACCAACAAACACTTGCATCATGGTGTCTTCATACAAAGCATTGAAATCGACTAGAAATTCAAGAAAAGACTTGACATGCCAGATTGTTGAATCACCATTTCCGTGAAAGACTAGCTGCCATTTATATAAAACCTTCTCACCATCACCAAAGTTAGGAAAAATTGAGATGTTTGAGAAATCAATAGGATAATACTATTTGGTGATATGAGTACCCAATTTCCCTATTAACTCATCCATTTCGGATATTAGCAGTATGTAATCGATGTAACCATGAGATGGACTTTATACTGAACAGAAGGAGCTGTCAAATAATGAGCTTTAAAGTTTTTTAATGTGTTGCTTGGGCTCATCTCTACACACAACAAAATCAACCATTTTTACGAGAAGCAAGGGTTTTATCCTAAGTCACATGACACGAGGACACAGGACACGGAGGACACGAAAATACGAGTATTCGACACGAGACACGACGACCCCAGAAATAGGACATGAGGGACACGTTTTATATATATATTATAAAAATACTTAAAGATCTACATTTTTTTAAAACTAGAAATATATACAGTGTACATCAATCATAATATCATTCAATTGAAATTTTTCAATGATGAATCAGTAATAAAATTATCAATGAATCATGAACTTTGAACCATAAATTGCATATTTGATATTTCTCATTAAACCACAAAAATCAAAATGTATTACATAGATATCAAGAGAATGCCACCGACAAATACAAAATAGAGTAGATACTACTTAGTATACTAAGTCTAGTATCTACTGTACTACTAGATACAAAATGAAAATACTAAATAGCCACAGGTAAGAATACCATAGCTCATCAATGGTACTAGCCATTGTCAATCGTCTTCTTGCTCCTCCATGTCAAAATTAACAGTATTGGCGTAGCTCTTTCCTCTATCCTCCTCCTCCTTATACCCTTTTTGACAAGACACATGTCCAGAAATCAGGACACATTCCTGGCAAGTGTTCGACACATGCTGGAAAGTATCTAGATTTTGGGACATGAAAATTATGGTGTCGTACACGTATTAGGGAAAGTGTCATGTCCGACACGTGGAATACGGGACACGGGCCCTATTTGGAAGTGTCCTGTTACTTAGGTTTTATCCCTTCAATGGAGTCGCCATGTGAGAATAAAAATGTGCATTAAAATTTCTCACAAAAATATTTTCTTTTGCTTTTCTTTGTAACTATATAAAAAAAAGGTTAGTGGAGTCACCAGATGAAAAATAAAGAACTAATCTAAACATTCATCAAACAAAGCAAAAGCAAAAAAATTCATAACCCAGGAATAAAAATATTTATCCCCGTCAATGACACCAAAAAATGTTGTCGCCTCTCACACACCTGGGGCGATTTTGCGCAGCAGAAATATTCAAGCTTCTAAGTGCGTACTTGGGGGCAAGTCTCGAGTCAGGTGCTGTCACCTGATCCAAGGGGGGTATTCACTATTAAAGAGTTTCTAAGGCTCTAGATTTTATTGAATTATGAGTGAATTGTTTTTGTTAGAAGTTTTGATAAATCACCACTGAAACAAGCTACTTGCAAGTAAAATTAATATAACAACAACATGAAAATAGATATGGCAATTATAACATAAATGACTTGAATGTTAGATTTTTATCATTCAAGCTAGCATTATCTTAGGATCTTATTTGAAATAATAACATGCACAACAATAAACACAAGAGACAAGAGACACAAAGAATTTTCCTCGGGGAAACCATAAAGGAGAAAACCCCACAACTTCCTTGGAGATAGAATCAACACCAAAAGTAAAACCCCAAAAAATAGTAAGATGATCTCCTGACAACAGTAGTCTCTTTCTTTCTATCCCCAACAACTTCTTCTCCCTCAGCTATGTGCTACAACTGAGTGTGAGTGAGTGTGTGATAAATAGAGAGGCTCATTCTTTATTTATACTAATTCCTGACTTGACAATAACTCACTAGGGCCAACTTCACTAGGAGAGTCTAATAACCCTAGGACCCCACAACTACGGGGACTTTAACCCTTGATCAATAGGAGGGTTACCCACAATGACTTGACATGACTTGTTCACATTATAGAAACTCTCGATCGAAACATTGGGGCATGACATGACTCAAACACTTCCCGGAATAAATATCGGGGTACAATACATAAGATATACAAGTGAATACATTTCGAAGTCACAATTACATCAACACTCCCTCTTAACTAGGAAGGTATTCTCTTGACACAAATTATTAGCACAAGACTTCTTCTCTGTATCATCTGGATCATCATCGAGTCCTCGTCATCTTCATCTTCAAGTCATCTTCATCTGGATCTGGATCATCACTCGACCTGGATCATCATCACTAGATCTGGATCATCACTCGATCTGGATCATCTCTTCTGGATCAACATCACTGGATCTAGATCATCACTCGATCTGGATCAACATCACTGGATATGGATCATCACTCGATCTGGATCATCACTGCTGGATTAACATCACTAGATCTGGATCATCACTCAATTTGGATCATCACTGGGTCATCATTACTGGTGCTATTTCATGATTCTTTTTGTCGCAGGAAGTTCTACAGAGCCAACCCTTTTTCATGCTGGTTGTAGGCCTAGCCTCCATGTAGGTCTTCTTCAGCGCTTATATCTGACCCTAAGTCAGAATGGCCCGCACAGCACTTACATCTGACCATGAGAGGAACACATCCACCACCATGTCAGAAAGGCATGCCCAACACTCACATCTGACCATGCGAAAACACATCCCAAAACCCTGTCAGAAAGGCTCAGCACTCACATCCGATCATGCAGGAACACATCCCACAACCCTATCGAAAAGGCTCAGCACTTATATCTAGCCATGCGAGAACACATCCTGCAACCATGCTAGAAGGGCTCCACACTTACATCTAGCCATGCGGGAACACATCCTGCAACCATGCTAGAAGGGCTCTGCACTTACATCTAGCCATGAGGGAACACATCCTGCAACCATGTTAGAAGGTCTCTCAACCCTAGGTTGAGGATTCCTGGTAACTGACCAGGTGCCTCCATTCTTCCAGAGAATGGCATCAGCCCTTATATCTAATCAAGTGGGAACACATCCCTCAATCACATCAGAATGGCCCTGCATTTATATCTGATCATGTGGGAACACATCCCTCAATCACATCAGAATGGCCATGCACTTACATCTGATCATGTGGGAACACATCCCACAGTCACATCAGAATGGCCCTCAGCCCTAGGCTGAATATTCCTAGTAACTGACTAGGTGCCTCCATTCATAGAATGGCATTCAACATTTATATCTGATCATGTAGGAACCAATACTATAGTCACATCAGAATGGCTCAGCACTCACATTTGACATGGAAGGAACCAATCCTCTCACCATGACAGAATGGCTCAGCCCTTACATCTGACCATGGAAGGAACCAATCCTCTCACCATGTCAGAATGGCTCACGGACTCATCACTTCCCCTTGGAGGGAACCTCGATCTGGAGAACACCAAGCTTCTCCCTGAAGTACTCAAATTTCACTCTGGCTAATGGCTTCGTCAACACATCAGCTATATGTTCGTCCGTCGCAACATACTAGAGCTTCACTGCTCCTCTCTGCACCATATCCCTGATATAGTGATATTTGATCTCAATGTGCTTTGACTTGTCATGGAACACCAGGTTCTCCGACAACTTCACACAACTCTAGTTGTCGTAATATATACAAGTAGCATCCAACTAGAGATCAAATAAATCAAACAGTAGCTTCCTTAGCGATACTACCACACAACTAGCTGAACAGGCTGCGACATACTCTGATTCAACTATACTCAGTGCCACGCAAGACTATTTCCTACTAAACCAAGAGATCACACCTGATCCCATACTAAGGCAGCACCCTGAAGTGCTCTTCCTATCGATGGCACTCCCTGCCCAATCTGAATCAACATAACCCTCTAGGTTAATCTTCTGATTCATCTCATACTTGAGCCCATAATCAACTGTACCCTTCAGGTACCTTACTGCATGCTTTGCAACAATCAGGTGAACATGTCTCAATGTGTTCACAGCAAAGCAAGTATCTGGTCTGTTATCGTCAGGTATATCAAGGAACAAACTATATGACGATACATCATGGCATCAACCGACTTTGATGAAGCAACAATCGATAGCTTTAGGCTCGATGCCATAGGTGTGGTCATGCAGTCCATCATCCTGGACCTCTTCAGGATCTCTATTGCATACTTCCCTTGTCCACACCTCCATGCCTAGAACGTAGTGCATCATCCCCAAGTCCTTCATCTCGAACTCGGAAGCAAGTCTCCTTCTTGCAACTTTAATGAGTTCCTTTTTTCTATCAGGAATAAGACAACGACATATAAAAGGAGCATTATTGGTATTCTGCCTTCAACCTTGAAGCAAAGGTTGGAATCTGCTTTACTCTCAGTAAATCCTAGAGTCATCAGTAAGCTATCCATCCTGTTGTACCATGCCGAACCTTGGGATCTTCTGCAGTCACTCCCTCTGAAGCGGAGCATCATACTTCCTCTGTCTTTCGTACTCTATGCACTGAAACATTTTGTACCGGAGTGACAAGTAGCTTCCTCTACTAATATTCTATGTATCCATCTAGGATCATTGGATACCAAGTTCCTCTATCTTGAACTTTTCAAAAGTTCTTCTCGCACCCATCTGTGAGCTTGTCATCCTCTATAGACTTTCATCTTCAACCTTGTAGCAAAGGTTCAGATCTTTATCAAGCTCCTCATGTATGTGTTATCCCATGGGTGTCTTCTGAGCTTGTACAAGGCCTTCTTTCATTTGCACACATGACTCTGCCTGTCATGTGTCTCAACTCCCACTGGTTGCAAATGTCTCTTCATAGTCTACGTCTTCTTTTCATGAGAAGCCTTGTGCTACGAATCTTGCCTTGTATCCCACGATGTTTCCATCTACTGCATCATGGAACTATAAACTTTCCTTCATGTATCGATACTGCATCCTAGACATCATTCTTCTTGAACTGGTCTTCCCTTTCTTCTTGGTTACTTCTTCATGGTTGGAAGGTTTTGCATCAATGATGTTGCTGCATTCATCATATTATTCTTCATCTTGAACTGTCGTTACTTGTTCTTCAGAACAAGTCTCATCCTTCTTTGCTTGTACGGGATTATGTATGCGATCTTTCCTACAAGTCAAATGCATTAGTTGTATGGTTAGAAACATTTCATAAGGTATATTCATAATGAAAAATTCTTATTCATAAATATATGATCATGCAACTATTTTAGCCAATACAACATTCATCCATATCTCATGAAACGTTTCTAGATGCCTTCCATCTCTACCAGAACAACATTGAGATTGTGCACTAATCCAATATGTCAGCAAAGAGATTTCATTCTAGATAAGTAGCAATGGAGAGTTGTATAGCACCATGAGCTACTTACCCATCACATGCGTATTAGTAGTATGCTGTCATTAATGCAAATATTCTATCATGCATAATACATCAACTGAATATAAACAAATGCATAGAAAAATAATATCATGAAATGACAATTGAATACTTATCTTTATTTGTTTTGTGGGTAGACTCCTTCTTGAGCCTTCAGCTTCATCATCTTCTTAATTCATAATAGCATCATTTCTTATCCAAATGATAAGATGGATAAGAGGTTCTTCAAAAGTTGAGTCCTTCATATTCCTCATCGCTTGAGGTATATTCTTTGGATGGTGAGAGCTTGATCTTCAGTTGCTCCCATCTTCTCTTCTCTTATTATGAGTCGAGCTTATTCTTCTTCGCAGAGTCTGCTGAAAGTAATCACTTCCTTCTGGAACACATTCCTTACATGAATGAATCCCATGATACTGGGAGGCCATTCAAGGTGGCTATAACCACTTCTGCATTTTCCACTTCTTCTTCTACTGCCACAAGTTGTTCTTTGATTTGAGAGACCCTCATAAACTATGGCTGTATGGTCTCTGCATTCTGGATCTACACATTCTACAACTATTTTCTCAAAGTCATCTTCCGATTTATGTTCTTCCCTTCAAATAGCTTGGTCAAGGAGTCAAACATCTCTTTTGGTGTCTATAGGGAAGACACTTATGGTATTATTTGATCCGTGATTGAATCAACAATGACCTTCTTGACCTTGACCAAGTTCTTCTTATGTAAGGCTTTTAGCCTCATCTCCCTCTGGAACTGAAACCCCTCTACTTATGTAGGTGTTGAATTCATTTTCTTCACAGAGATCATATACTTCCATGCTTGGAAGTTGTCAACTTCACCAAGCTTGTCATCAAGCTAATGTGATAGATCACTTTGAAATGAGAACCTCAAATGAATATAGCAATAGATTAGATCTTACCAATTTGAGGTGTTTGTCTTGGTTCCGGAGCTAGCTGATCTAGGGTTTGTCAGAGAAACCCTAATTTTAAAAACTTGGAATCTTTCAGATTTGATTAGATAGAAAGATATACCTCTTCAAGTTGAGTTGTTCAATGTACTCATTTTTTGAAAACAGTGGAGGGAAGCTCCCGGAACAGGAAGCCCTAGTTTACCAATTTCTTCTGCAAAAATTCCTGATACTGTTTCTAGGGTATCTTCGAAATTACTGCTCCTCTATGTCTGAAAATTCGTACTGAGGTAACCTTGCTTGACCCTATTCCAACACCATAGGTTTCATCAGGATTGGTTTCACCAATTGGGACATATGATCGTTTTCCCAAGGTGACCTGTTTCAGGACTGTTCATCATAGCGAAGTTGTACGGACTTACATGTGTCACTGTTTTATCTTTGAGTTCTGAAACTTCTACCACAGAAAGTACAGTCCGTGCCCTTTCTGTAACATCTTCATAAATTTCATTTGGACCTTTGCATCCCAATATATAGCAATTATCTCCAGGTGTCCTGTTTGGGGATGAATCCTGGGAGAGACTGGAACCCTAATGTGGAGGGATCATATCTCCTAAAATATAGCGAATATGAGGCTGAAGTTTGGATACAGTGTAAATCAAGATTTTATCTTCGGCTTGTGAAAGTTTCATCTCCTGAGCCTTCTCCAATCCCGAGATATAGCGAATGTACCAAAATGTATCAGTTTTAGTATTTTAGGGTTTTTTCGGCCCGGGGTCAAACTAGGGTTTGACTTTCTCAGATTTATACCCAACCAAAATTATTGACCCAGGTCTCTAAACTTTGATTTTGATGAGGAGATCAATTCTATGCTAGGCTCACTCAAAAATTCTTCTTATGTAAGAAGCCCTAATTTCTCGCACCAAAAACTAAAAAATGTCCGAAATCGAATTCCGCTTCGACAGAAAGATGCACCCTTCAATGGAGAGTCAGCCTAGCATACTTTTGTTGATGGATTGTGGAGAGAGACCCAAAAAGTAATAAGCCCTAGCTTTTCCAGCTGCACAATGTCTTCTTCTTAGGTTAGCTCTGATACCATGTTAGATTTTTATCATTCAAGCTAACATTATCTTAGGATCTAATCTGAGAGAATAACATGCACAACAATAAACACAAGAGACAAGAGACACAAATAATTTTCCTCAGGGAAACCATAAAGGAGAAAACCCCGCAGCTTCCTCAAAGATAGAATCAGCACCAAAAGTAAAACCCCAAAAAACAGTAAGATGCTCTCCCGACAGCAGTAGTCTCTTTCTTTCTAGCCCCAGCAACTTCTTCTCCCTCAGTTATGCGCTACAACTGAGTGTGAGTGTATGTGTGATAAATAGAGAGGCTCACTCTCTATTTATACTAATTCTCGACTTGACAATAACTCACTATGGTTGACTTCACTAGGAGAGTCTAATAACCCTAGGGCCCCACAACTGCGAGGACTTTAACCCTTGATCAATAGGAGAGTTACCCACAAGGACTTGACATGACTTGTTCACATTATAGAAACTCCCGATTGAAACATCATGGCATGACATGACTCAAACACTTCCTAGAATAAACATCGGGGTACAATGCATAAGATATACAAGTGAATACATTCCGAAGTTACAATTACATCAACATTGAAATCAAAATATGAAATTGAAGATAGTGCCAGTGCCGAATGGAGTCTAATGCTGTTGAAAGCTGTAAATGTATTGCAAGTGGAGTCTTTGTCAGTTTTAATCTTATTCAATGATGAGTAAATTAAGGGGGAAAAGGGATTCCTGATATATCGTGAGGTATTGGGAATATGTCCGGATTCTGAGAAGAGTGGCTCTACACAGGAAAATGTGGGCTAGATGGAGTCGTGGGTGGGTGTTGAACACTACACCAACAAGGATGTAGCCTAACAGGACCCCACGGTCGCTTTCTAGTTGTTTCTGCTTTTCCTGAAGAATTTGCCCACTATTTCTTAGGCTTGTTATACCGGATTTTCGTAATGTTTGAGGATTGTCAATTTTGTTAATGTGAATTGATTAATTGGATGTGAGGGATTAATGAATGCACAATACCGCTTTTGATATCCCCAAGTGTCAGACTTAGCCGCGAGGGGTAGAGCATTCACGGTAGAGGCAAAATGTTTGTTCCGATTTAATGAGTAACGAATAACAAATGTACTAATCTATACATTCCGTTAAGGACTGATTGTGTGCTTGTGATTTATTCTAAGCAATTTATCAACTTTGCATTTAAGGAAACTACAGTTAGGGATCTCTTTCAGGACAAAGCCTTACTTAGGAGGTCAAGACTGGGTTATATCTACAAAGAAAGAAAGCACATAAATATTGAAAAAAAGATCTAACTAGATGCAAAACCCTGAACTAATATAGAACTTAAAAGAAAGAGGTAAATAAAAAATCAATCACATTGCAATACAGGCTTCCCCCAAATGGGGGAAGGGGGTTGTGGGAGTCGTAATCCCACTTGCTTTTTATTAACTTTATTACAATATGATTTTTTATGAATGGGGTTCCCTTTTGATCTTGTAAAGTGATAAAAAAGGCTTATAAAGCTTTCTAGAGAAGGGGAATGAATTTAGAGGTGACTTGAGGAGCTTGAAACCTCAAAATTTCGCCAACATTTTCACTTAACCTGTCACGAAAAGGAAAAAACCAGCAAAATATGTATTTGTAAATTAGTGAGTTAGTCAATAAAATACAATAAGAAAATACAACCTAGTACTTGCCGAAAGATAGAAAGATTTTATTACTTTGAGTACTAGGAAAGAGACACTAGATCTAAGCATTTGATTATGAAACAAAGCACTTCTTAGATCTAATCAAACAAGTAAATTAAATGAAGAACTTTACCATATGATTTACTTGTTAAATGAAAGTAACCAAAAAGAAAAAGATTTGTAATTTTGAAGATGAAGAAGGAAGATCTCAAGCCCAAGCTTGAACAAATTTCATAAAGGAGAGGGCCTGTGGAACAAGAAACGTTAGATTCATAAAAATATAGTGAAGAAAGATAAGATGTGTTGCCAACTTTTTTGTACCATAGTTGGATTAGCTGAGGAGCGACCAGTTGACAAACATGATAAATGTTTGTTTCCAGTGTATCACATGATCCGCCTTTGTGTCTAGCCAGTTTTGGCTAAGCTGTTTTTTGTTTGAATAATTATGACCATGGCCTCGCGGGGTTTGTAATAAAATGTGCTAGTAGGGTGTTTTGAGTGGTTCGGTCTCCTAAGACGTAGAATTTCAACTAAGGCATTCCATGGAGTTTTTTTCTCTTGACAATTATGCTTTGCCTATAGTCGAGTATAATTGATGAGGTTTTCTCCCGCTTCCTCTAAAGCTGGAATGCCCGATTTTGAATTCTGGCCCTTGGGGGGTTATTAGAGCCCAGCTGAATATATATAAACCTACTAGACATTGTTAGAATAGAGCATGGTCATGTCCTAAGTCACTAGGACCCTCAGAAAAAATTTGGAAAAATTTTACCGGACGCGTCAAATTGTTTAATTTTTAATTTTAATTTTTTAATTTTTTAATTTTCCCTAAATTTTTAATTAAATTTTTCCATAATTGAAATGGAAAAATTCAATTTGTAATAAGTTAGTCATCCGAAACCCAAATTCAGTGATTGAAGGCTCTAACTTTAAGCCAAAAATCATTCTTGATCAGCCAACCAACCAGATCCAACTTTCAGATCATTATTCGGCCACATAACTCATATTTTCTCAAAAAAGTTAGTTTTGGGGAAAATATTGATTAATTAATAAAAATGAATATTTTGGAGTAAATAAAAAAACTCTCCAAAATTAACCAAATTGAATAAAATAAAAGGCTAAATGACATGGCAATGGGCATTTATGATGATTGGAGTAACAGAACTCGACTTCAGTCAACATTCAGTGAGCATTAAAGATACATTCAGTTAGCAATCTTATCATCTTCAGCTAAACTCATGAATTGGATGATTTGGAAGGCTGGGATTGGTGTGATGATAATTACGGAGCAGGGAAATAAATACAAACAGTGTTTGGTGCAAACCCTAAGGGTTTTGGCACCTATCATCTTCAGTTTACTCCTCCTTCAACCCTCACACCTCCATCCAGAGCTCACGCCTCTCCTTCCTCAGCAGGTTGTGTCCTCACACGTGTGGCTTCATTAGATGGTTGGATTTTGATGTTAGGTTTGGAGTGGGGGCTCCTTGCCTAGGTGGAGGCCTCCCCTCACTCTTAACTCTTCATCAATAGGTTTGGGCTCTCAGTTGTGTGCCGAGCCGGTTAGGTTTGTGTTTTTGGTTTTAGGGTTTTGGTCTTCATTCATTATATAAATAGAGGCTCTTTCAGCTCTATCAGGGTGGATGATTGATGTAGAGAACCTCTGGTGAAATATTGTAATGCTTGTTGCTCTTATGTAACCTATTTTTTAATAAAGAAAGGCTTTGGAGGTTCATGCTATGTAGATCTTGGATGCATATGTTCCGGTTAATGAGGTGATATTATTTCAATTTTTTTGCTTTTGCTAATTTGTGGGTATTAATAAATGCTTTAGAGGGATTATAAAAGCACGTAAGAATAGGTATTTGTAACTTTCAAGTTACCTATTTATTCCATTTACTTTTAGAAATCTTAAAAAGCATTGTTTTATTCAGCTATATTTTATGCTTTTGTGATTTGTTTAGTAAACAATACATAATTTAACCCCCTTTTTGGCAAGTGTATAAGTTTTTGTCTGCAGATCACTTCACCGTACCAAGTAGAAGGTTGAGCTAAGTTGCATCTCCTTTTCTTGGAGCTCGGCATACGTTTCTAGCAGCTGCATGCTATTTGGGATCCAAAGTGGTTTCAAGGATTCAATATCCAAGTGGTTTTATCTTCTTTATTCACCCTAAAATTAAAATTTTGCAATGTCTCCACTTTATGTTTGCAAGTAAAATTCTGAGTTATAGAGCTAATCATTTGTATCTTACTTGCTCTCATTTTTAGATCTAGGAAGTGTCAAAAATTTTGCATTTTTACTTAGATCTAGTTAGTATTTGAAGTAGCATAAAGTTCCTATATTTGCTTAAGTACTAAGTGTATTTTGTTAGTGTATTGTATTGTTTAATCCATCATTTTGCAGGAAAATAACTCGCTGGTTTTTCTCTTTTCATGACAGGTTAAGCGAGAATGTTGAAAAAAATCAAAGATATAAGCTCCAAGAAACATTTTTTTTCCCCTTTCTTCATCCCCATTCTCTAGGTTGCCTTGAAGACATTCTCAAGATCACAAAGGACTCCAAACTTCAAGCATTGTAAACAAATTAATAAAACGCGAGTGGGATTACGGCTCCTACACCCCTCTTTCCCCATTTGGGGGAATCCTGTATCGTCCCTTTGTCATGCTTGTATTTTTTGTTTAAAAAACTACTAAATTTAGAATAGGATAGAATAATTTCATAATCATTAGAATTTTGTTTTTCGTTAAAGTAAGGTAGTTTATTTCTGATTAGTTCATTATTCATAAAATATAAAAGTAAAGATGTTTCTTTGTTTATTTACTTAGCTGAATGCAAGGTCTGTTTACCTTTTTGATATAATTTTACTTACCCCCATGCTTTCCCGATTAGGGCCTAAAAAGCCTGAAAGAGACTCTTGGGTAGTTTAGTTTTCTTTTTCTTAAGTTCTAATCAATTAATTAATTAAGTCTCTTGAACTTGTCATAATCCAAGTCAAGAGCACTCTCTATCGGAGAGCATAGTTAGACTTGCATATCCTTGCATTAGGCATTTAGATTAGCTAAATCTCTTGAACCTTTGTCATAAGACAAGGTCAAGAGCGCTCTCTGTCAGAGAGTCATAATTAATCAACTTAATAAAATTTGCAACTCACTCCCCCATAATTAATTAACTTCGTTGTCTCCTTGCCGGAGTATGCTCTGACCGACTTCAAAATCGGAGTACCCAGAAACAGCATCGGATTTATAATCTTTCAAAAGAAACACAAAAAAATTTAAACCCCATAACCAACGCACTGGCATTGTAGAGAATTTTCTAAGTTCTTCTTAGTAGAGGCGTCTGAACTCCCCGCTGTCTAAGCTTCTCAGCTAGCTGGTCAATCCTCGCGATACCAACCTGGGATACTGGGCGGGCCGTCATGTCTTCAACAGATTAAACTTGGAACATTCTTCTTTCTCTTGATAATCCTTCGCTAACACCATAAGCAAGATAACTTAAAATCCTTAAAATATACCAAGAGCACTTGCACAACTTAATATTCACTAGCTTTATTTCAAGACTTGTTGTTAATTTCTTTACGCATTGCAGTACTCTAACTCCATAAGGCACTGATCTATTATTTTGCATAATTGTTATATTTGGATCAATTGTCTTCGGCCTGTTTAATTTTTATCTGTGAATGCATCTTTAGAAAGTCTTGAATTATGGTTTATCTTTTAATTCTCTTGATAGCAACATGGATTGCGTTATCTTATGTGTCAAGTTCATAATAAAACAAACACATTCAATCACTATAACTCCTAAACAACACCCATCCGCATCCGCAACCTTTTAAAACATTTTAACAACATTGAGCCATAGAAAACTCTTTGTTAGGGACTACCCCCCTTGGCTTTGTTAGGAGTTAGCCTAAATGGAGGAGCTAGGAGTAGGTGACATTACCTAGCTCTGTGCTTACCCCCAAGGTCACACCTCTCCCACTTTCCTAAGTGAGGAGACAGCTTTCGGAAAGTTTCTGCTGCTGGTGTGCAATTGGCAGACAACATCTTTTGGCACCATTGTCGGGGACAAATTTTTTGTTCCTGGACGACCTTAGTTTTTTCTAGTTTTTACCTCTTTTGATAGATTTTTAGTTTAATCACCTTGCCGATATTAGACTTGAAATCCATCTGGTGACTCCACTGTCTTTAATTTTACCAAGGTATTCAACTAGAAGAAACTCTGAAGGTTTACTTAGGTTTATCCCAGAGCCTGAAAAGGTTTATAGGAGAAAGTTAAATAAACTTGCTTCTCGCAGGATCCTTGAAGATCTTGGATCTCAGTCTTTATCAGACATCCATAGTTTATTTCTAGAAACTAATTCTCAAGAAAACACTAACACCTTTGTTTCCGATATAATGGGTGAGTATTTTACTCAGCTTGAATTTTCTCAGATAGCAGGTCAACCCCACCGTCTTCCAGACAAAGCTGTCGAGAAGCTCCCGATGTATACCGAAACTGATGCCACTACCTTCGCCATGCACCTCAGGAACTTTTCTAGATGCATCAATGCTTATGTTAGTGATCCTGTTAGCAAACACGATGATGTATACATGAAGTTATTTGCTCTATCTTTGGATGGAAAAGCCGGCGACTGATATAACAATTTACCAGATAATGCTTTTGATACTCTAGCTGCTTTCAAAGCCTCTTTCACCAACAAGTTTAGTGAAAAGAAAGAACCTCGAAATCAACTTGCGTCTTTGACCAACATAAAAAAGAAGGATACTGAAACGATGGATGAGTTCAATACTAGGTTCACTGAATTGTCAAAATCCATCCCTACTTCTTATGCCCCAACTGCACCAACCATTCTGGTCTATTACATTGAGGCACTTAGTGGTAAAATGCAACACCAGATAAGAGATAAGGAGCCTGCTAACTTGGTCCAAGCTCAAGAAATGGCAATCAAAATTGACTTGAACATGCAGTCATCAGGAGAATCCAACCTCCAGGGTTATTCAAGGTCTTCAACACCTTTGAAAATTAATGATTGTAAGGATAAGGATCATTTATCAGCTATGAAGGATGCCTATGAAAAGCAGATGATTGAAATGAAAAGAAAAATGAAGAAAAATATAGACGAAGCAGAACATAAACACTTAGCGCAGTTGAAAGAGATACAGAATAGGGTGATAACAATGGAAAGAACTCAAACTCAGCCTGCTCCTAGAACCTTTCCTGCCAAGCCAACTTGGCAAAGAAATCCTCCCAACCATGAGTAGAGGCCTCCTCATCAGCTAGAGGTTGCTAACATGGTTGAGCAGTATAAACCATTTTGCAGAGCATGCAGAGATTTCCATGAGGAATCTGGCTGCCACTATGCGTGCTATGTTTAGGAGCATGGTCACCCTGAAGGTTGTGGTCCTAGTACATCGACAAGCAAACCTGATTATATCAACAACATAGATGACATCCCTAGCATCTCCATAGAAAATTGGCCACAGGCCAATCGTTATGAAAAGAAACTTGACAACTTAACTCAATACTATGGAGAGATGCCTTCAGCCGAGCAGATCAACAACACTCAAAACTTCAAGGGAATAACTTATCAAAGAAAAGCAAGAAAGGGGTCTTCTGCAAAGAATATTCCCAAGGTAACAGCTCCTAATCCTCCCAACGAAGTAAAAACTAAAGAAATTGTTGATTTAAGTTTTGACTCGGGTAATTGGCTAGAAAATAAAAAAGTTCCTGTTCCAGTCCTTGAATTATGCAAAATCCCTAGCCAAAGAGAGAGACTTTTGAAAATCCTAGATCCTCCAAGTAATGTTGAACATCAAACTGAAGAAAGTCCTTCAAATCTTGTAAAGCCCCTTACCCCTAAGAAGGTCACTTTTTTCTGATACCGTGGAGCGAACTTCAAATAATGTCTTTGCCGATCTGCCTATAGTTCTACATACTAGGGACCCAAGAAAAGAATATCATCCCCCTTTTTATGTATCATTGATGATGGGTGATCTTCTTCTACACAATTGTATGTTAGACTCGGGATCTAGTTCCAGCATCATGACCAAAAAATTCATGCAGCAGCTTAACCTAAGAACTACAAGACCGTACCAGAATGTATGTGCCATGGACTCTAGATCATACAAAATTGAAGGGATGATTGAGAATCAGTTAGTTAGATTGGCTAAGTATCTAGATATCCAGATCACCATGGATATCCTTGTTATTGATGTGCCAGACAAGTGGGGGATGTTGCTTTCTAGGAAATGGGGTGCCACTTTGGGAGGATAAATTCAAATGGATTGGACCTATGCCACTATACCAGCATCAGAGTTTTCACTTGTTAAGTTGTATTTTGAAAAGGAAAAAATACACCATGTTGAAAACCCTCAAAGACCATTGAATGAGTATGCTTACCACACTGATGAACATGGGACCTATCAAATCAACTCCACCTTCTTGGAGCCCCTCCAAGAAGAAATAAAGACTGAAAAACTTAGTGAATTATGGAGAATGAATTTTGATGGTGCTTACTCTAGAACAGGCAAGGGGGATGGTGTTGTCATTATTTCACCAAGGGGTAAGGTTTTCAACTTTGTTTTCAGATTGGAATTTGAAGCAACTAACAATGTGGCGGAGTATGAGGCACTTCTACTAGGCATTGAGATTTCCAAGGACATGGGGATCAAGTTGCTTAGTATTAAAGGGGATTCTGATTTAATTGTCTAACAAGTTAAGGGTCAGTTTGCATGTAAGTGTCAAAGACTTAAAAAATATAGAAATACAATGGAATTCTTTGATGCCCTTAATATAGAAGCAATCCCTAGAGATCAGAATAGTGCCTCCGATAAGCTTGCAGTTTCAGCGTCAACTCTTCAGCCATTGGATGAGATGTTAGAAGGGAATTGTCCTTTAGAGATTAACTTCAGACCTCATATTCCTGATAATGTAGAACATTGGTATGTATTCAAAGATGATGAGCAAATTTTGAGATTTATTCATAATGTCGATGAATTTCTAAACTTAAAAGTAAATGATTAGGAGGAAAATAAAGAATATTATGGAGAAGGCGATCAATTTAATAATCCTATCGCACATGGTCTAGTTTCCTTATAAAACATCTTTGACAGACAAGATAGAAAAAAGAGTAATGTTGAGCAAATGAAACCGAGGGATTATATTGAAATCAACATTAGGACGGAAACAGAACCTAAAATTATAAAAATTGGAAAAGGCACTTCCGAAAAAGAAAGGAACAGCCTTATAAACTTGGTCAAAGAGTATAGGGATGTATTTGCCTTTACTTATGACGAACTCAAAGCATATAGGGAAGATGTCTTTCAACATATTATTCCCTTGAAACCAGAGTGTCAAAAGGGCAAGCCTTTCAGACTAAAACTTCGGCAAATAAATCTTAAGTTAGCACCAATCATTAAAAAGAAGTTAGAAAAAATGTAAGCAGTAGGAATAATAGCTCCTACAAGACATTCAACGTGGTGTTCTAACTTGGTAGTAGTTAGAAAAAAGAACGGGAGTTTAAGGATATGTATAGATTTCAGAAATCTAAACATAGCATGTCAGAAGGACAATTACCCCCTCCCCAACATGGAGACCCTCCTCCTATGGGTCACTGGATCAAGCATGATGTCAATGCTAGGTGGTTTTTCTGGCTATAATCAAGTAGTCATTCAAGAGGAGGATAGGCATAAAACCACTTTCACAACTCCTTGGGGCACTTTTGAATATCTGAGAATGCCCTTTGGCCTTTTAAATGCAGGAGATAATTTCCAAAGGGCCATGGATTATGCTTTCAAGGAGTTGATTGGCAAAATCATTGAGATTTATCAAGATGATCTTACTGTATTTTCGAACGAAAGATCTAGCCATGTTGGTCATCTCAGGCATATTTTCGAGCGATGCAAGAAGTATGGTATTTCTTTGAATCCGACTAAGACATTTTTGGGCATAGAAGAGGGAAAACTCTTAGGACACATCATCAATAAGGACGGTGTCAAGATTGACCCTGAAAGAGTAGAGGCTATAAGAAAGATTCCTCTTCCTAAGAACGTGAAAGCCCTCCAATCCTTCAATGGTCATATAAATTTTATCAGAAGATTTATTCCTAACTTGGCCGAATTAATGAAACCTATGCAGGCCTTACTTAAGAAAAATGTCAAGTTTATGTGGACTAGTGAAGGAAGGGAAGCCTTTGATTCTATAAAGAATGCCATTACCAGGTCTCCAGTCTTAGTCATCCCAGATTACGCGAAAGATTTCATGATCTTTTCCTTTGCTTCAGAAGACACTATTGCCGGTGTGTTGCTCCAAAAGAACTTCGAAGGGTTCGAGAAAGTAGAGCATATGGGGATGAAGGCCTTGTGAATTTTAAATGTTTTAAAACAAGTTTTTTCTGATTACGAAGATAAATTCCAAGAGTCTCTTTCCAGAGTCAGTACTCAGGGAAGCCCTTGTCCATGAACCTGTACTTGTGAAAGCAAGGGGGTTTATTTTAAACTCAAAGAATGCATGAAACTTGAGGTTCTCTAATTACTACACTGCTCAAATATTTTCCCTTTCAATACTTCGGTATAGTGTAGTGGGTAAGTATTTAGATTACTCTTGCAAAAAAAAACTTAAATAAAGCATGAAATGATAAAGGAAAACAACTACACTAACATCCTATAAAGAAAACAAAAAAAGGACACCGACACAAATCCCCCCATGGGGGATGGGGATCGGGCTCTAATGAGCCTACTCAAACTTTATTTTGCTTTTACAATGATGCAGAAGAAAGTGCACTTTGATCCTCAAATTGGGATCCAAAGGATTACAACTTGTAAAAAAAATAATTGTTATGTGAGGGGAAGCTTTGTTTGTCTTCTTTTTTGTCGATGTTGTAAAAATTTGCCAGAGTTTCCCTCTCTTTTATTGCAAACCTGCAAAAAAAATTCAACAAATATTAGTGGAGTGTGCCCAAAATCACTTTAAGAGTGCTTTGAGAAAACTTCCAAAGTTTTCCAAAAAAAAAAAAATCTAAGTAACAACCAAATGAAAAAACTAAGGAAAGCTTCCTAGCTTTCCTTCTTCGGATCTTTTCTTGCAAATAAATAAATTGAAAGCTCTTTAAACCTCTTAACCAAGTACTTTTGAATTTCAACTTTGAACTTGCAAAAAGAGAGCTAGATCTAAAGAATCAAAGAAAAAAAACTTTTAATCACTCAACAAGATCTAGACTTAGGAGTTTAAATATACTTTAGATATGTCTTTAAAGTGTAGATCTCAACAAAGTAACAATAACCAAAGTAAACTTGAATTTTTTTGGATCAAGAAGTGATAGAACCAGATGGAGCAACAAGTAGAAAAGAGATGGTTACGCCTCCTTTGGTGAGATTCGAGGGATGATGCTTCTTCTTTTGAAATTACTGGAGAAGATGGAGAGCCCACTCGCTCATCAAATGCTCCATCTTGTTAATTTTTCATATGCTTAGCTAAGACATTGGTACTTCATTTCATTTTCATAACAAAAGCATATAAACAGGATCACTGAAAGATAGACAAGCACAACCATACAAAAGGAACACAAAGATTTATCCTGGGAAAACCCTAAAGGGAAAAACTCAGCAAAAGCTTCCTCAATATAGATGTCCCAAAAAGATAAAAGATAAAACCAGCAAGGAGATCAAATCCTGATCCTCCTCCTTCTCCAGCTACTTCTCTTCTCCACTAATGTGCTACACAAGTGAGAGTGTGTGTTGCAAATGAGGAGCACTACACCTCTATTTATATTCATCCGTTCACTTAAGTTAACTCATCTGTCATGTAGGGTCGAGTTAATCATGTAGGCTCGAGTTACACATGTAGGCTCAAGTAACTACACTGGGGTGCTAATGACCCACCTTTACAATTAGAGGGACTGCCTCATGACTCTTATTAGTTCTTCCGATTAGGAGCATCGGGGTACAAAGTAATACAAGTGGTTCTCCCGATAGGACCGTCGGGGACTACAAAGAAATACATATAGAATATTCTTTGAAGTTACAATATTTCAACACATCTCGGGTTTCTTGTAAAATCCCTTCAACAAAATGCAAAGGGGATTAAAAGCACCTGTGTGAAATGATAAGAAGCTAAGCAGCATTATAGATCCATACAAGAAATCATATAAAACTTAGTGATTTAATACATTTCACAATGAGAAGTAAGTTAACAAGAATTACTTCCTATTCTTACCGAAATGAAAATTTCTTTATCAAGACAAGTAATCCCAACAATTTCAAATATAAAAGAACTAATACAAGTTACCTTAATGATTTATAACAAAGACAACACCGACCAAACATTCATGGATCCCGCACCAAAATTTCCTCCAAAGCCTTTTATTAACAAATAATCAGAAAAATATTACAATGTATGCCAACAGCAATTCAACCTTCCGATCCCTAATAGCAGAGAGTGACCTGCTTAAATAGGAAATGAGAGACCCAGGGAGGCATCACCAACACTGAAGATCAAGCTCAGTTGAGCTTGAGTGATCTAAGGTATCAGTGGGGCGATTGCTATTCTAACTGAAGTGTTGGTATAGAGGAGGTGCCACCTCAAATGAGGTAGGCGACCTCACTCCACCTACCAATCCTACTCACCATCAATCGCATGCTCCACCCACCTCACGCGATTGTATGGCTCAACATGATGTGAGCTCCAAACAAGAGATAAACATATGATAGATATAACCCATGGTATGTGATGTCATTTTAAAGATGAGTTACATCACCACCCATTCACTATTTATAAGTGTGTCCCACACTCTAACTTTGAAGAAACAATCCACACGCCACTACATCCGTACGGATTCAATGATGTGAGCCATGGGATAAACCAAAAAATGGTAAATGATAACTTTAAAAAATATCCAAAGTTTTCCTTTTAACTCCCTCGTGAAGAGGGGTCCTCTCCCCATGCTACTCGCTACCTTCACAATGTTCACAATGTTGGCAATGGAACCCATGTAGGTTGACGTCACCTCTTAAAACAAAACACTCCTCACTCAAATATTTTAACCAAAGTTTGGTTCTTAACTTCACACATGGAGAGGGTCGCAATCTATAGGGGACCCATGTCATGTCACCCCATCACCTTAATATTTTAATATTTTGACTTTTCAACATTTGACTATAGTGATAATATGTCATAATTTAGCATTAAAATGCCATCTTAACACACTTTTATCCAAATAATGCCTTTTGGGATGTTTAAGCTGCCTAAAACTCATGTAAAGTGGCCCTGGGGTAAAGAGTATGCTCTGAGTGTCAAAACAAGAATCCTCACGCCAAATTTCGCCTCTGAATCAAGTTTTTATGCCATTTACAAGTTTTTTAATTAAACCATTAAAAATGGCTTAAAAAATGGGAAAATTTTATTTTTATCGGAATCCGAGAAAACTCTAGGGGGACCTAGTACATGTCCATATGACTCAAAATGAATTTCTAGCATGTTTAAAAACACTGAAATAGAGGCTCTAATAACCTCCTAAATCCTAACCACCAAGATGACTACCCCAGCTTTGGAGGTGTGAGTGAAAAACTCAGAAATTATTAGTCGTTTGTTCAACAGCCAATAATAACAAAGGGAAAAAAAACTCTGGGCTAGTTGGCTTGATACTTAGGTATGGGAAGCCGAGCCTTTTATAAAAATTTATCATGCTAGAACATTTTTACAATTTCCGCAAGAAGGTGTGAACATGTGTTACAAAAAAAAACAAACAGTCTTTCAGAAAAAGCCAAGCAAACTTTTGAACTCTGATAATGAACAAGTGTGCTTGTTCAAACCTTGTCGGCTCACTTGAAAAATCCACCAAGTACAACTTAGGTGGTAACACTGGGTTCAATGATATGCCAAACTTCTTGCATCTCTCAAACACTTTTTTGAGATGGGCTACATGGTCAAATCTTTCTTTTGAAAAAATAGTAAGGTCATCCTGGTAGATTTATATTATTTTCCCAATTAACTCATTGAAAGCATAGTCCATGGCTCTTTGGAATGTCGTAATTACATTCAAAAGACCAAAAGGCATCCTTAAATACTCAAAAGTTCCCCAAGGTGAGGTGCAGGTGGTTTTGTGTCAATCCTCCTTTTTTACCAGCACCCAGTTATATTCTGAGAAACCATCTAGCATATACATTATACCCGATCTAGTTACTCTTTGCAATAATGCTTCCATATCAGGTAAAGGGTAATTGTCTTTTATGCATGAAATATTCAAGTTATGGAAATCGATGCATATCCTCAATTGTCCATTCTTTTTTCTTACTACCACCAAGTTCGAGCACTATGATGAATGTCTTGTTGGTGCAATGATGTGAGTTGCTAACATTTTTGTAGTTCCTTTTGGACCATGGAGGCCAACTTGGGATTTAATCTTCTAAGTTTTTTACGAAAAGGTTTAGCTTCTGACCTTAGTGAGATAATATGTTGAAATAGATCATCTCGATAGGCTTTTAACTCATCACATGTAAAAGCAAACACATCTTTGTATTCCTTTACTAGCTACATTAAATCCTTTCTTTCTTTAGCTGAAGTACCTTTTCCGATTTTTATATTTCTTGTTTCTTCCTCAGTACTAATATTTATTTCTATGTAATCATCCAGCTTTATTGCTTCTTTCTTTTTATATTTGTCCTTCCTATCAAAGCTATACAACCATTCAATAACATTCATGGGTATAGGGTTTCTTGGCTGATCCTCTTTTTCAATATGGGAACCTTGCTCATCCTGATAGTTGATCTGACAGTCGGAAAATTCATGCATATTATTAATAAATCTTATGATTTGACCGTCATCTTGAAAAACTGGAGAATGGTCAAGGTTATCAGGGATTGAAGGCCCAAAATTTATTTTGAATTTTTCATCTCCTTTTACCAATTCCTCTGTGAATTTCAATCTTGAAGCTGCAACTACAAGTCTATCTGCCTCACTATTTTCCATGCAAGGGACTGCTATAAGGTCTAATGCACAAAAATATTCCATGATGGCCCAAACTGTATTTCAATACTTTTTAAGCCTTTCACTTTTACATGCAAATGTTTTCTTGACTTGGGAAATAATTAGATCTTAATCACCTTTGATACTTAACACTCTGATACCCATGTCTTTAGCAATCTAAAGTACTAAAATTAGTGCTTCATATTCTGATACATTATTGGATACATCAAATTCTAGTCTGTAAGCAAAATTGAATTTCTTTTTTGAAGGTGAAGTTAGGACTATACCGGATCCTTTTCTAGTTTTGGAAAAGGCTCCATCAAAACTCATTCTACATAGCTCATCAGACTCCTCAGCATTAGCCTTTTCTATGATGGGTATAAGATAGTTGGCATAGATGACATGTTTTCCAAGATTATATGTTTCACAAATATATTCATTATTTGGCTCATTCGGATCTTCCACGTGATATTTTCTTTCCTTTTCTCTATATAACTTAACATGTGCATATTCAGAAGCAAGAATCATGGCATAGGTCCAGTCCATTTGAATAGATTCTTCAAGAGAGGCATCTCATTTTCTTGATAACAACATTCCCCATCTGTCAGGAACATCTATGACCATTATGTCCATGGTTACACCTATGTCAGGGTATGCAACTAGTTTGACTGGGAAATTCATAATTATACCCACAACATCAATTTCTCTTGAGTCCATGGCACATACATTCTGATATGGTCTTGATATTGGTAAACCCATTTTTCCATGACTTTTCTAGTCACGATGTTCGATGATGCACCCGAATCAAGCATGCAATTGTGTAACAATTTATTCTTTGCAATCAAAGATATATAGAAGGCTGGATGGTATTCTTTATTAGGATCCCTACTATGTAAAATAATAGGGACATTTTCATTGAAGTTACTCTGTTTCTTGGACAAATATTCTTTAGGTTTATCCTTTACATTCTCCTTTGAACTGACTAGTTTCTCTTAGGTTTCTCAATAATTGTTTCCTCAAATATTTCAACTATATTTTCTTTAGGTTCTACTAAGGTTTTAATGAAAATATCTCTTTGACTTGGAATTTTAAGGATCTCAATTACAAGAACATAAATCTTGGCACTTGATGACCAATTACCCAAATCAATGTCTAGATCTAAAGGGGGAGGGGTTTTTACCTTCGGCATATGTTGATTCGACTTGGTTGGGATCATGTTTTTCTTTCTCTGATAAACAACCCCTTTGTATCTATCCATAATCTATCCAGGAGAATGTTTTTCACCAAAAATCTCCATAACATTATCCTTTTCCTAACTGTAATCTTTAGCTTTCTTCCACTTTTCTTTTGAAATATGATGAACTTGTCCTACATTGTTTATGTAGTCATGAATTCTAGGATGTCCCACAAAGTTATTCATTTCCATTTTTTCTTGTTCCATAATGTAGCAAAATTTTGGACAAGTGGATTCTTCATGAAGTTCATCACAAGGCCGACAATAGGGAAGAACCTCATCAATCACCATGGTGTTTGTTTCAAGTTGATTTGGAGGTCTTTGCTCATAGGGAGGATATTTCTTTTTCCATTCCTGACTTTGGCTATGTTGGAAATTTCTATGATTTTGAGAAACTTGTGCCTTCTCCATGTTGTTTATCCTATTCTGCATTGCATTCCTCTGGGAGGTGCAGTTTATCATCATTTGCTTCATCTTGTCCGCTACTTCTTTCATTGATTATTTGGCCTCATCTTTTCCCTCAGGTTCTGTTCGTTTCCTTTGGAATCATGAGGTTTGGAAGATGATGTGGTGCCTCTAACAAATCCTGGGATGTTAAAATTTCCGGCAGATTGAATGTTTCTGTCTATCTTTTCAGCTATTTCCATGGCTTTCTTTAGGTCGTCAAGCTCTTTGTCACTAAGTTGGTACCTCATTTATCCCTCGAATGCTTCTATGTAATTTATCAGAATTGAGGCATCTTATGGTTTAATATCAGCATGGATTCTTCCCACCATATCACTGAACTTTTTATTAAACTCTTTTATGGTTTCATTCTCCTTCTTTTTTGTGTTTGTTAAGGCAGTCAAGAGGTGCCTTTTTTTCTTTCTTATCCCCCCATCTTTTATTGAAAGAAGTTTCAAACTATTTGAAGGTAATTATACCATTGTCGTCCAGGGAGGTGAACCATTCAAATGGCATCGACTTCAAGAGATAAGGGGAACAACCTCATTTTGACATCTTTGTGGTTGACATTCTGGAACCATTTATAGCACTATGTAAAATCCAACAAATGAAAATTAGCAATTATAGCATCGTTTCCATAAAAAGATGGAACCTTCTCAATGGCTTTATTTGGGATGTTATGAGGCTGCCCAGTTACGGCAGAATAATCCAGAGGATTAAGCAAAGTACCCATGGTACTATGTAAATTATTTGGTTGAGAATTATCAACAAATAAAAGGTGAATATCTAAGATTGACTCATATGAGAGATCATCAAGGATCTTACGAGAAGCTAGCTTTCTTTTCCTCCTATGGTAAACTTGTTCAGGTTTAGGAATGAACTGAAGCAAGCCTTCAGAGTTTCTTCTTGTAGAACACCTTGGTAAAATTAAAGGTAGTTGAGTCACCAGATGATCTGAGTAAGTTTATTGGACTACAACATTCATCAAACAAAGCGAAAACAAGAATGAAAACTCAAAAGTCGTATTCCGAAAATAGAAAGATTTATCCCTGTCAATGGCGCCAAAATGTTTTCGCTTAATTTGCACCTCGAGTAATGTGGAAAAAATATTCAATCCACTGGGTGAGACCTTGGGGGAAAGCTCGAGCCAAGTGTTGTCAGCTGATACTCAGATCCTTCGTCTAGGCCAAATCTTAGAAAAGCCAAGGAGGGTGGACCCTATAAAAAGTAAATCTAAGGTTGTTTCTAACTATGAAAGTACGAAGCAACAGATTTTGTAGGAGTTTTGAAATGGAATGAAATTACAGATTACCCACACTAGCAACGGGGATTAAAAATACTTGTGTGAACCAAAAAAAGACTACAGCAACAATGTAGATCCAAACATGAAATCATACATATACCAGTTAGTCTTCTTTGAATTACTATAAAGGAGTAACCTATCAAGAATTACCTTTTATCTTTACTAAAATACCATTCCCTTCTGAAAGCAAGTTAATCCGCAAACATATGCAAGCATGAAAACAAATACAAGTTACCTCACTAATGTAGAGTAAACTCCATCTAAACATCCATAGATCCCACATAGAAATTGCCTCCAAATCCTTTTATTAACAATACTCAAGAAAAATAGTACAATGTATGCAAGCATAGGTTCAACCTTCCGATCTTTAACAATGGAGAAGTGACTTGCTTAAATAAGAAATGAGAGACCCAGGGGGGTGCTACCTACACTGGCAGAAGGAGTTTAGTTGAACTGAGTTGATGTGAGTTGAAGTGAGTTAGAGGGAGAGCGGAGCTGAAGAGGTGGATCACACCTCTCTCACCTAACTCACCCAACTCTCTATCACTTGCCAACACAACCAATATTCCATTGGCGTCAAACTTCATGAGGTTGGCGTCACACTCATATGTGAGCTCTTCTACCACCCATTCACATATCAACAAAGAATCATATGGTAAACCACTAAAATATATCCAAATTGTATTTTAAAATCCATGTGTAGAGGGGTCCACCCCTTCATGCTATCACACTACTCACTTGGTTGGCGTGAAACCTATGTAGGTTGAGGTCACCTTCCTTTTTAAAACATTCGTTACCTTAAATCATAACCAAATTTTGAATGCTTTTAAGCGGATGGGAGTCGTATGACATGGGGGCCCACATGCCTTGTCATTTCACATTTAAAAAAAAATCGAATTTTAACTTATTCAATTTTCTACCTTAGTGCCAAATTGATGCACTTTTAGCATTTGAGTGTCGATTTGATGCTTTGTGTTATCACATATATAGTAGCCATGCTACCATATTCTATTTTTTAGACACAGTACATTTTTCAGCCAGATCTTTTACATATGAGATGCTGAGATGAATAGTTTTGATGGATCATTATTGTATTAGTGGACTATTGTACTCTCCCATGTCAGGAATGAGGCTCAGGACACTCAGATTTGAGGACCGATGTAGCCATTTAGTCATTACAGAGTAGTTATTGATGCCCAGTTTTATATCAGTACTTTCTCATTGGACAGATGATGTTTCAGATGGATTATATTACATGATTATGACTTAGCTTTTTATATTGTGTTATGGTTATCATTGCTCTTATACTCATTTTTGTGACATGTATTAACATGTGGTGTCATGATCCGGCGGTCATAATTATGAGGACTTGGATGTATCTTGTATTATGTGTTGATGTCCTTACTTAGACTTGGAAGTTCTTGATATATACTCATTGGTTTTGCCCTCCTTAGGGAGAATAGAGGTAGTCATTCCCACCATTGTTTTGGCTTGCTAGTGTTGGTTTTATCATTCACTATCTCCACCCATCCATTACCTTCCAGTTTTGCTTTCAACCTGACTGACTTCTTGACTTATGGCATGGAAGACCTTTTTTCCTACTAGAACCTTTGTTGAACAAGCCTCCCTGTTTATATTATGTCTCGGCTCTGAGTTGGTGACAAAACTTGCCTTTGGTGAGTTGGATTGTATGCTTAAATCATTCTGGTCGGTTGTCCTGATGTTTGGCACTGTGCAGAACTCCCTCTAGTCACTTGAGATGTTGTTGTCTAAAACTGAAAGCTCATGCACTACATGTATTGGAAATATTGAATATGTGCCCATGGAAAGAAAATGATAAAACTGTGTTTCTTAGCATATGTAAAGAGGGCAAGAGCAAAAATACTCCTTGAAGAGTATAAGAAAAGGTCCAAAAAAGCAATGGTTAAAAAATATGCTATATCCAAATATTGCTGACCTTATAAAAATAAATGTCCCGGATGAAAGCTGCGATTAGTTGTGCTTTTAAGCACTGGTGAAGTCTCAAAGGGTCATATAGGCCAAAAAGGCCACGGAATAAAATTGATGGTCCTAATGAACCTAGATCAAGCTTGATGTAGTCATGATGCCTAAGTTGAATAAGCACTCTCTAAACAACTCACCCATTTGTGAGGCACTGCCATTCCTTGTGTTGTTGTTTGTCCGACATTAGTTATAGTGAGAATTTCCCTTTCCATATCCAAAGTGTCATGATGTTAAGTAGGAAGTCATCCTTTTTCTTAGCCTTGTCAATTTCATCCTTCACTCTTCACTAGCAAATTGGCTACAACTATGAAGTGAGTATAGTCCTGAAAGTCTAGTCTGAGTAATAATAAATAAAGCCTTATATATGTATTTGTTGATGTACTGCCAATGAAATGACTGCTACTTGTTGTGATTGTTGCTTGAGTGAGTTGTAGAGCATGTCTTGGTCTTTTAACACTTGCAGCAGATGGATGATAGACTGAGTTATTATTGGTGTCTGATCATTTACAGATGGTTATATTGTTTATTGGATATGGTTGATGATCAGATAGAGACCTATGAGGGGTATGAGTATACACCTTAGATGGATATGGACTCTCTGAGTCTAATGAGATAGTTTGTTTCCAGTTTCGGGCACTTGCAGATATGATCAGGCTCATTCTACCTCTCTGATGCAATTTTTCTTCACAGGTTGATATGTCTGAGCAGGGAGATGTTTCAGTTGGATCTCCTAGGGCATTGTATGGGCATAGGGGGTGCAACCACTTGTTTGTACCATAATACCCCCATCCCAGAGAACCTGGTGGGCTTAGTTTGAAAATGCAGGCACCCTAGGAGGTTGTTTTGGCGGGTTCACGTTTCTCGAGGTAGATTAAAAATGATTAAATGGCTATTGAAGAAATCGATTTGGGCTACTGAGGCAAGGAAATGACATGGGATGAGTCATAATAATGAGAGTGATGTCCTCCACATCTTCTCCAGCAGTTGCAGCACCTGATTGGACACACACCTATTTTTGGGCATTTTTATATTATTTTCTGGAGCTTTTGGGAGGCTCACGATTTCCTCAAGGAGGCACAAAGTCAAAGAATTAAAATATTATATTATTTTATTGTGCCACGGGGATACCCAAAGGGAGTTAGTCAACAATCCTTGGACCCACCAAGTGCTTCATTTATTTCTTGGTTAGTGGGGTACCCTCTTTATGGGTGATTTAGTCCACTTTGGTACTTTATGGTTATATTGATCCATGTATTGTATGTTGAGCTCATCTCAACCATTGATTAGAACATTTATCTTTTAATCTTAGCCATTTGTTTTGAAAGTGGTTAGGATTTGGTTATGATTGTGGTTCTCTCATTTCTATTTAAAGGAGAGAGCTTCTCATTTGTAAGGGGTCTTTGGCTCTTGAATCTGAATAATAGAAAGATTTTTTCTATGGATATTTTCTGGATCTGCTTTACATCTGATGTTCTCAAATGGTTATTGGATAGTCTTCTGCTTCCTAGCATTGTGGAAATTCATGTGAGATCTATATTTTTCTGCTATCATTGTTTTGTCTACAGGAGGGTGTTTTGGCTTGAGCGTTTTTGCAGGGGGACCTCAACTCGTTTAGTTTTCTTCGTCTTGGATCAGGGGGTTTTCATTAGTTTCATTATGATCTATGATTACTTTTTTTCACTTTTCTGTAGCATTTGGTTTCTTTATCTTGTCTTAGCAAATCTGATATTGTTGACATTTGCTCATGCAGGGTAGGGGGCGCATTGGTGGCTTGGAGCTTACATCTGTCATAGAAATCACTTGGATCTTCCAGAATTGATCGGGATAGCAAGGATCATCACTGTTAAGACTTCTACAAGAATTTCCAGGTACGATTCAATAGGTAATTCTCTTCTCTTTAACATATCTGAATCCATTGTACCTACTTTTCCTTCCATTTTTCTAAAAATTCCTAAAATACTAAAAACCCTAAAGAGTACTAAATCTGGGAACCGTTCGATCTTTGGCCAAACCACTATTGGGTTTCATAGATAGGGCCTCCCCTTCACTGAATCTACTGCAACACTGGTCAAATCCCTGTTGGTTTGACCTAGATCTGTTTTTTAGCTTGAAAACTGCATAACCCCCCACTGAAAATTTGACTTGCTAGGGTTTTGACTTTTCTTGATTTTTGACTTCATAGACTGATAGATTGGGTCCCACACAATCCAAATCACCCTCAACGCTGTCTAGATTCATGGCAGTTTGACCTAGATCTAAGTTTTAGACTGAAACAGCTCTAGCGCCTTCACTGAAAATTGGACTTTTTCGGAGTTTACTTTTTCTAAAATCTAACAAGCTAGGCTAATAGATCAGGGATTGAGCACTCCAAAACACCCTCAACGCTGAGCTAGTTCCTGCCAGGTTGCCATAGATCTGAAAAATTGACTTTCAGCCTCCTAGCCCCCCTCATCAGATTTTGACTTTTTCAGATCTGGTCTTTCCTACAATTTTTTGACTTGGGTTTGTAGATCTGGCCATCCTGATCTCATTTCCCCTCCAACACTGAGCTGATAGTCTCATGGTGGCTCTAGATCTGCAGATCTGCCTCTCCAAATGCTAGCGCTAGCCCTCCTTCTGTTGATTCTTTTGTAACCTAAATCTTCTGGACCAAATCCTTTTTTGGGTCCATAGATCAGGGCATATCCCAGGTGGGTTCACTGAAACGTTGTGCTGATACTGACTCCATTTTCCAATGCATGAAAGGAACTGATCTCCTATCTCTAGCGCTAGCCCTAAATCGACCTTACTCCCATTCTCTTTGCCAATATTCATTGATAACTCAAGTCACCTATCTTTCATTGAGTTTGTCTCCTTGGTACTAGACAGTCCCAACTCTGTCCTTGCTTACCCTGTCACAGTTACATTTCCCAAGATAGTGGTCACCTCCATTAGTTGCTAGTACCTAAACCCTAGAGCTAGGGTTTCCATTCACCTTACACCTTACGTACCTCAAAGCCACTTTTGATCTATTCTGGTGTCTAGGTCTGATCTCTCCTGTTGGGAGTAGATCCAAGTCTCCCTCGTTGTTGTCTTGGACTTAGATAACATAAAATGAAGGCTTCCTTGATTGTCATGACAACCATCCATTTGGGAGTCTAGGCATTCTTGGTTCCACCTCCTTAGTTGCTTTCCCCTCTACCATCCACCTCACACAGGCAACTACAAGGCTGGTGATAACACTCTGTAAGCCAAATAATGCCTTTCGAGATGTTTTATCCACCCAAAACATAGGAAAAGTGGCCTCTAGGGTAAAAAGGATTCTTTGAGTGTGAAAACGAGCATTCGTACGCCAAAAAAGGACTCTGGACCCATCCTTTATTACATTTTGAAGTTTTTAATTAAACCATTAAAAATGGCATAAAAACGGAAAAATTATTTTTCTTAGAATAGGACGAAACTCTAGGGTGACCTAGCACATGTCCATATGACTCAATATTGATGCCTAGCACACTCATATACATTGACACATGAACTTTAATAAACTCCTAAGGCCTACCTATCAATACGATCATTCCAACTTTGGAAGAGCGATGAAAACTCGAAAATTATACATCGCTTATTCAACATTGCATAATTGATAAGGGAAAAAACACCTTGGAATGATCGGATTGACGTTTAAGTCTTAGGAAGCCAAGTCCTTTACAAAAAAATTGTTGTGCTAGTACATTTATTACAACTTCCCCAAAGGGGTATCAACATGTGGTACAAAAAATAAAAAAGGCCATGAAGGCCTGATGGACCTCTAAGCTTTGAATTTGAACAAGTGCTTTGTTCATCTTTGCCGATTCACTTGAAATTCTGAGTAGATGCAACCTAGTCAGTAACACAGAGAATAGTAAATGAAATCAAACTAGAATCATTTACCTTATATGTCAACAACATAAGGCCATATAAATCACCACATTAAGAAAAGCAAAAAGAAGCAATACAGTTACCTCATATGCTAGTGACAATATTCATCCACACACTAATGCAATACACCATGGACCTCCAAAGTCCTTCTATTAATCAAAGAAATAATTATAGTACAAAGCTTCATAGCTTGGGAGAAGCCTTCAGTCCTCTAACCATGTGAAAAATGAGAGCAAGAGCTTGCTTAAATAGGAAAAATGAGAGCAAACCCCAAGGGGGGCGAATTTTCCAAGTGTTGGATATTTTTAGATGATTGGGGACAAACTAGAGTCAACTAGAGGTGGTAGGCACTGCCTCTCACAAGGTAGGTCACCCCCGCCTCTTTCTGTGACACATACAACAAGAGGTGAGCTTTTTCATGGATAAATGTGCCCCTCTAAGGAGAAATTTGCCCCCTCATGGATTTGAATGGAAGTGGCTTGATTTGATCTTGATTTGGTCTCAAATTAGCCCCAACATCATCCTTAGTTTAACTAGAACATGTCTGGGACAAGTTCCCACTGATTTAGGGATATGATTTTTCTCCATATTTTTCCTTTTTCTAATTTTTTATTCACTTTTTTGCTTTTTTGGATATTTTTCACTTAAGCGATAAATTAATTACTTAAAACTTAGAAAAAGTGGGTTTTGGGGTACAGTGGGTGCTCTAAGTTTGAAAACGAGCACCCCCATGGCAAATTTGGCCCCCTAGCCACACTTTTATGAAACTTTGAATTTTCCCAATTAAACTATTAAAAAATAGCCTAAGTTTACGGGAAAATTTATTTTTCTCATAAATTTAAATAAAACTATGGGGGACCTAGAAGAATGTTCATATGACTAAAAAACGTGACTAGCATGGTAATATACATAGACACCTATACTTTAATAACTTCCTAAGGCCTAACCACCAAGGCGAATACTCCATCTTTGGAGGTTGAGTGAAAAACTCGAAAGTTATAAGTCGTCTGTGCAACAACCGATAATTAACAAGGAAAGAACACTCTATAGTACTGCATTGATAGCTAAGTTTAAGTAGGCCAAGCTTTTTACAAAAACTCATCATGCTACGTCAACTTATTACAAATTCTCCATAGGGTATGAACTTGCAAAAAATTAAAAAAAGGGGCCAAGATTGGCCCTAAAAGATCTTCTGAACTTTTGAGCACTGAAAATGAACAAAGGACTTGTTCATAACTTTGGCAGCTCACTAGAAATCCACCTAAGTGCAACTTAGTGGATAACACTCCCTATCCCCCACTTTATTTAGGATCTACATGGATGAGCTAGAGTCCTTCCTACTTAAGCACATCAAGGGCGACAATGGGTCCCTTCTCCACCAAGTCTTGATTTTTATCTTTCTTTTTGTTGACAATGTGGTTCACAAGACCTTGTTTCAGTTTGTGGCATGCCCTTCAACCCTGACTATGGATCTTGAGCCCTCCTTGAGAGATAGTGTTTTTGTAACTATTTTTAGAACATATAGTCCAAGATATTTCTCATGGACATCCTTGTCTCGCACATAGTTCTCTATGGCTCATAGGTTTGGGGACCCCATTTACTAGAGTTTGATTATTCCCCAGTAGAGAGAGTGCAAATCCTCTTCCTTCGCCACATCATCAGATGCAAGTAGACAATCCATTATCCAATCACAATTGCGGGGTTCGATGCCTGACCCTTTCGGCTTGAGACTATATTTTAGTCTTGTTTCACTCCTACATTGAATTCATGGCTTCGATGACTTGGAAAAGGGATGGGACCGGTATGATGGTATCCATACTTGGCCTATTGTTCATTGGAGTCCATTACCTCATCCAGCTCTTCAAGCTACACTCAGTGTTGGTAAGTGGGGGCGTCAGATCTCTTGAAGTCTATTGGTATTACGATGGATTGGTTTCCCCCATTTAGATACTCCTTGGACACACCTAGCCACCTCTTACCTAATAGGAAGGAGATGAACAAGTTCATCCAAGATGATATCTATAGGAAACTTGTGCAAGTCACCTAGATCAACCCTCAAGGCGAGTTACATATGAAGATGGCTTCTACGCTAAGCACTTCATACATATGAGGGATAGGCTCATTGTTAGGCCCCATCACACACTTCACCATTGGGTGCACACTCTTTTTATGCCCCTGGTCTAGTTCAGGGTGGACTCTCATATATTAGGGTAGAGTCATATCACCGAATTGACTGATTTGACATGATTTGCTAGGTGTTCCACCTTTGGAAAGTTGAGATTGAGGAGCATTTCATTTTCTACTACCTTGTTTACTATAAGATCCGATAGTGGTTCCACTATCTTTTCAGGGACTTTGTTAGGGAGCTTCAGATTCTGGTGAGTTTCTTTAGGTACCCCAACTAGAGATGTTTGGCCTTATTCTTGTAGAAGGCGCACTGGCTCTGCTCCCTCATCCTCTAGCCACATTCACATCTTGGACCATCGTCCACTCAGTGGATCACTTCCTTTTCATGATGCTCCCATCTACTAGGGACACCAAGAGATAAATAGATGGAAAAATTATTTCCAACCCCAGAACTATGCAGATTCGGAGGACCATCTCCGCTTCCGCGAGATCCCAACGGCATTTCCAGACCTGGTCCCATACCAATAGTCAGCCAATATCATCCCGATTACAATGACAGCCCCCCTTCTCTAGGCAAAGACACATTACATGGTCCAACTCCTCTTCTAGTTCTTCCTCCAAATAGACTTGTATGTTGAAGTTCCTCCATTCATCCTTGGATGTTAGGAGAGATGGTTGCAGTGGACCTTGACAAGCTTGTACCATTTGTATCACAATTTCTATATCCATTTTCTTGGCACATCTCTCTCTTAGATCTACGCTCCATCTTCGGAGTTAGCTTTCCAGGATTTAGATTAGATTCATACTTTACTTTCTGTGTTGTGCTTTTCATAGGAGTCATTTTAGTGTTCCCACTTTATATAGACATAATTTTGTACCTAACAGTCCCTTTGACCTACTTTAGTGGTCATTTGGTGGACATTAATAAATTTATCTTATGTTGTCAAGCTATCATAATTTTATTGTATCGCTTTGATACAAATTCGATCTAGACATTTGTCCATTTTATTTTCTACATTCTTTATGGCTTTGCACATGATGTTGAGTCAATTGGTGTTGCAGGAGGCTACAGGGGAATGCTTTCAACGGTCCAATTCCTTTAAGTTTTTCCAACTTATCCTCTTTGATAACTCTGTATGTAATTATTTCCATGTTCATTGGCATTTGTGCTAGTCTTTTTTTAACTTGAAATGGAAGTGTAAATATTAAGTAAATTGTATCATAAATTGACATTAGAGTTCACTATTTGATGACATATATTTGATATGCATGCTGGCAGGAGAGTTAGTGACATAACATCAGGTGTATCGTCATTGTCATTCTTAAAAAATTTGAAGAAATTGACTGAACTGTAAGTGAAATAGCCTCTCATGCTTATAAACCTTAACATAATGCAAGCCATTTGATTTTGCTGAATTTTTTCTAAACAACAAGATTTATAACATTTCACGTCTTGTGCAGAGTGTTGAGAAACAACATGATTTCTGATGAACTTCCTTCAGACATTGGAGAATTGATTGGGCTTCAACATTTGTAAGCCACTGTTGTTTATTGTTTTTATAGATTCTAGGATTACGGCCTGCCCTGGACCATTCTCATAACTTCGGAAGGCCTAAACAAAGTTATTACACGTTCAATGGTTTAATAAAAATAATTAGATTGATCTCTTGGAATATATGGGGAGTTGGGGATGAAATTGTCCCACAAACACAATCATATGAATACACACATAAACAAACAGTAAAAGGCTATTTTATACAACAAGAAACCAATATTTTGGATGTAACTATCTATAGGGTTAGGCGGGTAGAAATAAACAAATTTTCTGCACACTTAGAGCATTCAAAAGAACAACACAAAACTATGAAAATTACTTTTCCAAAATCGTAGAGACACAGTTTAATACATAAAATCAGATTTTTTTTTTGTGTGTAGCATGGATGCCACTTGTGTGCTTTATGTTGTAATAGAAAGGGGTTCATTTTGTAGGATATATTATATAGATCTACAACAGAGTTTAATTCGTTTTTTTACCAAACAAGAAGAAAGGGTTTCTATTACTTCAGGCCATTGCCTGAAAGATTTGAATGTCATATCTTGGAAAGGGAGAATCTCTGCTCCCAAAGTATTTACATTGTATGTAATCGTTGCTAAAGTACTAGGTTATTCTCCAGAACAGGATGGCCCAAGGGTTGATTAAGGCATTCCATAGTCAGAACATGGCTCAGGAAAGTGGTTAATAACCACTTTACTTATGAGTCTTTCTTGGTCATCTTGTAAGACAAATGCTCAAAGGATTACTGGATGTAATGCCTACAAATTTTCTGTGAAGATTCAAGTTCCAATATTCAAAAGGAAAAACTCAATGCTTTTGGTATATCATAATGATATTCCTGATTGTCTCTAAGCTCAAGGGTGGGCTTTGATTCAGCCTCACAAAGTGTTGAAGTTCTTATGAATCCCCTTTCCTTCCAAGACTCTTGCAAGGTGCCACTAGACAGACTCCAGAGTGATCCAAAGAATTGAAAAAATGGTAGATAAATGGATTACAAAGCTAGTGAGTTTGGCTGCCAAGTTTCAAATTTTCACCAAAATGCCAGCTTCCACTCATTTCTACTATTCTTCGTGTTGGTTCCCATCCCTTAATGCTTATCGAAGATTGGAGAAGCTTCCAAAGAAGCTCCTTTGGGCCAACTTTGAAGGAGGCAAAGAACACAAAATAAACTAGAATTATGTTGTTTAGCCAAGCACTGCATTATGTGCAAAATGGTCATTCAAGTCGTGGATTGCAATGAGCCTTGAAAAGTTCTCCTAAGGAACTATATAATGATGGGAGCTCCCATTGGGAAACATTCCTAGAAACACCTTAACTTAGAGACATTGCTTACTAATCTGACTCATGTAGAAATGAAAGGCACCATTGTGGCTAAGAACAATTCGAACTCTTGGAAGGCCATTAAACACAAACTGTATGGAAAGGGGAATCTCTTAGATCAGGCATATTTTTTAATGTTCATATTCTTTGGTGGTCTCTAGTTTTGCATTATAATGATAAGCCCTTGGCAGAAACAACTTGGTCTTCTATGAAGTGCATGTGTAAGTATGCCATTCAGAGGATTACTGAACTTTTTGATCCGTAGTATAGAGACTAGAAGACATGGCTAATATTAAAGAAGGAATTTAGGCTCAATACTTCTGATAGGATGATATTGGAGAGTGTTAAGAGCCTTGTCCTGAATTATCTCTTAATCAAAAAAAGGTTCCAGATACTGTTGTTTGATGGGGAGACTAGCATTGGAACCATTCTAAAACCTTATAAAAGGTATAAGCTCACTGATAGCTATAGATGGTTGTGTCCTAATGCCCTGTTTGATGTCTGGCTCAACAAGCTATGGAGGCCTAAGGCCAAACAGAAAAATTTTCTGTTTCAACTTAGAGCCTTTGGAAGTCTTTCATTGAAGCCTAAAAAGGCTATCTCTACATGGTCTCTGACATCGGGTGCTCTGGCCTTGGGCCATTGACTGTAATATCTTGGATCCTATCAATTTTTCAATACATGACAAACAAATCTGCACTCCAAAAACTAAAACCCAAAGAGAGGAAACTGAAACTGAGTTTACTACTATCAAAGCAATGAATAAAGGAATGCTAGATCTACAAACAAGCCAGTGTTACAAACATTGCCGATATATCAGCAACATCACGATATATCGCGATGCTAACTCACTGGCGATATATCGGCAATATATTGCCATGATATTTTCCCCGATTATATCGCTATATTTGCCAATTTTTTCGAATATATCGCGATATTTGCCGATTTTATTGATTTTATGGCGATATTTGCTGATTTATTTTGAATATATTGTGATTTTTTGCATTTTTGTATTTTTTATTTTGCTGACATTTTCGCCTGTAAATGTGATAATTTCTTTTTGGACCCTCGGCGATATATTCGCCGACACGATATTTGTAACATTGCTACAAACACATCCATCTAAAGATCAGATCAACGATCTACAATAGCTGTAACCAATCACATCACTCTCTGTTAACTAAAATAAAAAATTACAATGCAACAAGATCAAATCCTAACCTTAATGTGCCTATTGTTGGAAATTTCATTGGAATGACACTTCAATGTAAATCAGAAATTTCACCTTCTTTCTGGAAGGTACCTTGGATCTCAGTGCCTAATTTTCTGCCCTATGACTGCTGTAAATTAAAGTACAAAACAGCAGTGGAAGAAGTACAATAATTCACTTTCAAACAGCCTTAAACTTCCCGACAATTAAGGAGAAAGAATACCGACCAATGAGAGAGTTTTCATCCCTTCTAGGCCAACTTATCAATCAATATTCAGATCTGAAATCTGAAAAAAAATGTACTTTTATAGCAAAAATAACAGCAGTAAAATCAGGCCCTTTCTCTTCTTCTTTAGATGTTAAATCACTTAACATTTTGTCCTTTTATTCATGTCCAATTAGCAAAATCATAAATAGAAAAATATGAAGAACATGTAGTTGAAAATCAAATCTGAAATTGATACAAGATATGTATGGCTGGAGACTTCATATATAAGCTCAATGATGAAGTACATACTGTTGTCGCCTTTCACACACCTGGGGGGGACGTGGCAGAAATGTTCAAGCTACTCGGTGTGTCCTTGGGGCAAGTCTCGAGTCAAGGCTGTCACCTTGTTCTTGACTCCTGCATTTAGGCAAACTCCTAACGAAGACAAGGGTGGTAGACCCTAAAGAGTTGCTAAGGCTGATCAGGATTTAGTGGTAATGGTTTAGATGAGTAAGTTTTTTAGGAGTTTTTAATAAATAATGGAAACAAGAGATTTGTAAGATGAACTGATTACAACAGCATAAATAGCACAAGAAATTGTAAATAAATGACTCAACTCATAAATCATGCAAATAGAAACAAAAAAGATCAATGCCAAATTAAAATGGAGTCGTAAGATTTTGTGTGCTGAAAAATGTTGAAGTAGATGTTTTGCAATTGGCTCTTGGTAAGTTTTAAATTATTGTGGAAAATGAGTGAATTAACTTAGGGGGAAGGGAACTTGAAATATACCCGAAGGTACGAGGAGTATGTCCAAAACCCTTATCCGATGCGGCTCCCCACAAGGAATATATTGTGGGTTGGTTGGAGTCTCTAAGACGTGTCCAACACTACAACAACAAGGGTGTATCCTGACGGTGTCTCGAGGTCACTGCCTAGTTGTTCCTGCTTCTTTCGTGGATTTTGCCACCGCAACGGATCAAATCGAAGCGTTGGATTTTCTCCTAGGGAGGTTAATTGAGATGTGAAAACTATTTAAGCTAGTCACTTACGTTGCTTTTAATGCATCCAACTGATCGGTCGAACCACAACGGTGCAGAGCATACACAGCGGAGCCTCGATAAATTTTAAGGATTTTAAGAATTTGTTTTGTTTGTTAAAAAAGAAAATTTAATCTCCAATAGTCTCTTTAGGTTCAAGTGAAGCTCAATCGAGAAAGCGAAGAGGGGTGAATTTTAGCATGCAAAGTTAAATAAACTGAAATACAAAAAGACAGAACAAGTTATCTAATTAAATCTACCATGCATCTCTTTCCCCTTTTAGGTAACTCAGGAAGTCGTGGGGTAAGTAGTAGTATTACTTTGATAAATAGAATATGGAATGATATGATCAAGTTTGCAACATCTAACAAAGTATACTATCTTGCACAAAAGAACTAAACTAAACCAAAACAAAAAAAATTAAAGAAGGAAAAAATGAGACAAAGACGCAGATCCCCCCTGGGGGTATGGGGAGTGGGCTCTGAAGAGCCTACTTGAGATATTTTTTTATATCGTGGTTACAATATTTATAAGAAGTGTTATCACATATATAGTAGCCAGGCTACCATATTCTATTTTTTAGATTCAATACATTTTTTAGCCAGATCTCCTACATATGAGATGCTGAGATGAGCAGTTTTGATGGATCATTATTTTATTTGCGGACTATAGTACTCTCCCATGCCAGGACTGAGTCTTAGGACACTCAGATTCGAGGACTGATGTAATCATTTAGTCATTTGCAGAGCAGTTAGTGATGCCCAGATTTGTATTAGTATTTTCTCATTGGACAAATGATGGTTTAGATGGATTATTTGCATGGTTATGACTCAGCTTATATTATATTGTGTTATGGTTATCATTGCTCTTATACTAATTTTCATGACATGTATTAGCGTTTAGTGTCATGATCTGACGGTCATATAAATATGTGGACTTGGATGTATCTATATTATGTATTGATGTCCCTACTCAGACTTGGAAGTTCTTGATCTATACTCATTGGTTTTACCCTCCTTAGAGAGAACAGAGGTAGTCATTCCCACCGTACTTTGGCTTGCTAGTGTTGGTTTCATTATTCACTATCTCCACCCATCCATTACCATCCAATTATGTTTCAACCAAACCTATTGCTTGACTTATGCATGGAGGACCTTTCCCCGCTAGAGCCTTTGTTGGACAAGCCTCCTTGTTTATTTGTGTCTCGGCTTTGAGTTTCCTAGGATGTGTTTTCTTACCGGAAACAAGTAGCGCTGCCATCAATACAATGTATTTGGAAATGAAATGAATATCTATGAAAATCCCATTCATGAAAAGTAGTGTTTTTCAACATACATGAATGAAAGGCTAGCCTAATGAAATTGGATCTGAAAAAATGTTGCAATGAAATATCTTAAAGCATTCATGAAAAGTAGTGTTTTTCAACATACATGAATGCAAAGCCTAAAATAATAAAAGTCCGTATAAAAATATACATGGACCAAGGCTATGGAAAATCAAAGACCCAAAAAAGCAATGGTTCATAAAAGTTTTATCTAAATATTGCTGGCCTTACTTGTATTGAGTTGGATTGTGAGCATTTGTCAAGGTGAGTAAGCACCTCTGAAGTAGTTCACCCATTTTGTGAGGCACTTCCATCCCTTATGTTGTTTTTTGTCTGGAATATGGCTAGAGTGAGTATTCCCTTTCCATATCCAAAGTGTCCCAATGTCGATTTGGTGGTCATCCTTTGTCCAAGCCTTGTAAATTTTAGCCTTCACCCTTCACTAGCAAATTGACTATACCTATGAAGTGAGTATGGTCTTGAAGGTCTGATCTGAGTTATAGTTAATAAATGAAACCCTCTATATGTATTTGGTTGATGTATCGCCAAAGAGGTGATTTCTAATTGTTATGATTGTTACTTAAATGATTTGTAGAGCATGTCTTAGCCTTTGAACACTTACAATAGATGGATGCCAACCTGAGTTATATTGGTTATTTGATCATTTACAGGTTATTATTTTGTCTATTGGATATTGTAGATGATTAGGCAGAGACCTAGAAAGGGTATGAGTATATACCCTAGATGGATTTGGACTCTCTGAGTCTAGTGAGAAAGCTTTTTTTCAGTTCTGAGCACTTGCAGAGATGATCAGGCTCATTTTCCCCTTTTTGTGCAGTTTTGCTTCACTGGGTGATGTGTCTGAGCAGGGAGATGATTTTGTTGGATCTTCTAGGGCGTTGTATGGGGCATAGGGGGTCCAGACACTTGATTGTACCATAGCACCCCCCTCCCAAAGAATCTGGTGGGATCAATTGGATAACGCAGGCACCCTAAGAGGCTGTTTTGGCAGGTTCACGTTTCTTGAGGCAGATTAAAAAATAATTAAATGGCTACCGAAGAATTCGATTTGGGATACTAAGGAAAAGAAATGGCATGGGATGAGTTCTGATGATGAGAGTGATGTTTTCCACACCTTCTCCAGTAGTTGCAGCACCTAGATAGGCCCACATCTATTTTTCAGGCATTTTATATTATTTTTTGGAGCTTTTGGAGGCTCACAATTACCTCAAGGAGGCACAATTTCACAGTTTAAAATTTATATTATTTTTATTGTGCCATGGAGACACCCAAAGGGAGTTAGTTAACACTCCATGGACCCACTATGTGCTTCATTTATTTCTTGTTGAGTGGGATCCCTTCTCCTAGGGTGATTTAGTCCACTTTTATATTATATTGTTATATTGATCCATGTATTGTATGTTGAGCTCATATCAACCATTGATTAGACATATGTATTTTTTAATATTAGCCACTCATTTGAAAAGTGGTTATGATTTTGGTTCTCTCATTCCTATTTAAAGGAGAGAGCTTCTCATTTGTAAGGGGTCTTTGGCTCTTGGATCTGGATAATAGAAAAACTATTCTTGTAGAAATTTTTTGGATCTCCTTTGCATCTGGTGTTCTTCAATGGTGATTGAAAAATCTATTGCTTCCTAGCATTTGGGTATTTGTTGTGAGATCTATATTTTTTGAAAACATTGTCTTATCTACAGGAGGGCGACTTCAACTTGGGCGTTTTTGCAGGGGTTCCTCAACTCGCTTGGATTGGATGCGCTTGTATCAGGGGGTTTTCATTAGTATCATTGTGATCTATGATTTCATCTTACTATTTTTCTGTAGCATTTGTTCTTTTCTCGTGACGCATCAAATCTGATATAGTTGACGTTTGGTGTGTAGGAGAGAAGGCATTGGCTTCCTTGGGAAAATCGTTTTACATAGAAGCTTCCTCAAATCTTCATGAGATTTGGATATACATGTATGAAAAAAAAGGAAAGATCTTGAAAAAATAATCTTATTTAGGCATGCAACTTAGATTCTTGAGAATACATAATATGAATAAAAGGAGCAAGTAATCTTACTTGCCAAATTTAAACTTACTAATTCAGCTGAATGCTTCGAAGCCAGAACACAAAGCAGCACAAAATTAGAAAAAATTGCAGTTACCACATTTGCAGCATGACGCTGGGAATCCACACAAAACAAGCACTACACGGTATAGCCTCCAAAGCTTCTTTATTCAGCAAATGAATGGAAATAATAGTATTACAATAGTCACCATCTCTTCATCCAACTCTAACTAATCTGGAATGAGAGGGTTGGGCTTTATTTATAGCCAGAGAGGCCCAGAGGGGGTGCATTAATGACTAAAGAGAGACTCTGAGTTAAGGTGAGATGTGACTGAGTTGATTTGAACCTGAATTGAGTTGAAGAAGAGTGAAACTGAAAATTTGATTGCCACCTCTCTCACCAAACCATACCAACCCACTCAACCTCCTCCACATCACCCACACGTCAGAGTGAGGGAGAGAGGACGCAACCTCTAGCTCTGCGTGAGCTCTTTGTCTCCCTCATCAACTAGGACAACTTGTCTTTAGTATCTGTCTAACTTGCCTTCATTGCTGGGAGCTGATAAAACTGATTTCAATCAAATCCGACAAGATTCCACTGATTTAGGAATTTGGGGATTTTCTCCATTTATTAATTATTTCTATTTTTTAATTAATAATTTTGATTTTTTGGAGATTTTTTACTTAAGTGATAAATTTATCACTTAAAACTTAGGAAAAGTGGGTTTTTGGGTTAAACGGGTGCTCTGAGTTAGAAAATGAGCACCCCCGTGGAAAAATATGATCCCTGACCACACTTTTATTACATTTATAATTTTTTCAATTAGACTATTAAAAAATAGCCTAAGTTTACGGAAAAAAATTATTTTTACCAAAACTTAAAAATAAACTTAGGGGGGCCTAGCACATGTCCATATGACTCAAAATTAATTCCTAACATGTCTATATACATTGATACATAGACTCTAATAACCTCCTTAGGCTTAAATACCAAGACGACCACCCCAACTTTGGAGGTATTAGTGAAAAACTCATAAATTATTAGTCGTTTATTCAACAACAAATAATCACCAAGGGAAAAGACACCCGTGGCTAGTCGAATTGATATATAAGTCTAGGAGACCGAGTCTTTTACATACTCTACCATGATAGAACATTTTACTACAACTCCCCCAACTACCAGGTCTTTTGGGAATTTAAAAAAAATTCCCAAAAGAAGCCTGAATGACTTTTTGAACTTTGAAGAATAAACAAAGATGTTTGTTCATCTCATATGGTTCACTTGATACCACCAACTAAGCATGACTTAGTAGGTAACATATGGCTACATCTAGGGACACATGCTCTGACTTATCTTCTAATAAAAAATAGGATGTGAGAACTCTATAATCTCTAGGTACTGCACAAAAACTAAATTCCATCAGTAACACATATATAAAAGGAAACCACCTGGGAAACTAAGTTATTGTACAACGTTAGTATACAATATAATGTACAAAAAGAAATACTATATTACAAAACTAATATACAACAAAAACGTTCAAAGTTAGTAAAAAGAAACACTATGATACAACATCTATAGTACAACAATATGATCCAAAAATAAATTACATGCAAGGATAAGTTTAGGAATAATCCCTGATACCACCGATGCCAATAAAGGAATCAAACTGTCTTGCTAAATAACATCTTGATCAGAAGACCATTCACTGGAAGGTTTAATATTTCCCCTTCCAGGTCATTCAGATAGAAGGAATTGGTGCCTGCTACTTCGCAAATGATGTAAGGTCCCATCCATAGGCTGTCAAATTTTCCATGCTTTCCCAATTTTTATCTCCATTTGCCCCATAATAAAATTGTGTCACCTACTTGAAAGGATCCAGGTCTAGTAGACTTATCAAAATCCTCTTGATTTTATCTGAATTCCTGATACTCTTGTCAAGGGATTTTCTTATGTTCTCATCTAACTCAATCAACTAGTTAACTCTGTTTTGAATAGCATTCTGATCTTAGCTAAAGTTCTGGAGAAGACGATACACTGGAATCTTTAAATGGATTGGTAAGGTGACATCTAGGCCATACACAAGCTCGAAAGGAATTTTTTCGGTTGAACTCTTCTTTGTAATCCTATCAGCCCATAATGCATACATAATCTTGCTATCCCATGCTTTCTTTTTATCACCAACTGTTTTCTTGATTATGGTCATTAATTTCTTATTACTTGACTCAGCTAGACCATTTCCTTGAGGATAATAGTCTTCTTTGTAATCCTATCAGCCCATAATGCATACTTAATCTTGCTATCCCATGCTTTCTTGTTATCATCGGCTGTTTTCTTGATTATGGTCATCAAGTTTTTATTACTTCACTCAGCTAGACCATTTCCCTGAGGATAATAGTTGGATGAATGTGATAAGATAATTCCATATTTGAAACAAAAGGATGACATTTCTGAGGAACTGAAACATGGGCCATTATCTGTGATAATTCTGGCTAGCACACTGAATCTTGTGATAATCCTATCCTCAAGGAAATCCATGAATGCATCGGTTTCCTTCTTGGTGGGTATTTCCTCAACCCACTTGGTGAAATAATTTGTGGCGGTAAGTATCCAGGAATAACCATTGCTAGAATTGTCTTTAAACTTACTGATGAAATCAAACCCCCATTGCTGGAAAGGGACTTGGACCACTATTGGTTTTAATGGCAAAGCTTTCATTTTTTTCTTCCCAATGAACAACTGACACTGAGGGAAAATTATGACAAACTTATGCACATCTGAAAAAAGGTTTGGCCAATAGTAACCTGCTCTTAGGATTTTATGGGCGATTGCTCTTGTTGCAAAATGACCACCATAAAATCCCGCATGAAAATCAACCATAAGTCTTTTGAACTTCGGTTCATCTACACATCTAAGTACTAAGTCCTTCGAGTTTCTCCAACCCAAACCATCCTTTGTTAAACAATACTTAGTTTCTTTTAACCTTAATTCTCTGCGTTTATGGCCAAGTAGGTGATCAGGGCATTTAAGGATACAAAGGAAGAAGATGATGTTTTAATACAAAGGTTGCTGCTCTAATATCTGAAGCTCATCTAATACACTTTGTTCTAGATTACTATTCTGACAAATCATTCCTACGGATTTCTAATTCCCCTGAGTCAACATTTTGGCAAGCCCTTGTCCCTTAATTAACTTAGTGGGTTTTATTTCTAAGTCATATTCCTAAATCTTTGAAACCCATTTGCCCCTGATAACTAGACAATCCTACTGGGGCATGATATCTTTGACAGCTGCATGGGGTACATAACCAATAATTTTGGAGTATCCAACATAAGTTCTAAAGTGCTTAAGGGACTTGACAAGAGTGTAAGCTTGCTTTTCCATGGTAGTATACTTCAACTCTAAATGTTGCAAGGCTCTGCTCATAAAGGCTATAGGTTTCTCTTGTCCTTCACTATTTTAAAACACCAACAATGGTGTATTCCAAAGTGAAAGAGAAAATTTGAAACTCTTTGGAATAATCCAGACTGATTAAGACAGGTGATTTAGATATAACATCTTTGATATTTCTGAAATCATCTTTCCCTTCATCTGTCCTCACAAATTTAGCATCCTTCTTTAACAATTTTTGTAAGGGTTTCATTACTTCTGCGAAATTTGGGATGAATAGCCTTATGAAATTGATCTGGCTGTTAAAATATTGGAGAGACTTTAAATTCTGAGGCAAGGGGACGTTCTTAATGGCTTCTACTCGTTCAGTATCAATCTTGACCTCATCCTTTAAGACGATGTGCCCCAACAGCTTTCCTTCGTCCACCCCGAAGATTGACTTGGCAGGATTTAAGGAAATGTCGTATTTATGCCATCGTATAAACACCTGCCTAAGATGACTTATGTGGTCAGATCTTTCTTTTGAAAAAACAGTTAAGTCATCTTGATAAAATTCAATCACTTTGCCTATGATCTCTTTAAAGGTAAAGTCCATGGCTCTTTGGAAAGTGGCACCTACATTTAACAAGCCAAAAGGTATTCTTAAAAACTTAAAGTGCCCCAAGGTATGGTAAATGTTTTTTTATGTTGATCTTCGTTATTTACCAACACTTGGTTATATTCAGAAAAGCCATCCAACATGGACATCATTCTCGAACTTGTTACTCTTTGAAGCAACGTTTCCATGTAAGGAAATGGGTAATTATCTTTTATACACGATGTATTTAGATTCCTGAAATATATACATATTCTAATTAACCCATTCTTCTTTCTAACAACAACTAAGTTGGGGCACCATGATGAATGTCTTATAAGTGCTATTATCCCTACTGCTAACATCTTCTGTAACTCTTTCTAAACAATAGGGGCCAATTTAGGATTTATTTGTCTAAGTTTTTGTCGAAAAGGTTTGACCTCTTTAGCCTTTTCTTTAAGGGGAATAGTGTGTTGAAACACATTTTCCTGATAAGATTTAAGTTCATCATAGCTAAAGGCCAAAACATCTCTATATTCTTTAATTAGGTTGATTAAGCTATTCCTTTCCTTTTCCGAGGTACCTTTTCCAATTTTTATTAACTTGGGGTCCTTGTGGGTACCTATATTTATTTCCACGTAGTCCCCAATATTTATTGATTCTTTTTTATTTTTATATAGATCCTGTCTGTCAAAAAAATTCTCAAAAGCTATAAGGCTACTTGGAATGTGATTTCTTACATTATCCTCATGCTCCTGACACTCTTTATCTTCCTGTTGGTAATTGATCTTACAATCCTCAAATTCTTGGAGATTATGGATGAATACTAAGAGTTGTTTGTCATCATTAAACACCTGCTAATGATCTACATTATCAGGAATTGAAGGCCTGAAATTTATTTCCATTTTACCATTCCCATTAATCATGTCATCTGAAGGATGGATGCTACTAATGCCAACTTATCTGCTAACCCATTTATTTCCCTAGGGATTTTATGAAGATTAAGTGCATCAAACCAGCCCATGGTGCCCCATATAGCATTCCTATACTTCCTTATTCTATCACTCTTACTTTGATCCCGGTTCTTAAGCTGGAGGATGACTAAGTCTGAATCACATTTTATGTTCAACATTTTTATGCCCATGTCCTTAGTAGTTTCTAATCCTAGAAACAATGTCTCATACTCAGCAACATTGTTTGATGCTTCAAACTCTAATCTAAAAGAAAAGTTGTATATTTGATTAGAAGGAGAAATGATTACAATTCCCACACCCTTTCCAGCTTTGGAATAAGCCCCATCAAAATACATTTGCCAAACCTCATCTACCTTTCTATTTTTAATATTTTCTTTAATAGGGGCCATGAAGTTGGACAAGATGGCATAGTTTCCAAAGTTATCAGTACAATGCACAAATTCATTTCCATGCTTCTTAGGATTTTCTACATGCCACTTTCTTTCCTTTTCCCTATGAAGTATAACCCTTGTGTTATCTAATGCAGGTATAGTTGCGTATGTCCAATCCATGTGGATGTGTCCACCTAGAGTTGCAGCCCACTTTCTGGACAAAAGCATTCCCCAATTATCCGACACATCGATTACTACAACATCCAGTCATTTTGATGTCAGGATACTTGGCCAATTTTACTTGTAGGTTTAAGATTATCCCTACCACATCAACTTCTCTTGCATCCATTGCACAAACATTGTGGTAGGGTGATGTGACCCTTAGATTCAATTGTTCCATTACTTTTCTTGTAATTACGTTTGAAGAAGCACATGAATCTAACATGGAGTTATGAAGAAGAAGATTATCAACTAAAAGAGAGACATAAAACGACGGGTGATCTTCTCTTCTTGGATCAACACTGTGAAGGACTATAGGCAAATATTCAAGGACAACAGGAAAATACTCAAGGATGGCATTGTTACTTGGAAGGGCAGTTTTTTGACAATGTCACGGGATTTATTTTGATTACTTTCTAAAGCTTTCAACAAGTTCTCTTTTTGACCAGGAATCTGAAGGATGTCGGTTGCATAAGTTGAGACTCTAACACTATTTAGCCACATTCCCATGTCAAATTTTGATTCTACATCAACAGGGGGTTCATAATAGGAGAATTTGTTACCTTAGGTTTATACTGCTTAGTTGGTGTAGAATTCTCCTTTCTTTGGTAAGTATCACCCTTGAATCTAGCATTCTTTATCTCTATGATCTGCTCTTGAGTAGGTTTTTCACCATAATCCTGAGTAATAAAATCCTTCTCCTGACTATAATCTATGGCCTGTTGCCAAAGCTGGTCCGACAAAGAGTAGGTTTGGCCTACCATGTTCACAAATTCAGGCTCACTTGATGGTGTATCCTGACTACTAATTTCAGGGAGTCCTTGTTCCATAATTTGATTTGCAATGTAACAAGTATTTTCCTGATGAAACTGAGCACAAGGCCTACAATAAGAAATTGTATCTTCTACCATGTTGGTTGAATCTAACTGGTTTGGAATCCTAGGCTCTTGAGTTGGTGCTTTCTTCTGATACATTTGGTTAGGCTTATGTTGAAAGTTCCCTGGTGCATAAGAAATATGCTTCCTCTCTATCATTACCAACCTATTCTGAATATGATTAAGTTGTGCAACACGATTGGCCATTTGTTGGTTTTGATTAGTTACCAAGGTTTTCATCATTTCAGACATTTCCTTCATAGGATATTTGGATGATTCCTTGCCCTCTGATTCAATAGATTTTCCCTTAGACTCTTTGTTGTAGAAATAATTTCTCCTAGTGAATCCAAGTATATTAGACTTACCAGATGATTGCATATTCTTTTCAATTTTTTCGGCCAAGTCCTAGGCTTGACTTAAATCAGCGGGTTCTTTATCTCTTAGGTGATACCTCAAATCTCCAGTGAATGCTTCAATATAATAGATAAGGATAGTAGCATCATGTGGCTTAATATCTTTATGGAGGTCAGAAACAAGATCTCTGAAATTTTTGTTCAATTCCTCCATAGTTTCATTTTCCATCTTTTTAATTTTATGGAGAGCAGCAATTTGATGTCTTGGTTCCTTTTTCTCCCCCCATTTCTTCTTAAAACCATATAGGAATTCATTAAGTTTTTTGTATGAATTATCAGCTAAGTCAAGCTACCACTCTTCAACATCTTCTACCCATGATATAGAAAAAAGATTCATTTTTACGCCATCATGGTCATGGGCAACTTGATTACAGAAACCAACAAGATGCCTGAAAAAAATTTGATGAGATTTGACCAAAATGGCATTGTTGCCCTAAAAGGTAGACAACTTCTCGATATCATCATTCGGAATGACATGAGGAAAGCTTGCTATCTGAGAAAATTCAAGGGGTTTGAAGAAATCAGACATTTCTTTAGATTGATGGATGCAAATCTCTACAAATAGATGATGGATATCTGAGAGGGATTGGGACCCTAAATCTTCAAGGATTCTACGAGAATTATGTCTATTCAATCTCCTTCTATAAGCCTTTTCAGGCTCAACGATGAGATCAAATACTCCTTTGGAGTTCCTTCGGGTAGAATACCTTGGAGGGATATTAAACATTGGAGTCGCCAAATGGATCAAGTTTTAATTTTATTTTTTAAAGACAATATCTATCAATTTTTTTAATCTTTTTATCTTGTTGAAACAAAAAGAAAAGTTAGGTCATACTCGAGAATAAATTTTTTTTATCCCTAGTTGCGATGCTAGAAAATGTTGCCACCTTTCACACACTTGGGGGACGTAGCAGAAATATTCAAGCCACTTGGTGTGTCCTTGGGGAAAAGTCTCGATTCAAGGTTGTCACCTTGTTCTTGACTCCTCTGTTTAGAACAACTCCTAACGAAGCCAAGGGGGGTAGACCCTAAAGAGTTGCTAAGGCTGATTAGGATTTAGTGGTGATGGTTTAGATGAGTAAGTTCTTTAGGATTTTTTAATCAATAATGGAAACAAGAGATTTGTAAGATGAACTGATTACAACAACAAAAATAGCACAAGAAATTGTAAATAAATGACTCAACTCATAAATCATGTAGATAGAAACAATAAAGATCAGTGCCAAATTAAAATGGAGTTGTAAGATTGTACATGTTGAAAAATGATGAAGTAGATGTTTTGCAATTGTCTCTTGGTAAGCTTTAAATTATTGTGGAAAATGAGTGAATTAACTTAGGGAGAAGGGAATTCCAAATATACCGAAAGTACGAGGAGTATGTCCAAAACTATTCTCCGATGCGACTCCCCGTAAGGAATATGTGGGCTGGTTGGAGTCTTTGAGATGTGTCCAACACTACACCAACAAGGGTGTATCCTGAAGGTATCTCGAGGTCACTTCCCAGTTGTTCCCGCTTCCTTTGTGGATTTTTCCACCGCAACGGATCAAATCGAGGCATTGGATTTTCTCCTGGGGAGGTTAATTGAGATGTGAAAAATGATTAAACTAGTCACCCAATATGATATGATCAAGTTTGCAGCATCTAAAAAAGTATACTATCTTGCACAAAAGAACTAAACTAAAGCAAAACAAGAAAAAGGAAAAAAGAAAAAAACAAGACAGACACGGATCCCCCCTAGGTGGATGGGGAGTGAGCTCTTCAGCTCTAAAGAGCCTACACGAGATATTTTTATTTATCACGGTTACAATATTTATAAGAATTTCTCTTTGGTCCTTGTTATCTAGGATCCAAAGGACAACAAAAAGTGAAAAACAAAAACCCAAAAGTAGGGGGAACCCCTAGGAATCTTTGGATGACCAAAAATTTGAAAATTGGTCAGAATTTCCTTCTCCTTTTTGGTGGATCTGCTAAAAACTAGAAAGCATGAGTTAGTGAAATGTTCCCCAAAATACTTTGGAAGTGTCTTTGGACAACCCACAAAAATTTGGTGAAAACCTACTAAATTAAACTACAAAAAATAGCAATAAAATAACCAAGGAAAACAACATTTCCTTGGGACCTTGGATTTCCTTTTGAGCAGTGTTTCCTCCTTTCACAGACCATGGGGGGAAGGTGGAAAGAATCTTCAAACCACTCAGTGTGTCCTTGGGGGCAAGTCTCGAGTCAAGTCTGTCACCTTGTTCTTGACTCCTCCGTTTAGGCCAACTCCTAACGAAGCCAAGGGGGTAGACCCTATTAAGTTTCTAAGGCTATTAAGGCTTAGTGAGATGGTGATGAATGAGTTATTTTTTAGGAGTTTGATAAACAAAACCAACACAAGATATTGCAATGGAATTAAAACACAACAACATAGAAATCAATATATGATATATAAAGCATGTGAAAATAGATAATTATAACAAGTAAGGAACCAGTGCCAAAATGGAGTCCAAAAATGAAGTGTTGTTGTACTGCTGAAAGAAAAATGTTGCAAGTTCTCTTGGTCAAATTTTAGATTAATGTGGGGATGAGTTGATTAACATAAGGGAAAAGGGGACTCCAAATATACTCGAAGGTACGAGGAGTATGTCCAAAATCATTATTCGATGCGGCTTTCTGCAAGGAATATGTGGGTTGGTTGGAGTCTCTGAGACGTGTTCAACACTACACCAACAAGGGTGTAGCCTAACGATGTCTTGAGGTTGCTACCGAGTTGTTCCCGCTTTCTTTGTGGATTTTGCCACCGCAACGGATTAATTTGAGGCATTGGATTTTCTCTTGGGAGGTTAATCAGGGCGTGTAAACTTAATTAATCTAGTCACCCATGTTTCTTTTAATGCAACCAACTGTTCAGGTGAACCGCAGTGGTGCAAAGTGTTGCCTTCTTTCACACACCTGGTGGGGATGTGGAAGAAATCTTCAAGGCACTCGGTGTGTTCTTGGAAGCAAGTCTCGAGTCAAGGTTGTCACCTTGTTCTTGACTCCTTCATTTAGGCCAACTCCTAACAAAGCCAAGGGGGGTATACCCTATTAATTGCTAAGGCTTTTAGGGCTTTAGTGTTTTATGGCGATGAAATAAGTTACTTAGGAGTTTCGATAAACGAATTTAACACAAGATATTTGCAAGATTTGTTACACCACAACAACATAGAAATTAATACTTGATAAGCAAGAATGCAGAAACATATGATAATATCAAAAACTATATCAGTGCCAATAATGGAGTCCACAAATGAAATTGTTGTTGAAATGCGAAAAGGATGTTGTAAGTGCTCTTGGTCAAATTTTAAATTAGTGTGAGATGAGAGTATTACTTAGGGGGGAAGGGGACTACCAATATACCCAGGGGGTACGAGGAGTATGTCCAAAACCTTTAACCAATACGGCTACCCACAAGGAATATGTAGACTGGTTGGAGTCTCGGAGACGGTGTTCAACACTACACCACAAGGGTGTAGTCTAACTGTGCCTTGAGGTCACTAAGCAGTTGTTCCTACTTCCTTTCGGTAATTTTCCACTGTAACGACTTAAATCGAGGTGTCGGATTTTTGCCTAGGGAGGTTTATTGAAAGATGCGAGATCTAGTTATTCTAGTCACCCACGCTACTTTTGATGCAGCTGGCTGATCGGATGAATCACAGCCAGTGCAAAGCATACACAACGGAGTCTTGATAATTTTTAAGGATTTTAACTTGTGTTCTTTTTAAAAAAAAAAAACTTCAGGAATCTCTTTCATTCCAAATGGACCTCAATCGAGAAAGCAATGAGGGGTTGATTTTAGATAACAAAAAAAATACCAAAAAAAATCACGGATTATCTAATTAGTCATATTGTTGTCTGTCGAATTCACACTGTCAGCAGAAATATTTTGGACTATTGTTTTCCAAGTGGGAAATGTGTGGCCCTGGGGTAAAGTAAAGAGCCAAGTGCTGTCACCCGATTCCAGCTCCTCCGTTTAGGCTAACTCCTAATGAAGCCAAGGGGGATAGTTCCTAAAAAAGAGTTGTTTAAGGCTCTTTTTTTTAAGTGTTTTTGGATGAAGATGTGAATTAGTGTTGCTTAGGAGTTTTTTGAGATACATAATAATAAAATAAGCAATCCAAGTTGTTGTTTGCAAAACACGAGATAAAGTGCATAAGAATACTGAAATTAAAGCATCCACAACATAAGATATTTATAATAAAAAGAACAAATTGTTCGAATTAGATAATGCGAAATAATTAAAAGACCAGTGCCAAAATGGAGTCAAATAGTGATGGGAATGTTGAGATACAAGTCTTGATGATATACATGAGATCGTTTTGCAAATTCTCTTGGTCAATTTTATTGTGTATTTTTAAGATGATCTTATTTATTAGGTGAGGGAATTTTCCAATAGGTATGCAAGGTACTGAAAATCAAACCGGAAATATTCTAAGTGGTCCCGTTCAAGGACATGTTGGACCCTCCAGTTTGCAGCGAGACATTCAATAACTTTCCAGCCACTGCAAACGAGGAGGGATACCCAGCGCCCCCAGTGAATATTTTTCCACTTAGAATATTATCACGTTTGTAATGTCCCCTTTTCAAAATTTTATTAAAATGACCAATTTTTCACTTTTTCTTTTATTTCAACCTTTGACCAGTTTTGATGTCTAGGTCTCCAAATTGACCCAAATGCTCCCAAATATTCTGAGAAGGTGTATGACTGATATTAAGACTTGAATATGATGTTCAAGGATGATTTATGACCCTCCAATTACTTCTGCAAACTTGTTTAATATTTTGTTCAAAGTATGAGTCTTTACTAGCAAATTGGGGTTCCAATTCCCACTGGGTAAATGCTGGAAATGGCTTCTCAAATGCTCCCAAACCCACTTGAATTTCTGAACAGAGGCAGCGGATGTTTAAGGAAAATTTTTAAGGACTCATATGCATCATTATTTAGTTTATACAGGATTTTATGACCCTCTCCCAAACAACTACAAATTCACTAATTCGCCCCTAGGGGGAATGGCACCAAATCTTCTCCAAATGCAATTAAACTGAGTAAAATGATCTCAAATTCTTAAGTGTTGAACATGAAACTTGTAATACTCATAAATGAAAGTCCATTCATCATAAATATATCAGAGAGACATTCTTCCATTCGAAATAATCAGCATTACCATGGCATATATCAATATAGTGGGAAAATGGTCATTGTTTGCTCATTAATAGTCATGTTTACATACAACCCTTGGATATTTCGACCTGATACTTTCTATTAATGAAGAATAGGGCATATTAAACTTATTACAATCAGAAATGGATTAGGAGAAGCTCTTCCAAAGAGTACAATAGCTCACCCAAAGCGCAATCCCTCCACAAGCAAGAATATGCAATAAAAACTAGAAATGGTTGAGAGAAAGTGCTGCACTAGAAGGAACCAAGAGCTTCCCTATAGCTTACACCTACAAATACAAACTCCATTAAAGCTCCATGAAATGTCTGAGTGGCCTCTCCAAACACCAACTTGGATGGGAATCTTTCACCCTCAAAATTGGCTAAGGAAAGAAACTAGTCATCCACTAGCTTTCTCAATTCACAAATGCAAATTTCTCAAATGATCAAAATCTCTTCTCTTGGTTGATCCCTGTATTTAATAAACATCCTTATCCTTCTAAGGTTACCAATCCATCCACAAACTCAAGCCAATTTTAATTACGGTGTGTGCTCAAGATTTTCCATGTTTCCTCCCTTTCCTAGCCTTCTATCTTCTCCTATTTTGAGTGAGAACCCATTGAGCTTCCCCAACTCACATGAGCGCCCTCTTAGATGCCATATTTCGACTTGACATGTCAGAATGGTCAGATGTTAGCCTTTAGGTCTGCAATATGTCATAAATATCATAGCATCTTCATCATTGGTGTCATAGATGTCATAGATGTTAGGGAATCTAGCCCAAGTGTCCAAGAAACTCCCATTTGACTCTTCCTCTCCCATGTAAGTTATTTCCTTCCCAATTAGACCTATGAGGCATATCGCCAAGTGTATTATCCTTCTAACTCATCCAAGAACATTAGGCTTTCCATGGATTCAAAATTGCAAGAGGAGGATGCCATGTGGCAGTAAAGTTATAGCTTGTGTGGGTCCCATAATCTCCATGTATCTCCATGCTCCATTGCCACTTCAATTTTTTCGTGTATTTATTTAATAAGCTCCATTATTAAATATTTATTCCATTCTAATGTTTGAACATCATTTATGAGCTCCCTTATTAAAATTCCAAATGTATCCATCCAACCTAGGGAACTAGTAGGATTGATGGAATTGTCCTGCTATGCAATTATTTGAATGGTGACATTACAGTCGTACCTACCCAAGATTGCTTGTCCTCAAACAATTTCAGATTTGGACACTGCAAAATATTGTCCTCTTCCCATGTGGCATCTTCACTTGGTAGATCCTTCCATTGTACTAAGTATTTTTCTGATAGTTCTGCTTCTCAATCTCCTCTCCCTTGTCTTCAAAATATTTTCTGGAACAAGTGTGAGCTGATTGTTGTCACCAACCTTGTAGTTTCCTCTGTGAGGTGAATCCAGAATGGATTGTAGAGGGGCAAGCAACTAAGGAGGTGGAACTAAGACTGCCTAGACTCCTAAATGGATGGTTGTCATGCCAATCAAGGCAGTCTTCACTTTATGTTATCAAAGTCCAAGACAACAACGAGGGAGACTCAGATCTACTCCCGACAGGAGAGATCAAACCTAGACACCAAATCAGATCAATTATGGCTTGAGGTACGTAAGGTGTAAGGTAATTAGAAACTCTAGATCTATGGATGATAGTAGTAAGTGGACTAGGGCTTTGGATGAGGGCTTCATTCATACGAAGGTTGATCCAAAATGACATGTAGGGGTAATACTAGATCTAGGGTTAAGGTACTAGCAACTGATTCAGATAACCACTGTCTTGGGAAATGTAACTGAGACAGGGTGAGTAAGGATAGAGCTGGGACTGTCTAGTACCAAAGAGATAGTCTTAGAGAGAGATATGAAATGCCAGGTTACTTGAGTTATCAAGGAGCGATCAAAATTCGGGGGAAGGAGGTCAACAAGGTGCTAGCGCTATGCTTGGATATTGGTGCATGTTCATCCTTGGGTAATGGAGTTAGTATTAGCACAGCATTTAAGTGAACCCACCTGGGATATGCCCTGATCTATGGACCCAGAAAAGGATTTGTCCTGGAAGATTCAGGTTACAGGAAAATCAGTAGAAGGAGGGATAGCACTAGGGTTTGGAGAGGCAGATCTGCAGATCTAGAGCCACTAGGAGACTATTAGCTCAGCATTAGAGTGAAAATGAGATCAGGATGGCCCGATCTACAAACCCAAGTCAGAAAATTTCAGAAAAAATCAGATCTGGAAAAGTCAAAATTTGATGAGGGAGGCTAGAAGGCTGAAAGTCAGTTTTTCAGATCTAGGGCTACCTGGCAGGAACTAGCTCAATGTTGGGGGTGTTCTGGGATGAGGAAGACCTAATTAACAAACCCATGTAATTATTTTCTGAAAAAAGTCAACTCTGGAAAAAGTCAAATTTTCGGTGGAGTGCTGGGGTTTAAGCAGTCAGAAAGTCAGATATAGGGAAAACCAAGTCACAATTAGGGTAGTGTTGAAGATGATTTAGTGAGGGGGAGGCCCGATCTACAAAACCCAGAAATGGTTTGGTCAAAGATCAAGCGGTTCCCTGATTAAATATTTTTTGGATTTTTATTATTTAGGAGTTTTTCAGAAAAATTGAAGAAAAGCAGGTACAATGGATTGAGATCTGAAGTGAAGAGACTTACCTGTTAGATCTTACCTGAAAATACTTGTAGATGCCTTGATGATGATGATCCCTGCCATCCCGATCAATTTGAGAATATTGAAGCGAGCTCTATGTCCTGTGTTTGCCCAAGGAAGTCAATGCACCCTCTCTCTTGCACAACAAACATCAAACATATCAGATTTTTTGTGACATGAGAAAGAATCTATATGCTGCAGAAAAATAGCAAGAAGAAATCATAGGTCACCACAACACTAATGAAAACTCCCTGATAAAAAACGAAGACAATCCAAGCGAGTTGAGATCCCTTTGCAAAAACGCCCAAGTTGAAGTCGTCCTCCTGTAGACAAGACAATGGTCGCCAAAAAATATAGATCTCATAACAATTTCCCGAATGCTAGGAAGAAAAATACTTTTCAATCATGATCGAAGAACATCAGATGCAAACTAGATCCCGAAAATATCCAAAAAATCTTTCTATTAATCAGATCCAAGAGCCAAAGACCCTTTACAAATGAAAAGCTCTCTCCTTTAAATAGAAATGAAAGAACCAAAATCCTAACCACTTTCAAAACGTGTGGCTAAATCATTAACCTAAAAGGTCCTTTCTTCTCTATGTTTATAAGCATATTGTTTTTGCTGATTTTGGGCAACCTGCAAATTGTCTTTCAAAAGCTTTAAAATTTCTTGGCTCTCTTCCACCCAATCTTTAGCTTTTGGAGCTCTACTATCACCAAGAATCATCTCAACAAAGGTAAGTGCATCATAACCATATAATCTTTTGAAAGGAGACATCCCTATTGACATATGAAAAATGGTGTTGTAACAAAACTCACCCAAGTGTAGCCATTTTTTCCATGTTTTTTGTTGCTCTCTCACATAGTTTCTTAGGTACCCTTCCAACCATTGATTCACCCTCTTTGTTTTTCCATCAGTTTTTGGATGATAGCTTGTACTTGGAGTCAATTGAGTGCCCACCAATTTAAAAATTTCTTGCCAAAAAGCACCCATGAATCTACTATCTCTATCACTTACAATGCTCTTGGGGAGCCCATGCAATCCGAAGATTTCTTTGAAAAAAATATCAGCCACTTGTGCAGCACTAAAATATGATGTAACAGCAAAGAAATGAGCAAATCTTATCAGTCTATCCACTACCACATATATGCAATCCTTACCCAAAGATTTGGGCAAACCGGTGATGAAATCCATTGAGATACTGTCCCATTTTTGCTCCGGAATGGGAAATGGTTGTAATAATCCAGCTGGGCATTTAAGTTCTGATTTGTTTTGCTGACATACCTTACATTCATTCACATATTTCTGAACATATTCCTTCAGCCCCTTCCAAAAGAATCCTTGCCACAATTGCCTATAAGTTTTGAAGATCCCCGGATGGCCAGCTAGTGGGGAATCATGTGCTTCTTGCAAAATTTTGTACTTAAGCTTTGAATTTTGAACCAAATAAATTCTTCCCTTATAATATATCATCCCATTCGCAATCCTATAGTTACCACCCCCCTTAATTCCATCTAACACATCACAAGCAAATTTATCTTTGACATATTCAACTAGTAACATGCTTTTCCAATCTTTAGCAATGTCCATGAGAGAAAAAGAAGGTCTTTGAGATAATGCATCTACTACAATGTTATTCTTCCCTTTCACATATTCAATATCAAAATCATAAGATTGAATCTTGCTTACCCACTTTTGTTGCCTTTCATTTAGATCCTTTGGGGTGAGGAAGTGCCTTAGACTATTGTGGTCAGTTTTCCCCACAAACTTGTTTCCTACCAAGTATTGTCGAAACTTGGTCAATGCATGGATGATGGAAAAAATTTCTTTGTGATATATGGAGTAAATATTTCATGAGGCTGCAACTTTCTGCTCTCAAAGGCTATAGGGTGTTTGCCTTTCTTTAGGACAGCCCCTATTCCTCCACCTAGAGCATGACATTCAACAACAAAAGGCTTAGAAAAATCAGGTAATGCAAGTATGGGACAACTACTCATTACCTCTTTCATTTTTTGGAAGGCCTTTTCAGCTTCTTCATTTCACTTGAAAGCATCCTTATTAGTCAAATCAGTGAGTGGAGAAGTCAACTTGGAGAGCCCTTTCACAAACTTTCTATAATAGGTGCATATTCCAATGAAGCCTCTTAATTCGGTGATGTTTTTTGGTGATGGCCATTCTAAGATAGCCCTAATTTTTTCCATGTGTACTTTCACTCATTCTTTCCCAATAATGTGCCCAAGATACAATAGTTCCTTTATCCCAAATTCACATTTAGACATCTTAGCAAACAAGGACTATTCTTGCAAAGTTTTCAACACAATCTCTAGATGATGCAAGTGCTCTTCCCAAGTTTTACTGTAAATGAGAATATCATCAAAGAAGACCAAAACAAACATTCTAAGCTACTTGCAAAATATTCTATTCATGCATGCTTGAAATGTGGTTGGAGCATTAGTTAATCCAAATGGCATAACAAGAAACTCAAAGTGACCATAATGACATCGAAAAGCAGCCTTTTGCACATCTTCTTCCTTCATTCGAATTTGGTGATAACCTGATCTAAGGTCAATTTTGGAGAAATATTTGGCTCCATATAGCTCATCCATGAGCTCATCAATCCTAGGAATAGGATACCTATTCTTGAAGGTCTTCTTGTTCAAAGCTCTAAAATCTATACACATCCTCAAGGTTCCATCTTTTTTCTTTACCAACACTACTGAAGAAGCATAAGGGCTAGAGATTGGTCTAATGAGTCCCAACTCTATGAGTTCTTGTTAGATTTTTATCATTTAAGCTAGCATTAACTTGGGATCTTAACTGAGAGAATAACAAGCACAACAATCAAACACATAAGACAATGAACACAAAGATTTTCCTCGGGGAAATCATAAAGGAGAAAACCCCGCAACTTCCTCAGAGATAGAATCAACACCAATAGAAAAACCCCAAAAATAGTAAGATGATATCCCGACAGCAGTGGCCTCTTTCTCTCTAGCCCCAGCAAATTCTTCTTCCTCAGCTATGCGCTACAACTGAGTGTGAGTGAGTGTGTGATAGATAGAGAGTCTCACTCTCTATTTATACTAATTCCCGACTTGACAATGACTCACTAGGGCTGACTTCTCTAGGAGAGTCTAATAACCGTAGGGCCCGGCAACTGCGGGGACTTTGACCCTTGAACAAAAGGAGGGTTACCCACAATGACTTGACATGACTTGTTTACATTATAGAACCTCCCAATAGGAAAATTGGGGTATGACATGACTCAATTACATTACAGATACTTCCCAGAATAAACATCGAGGTACAATACATAAAATATACAAGTGAATACATTCCGAATTTACAAATACATCAACACTCCCTCTTAACTATGAAGGTATTCTTTTGACACAATTTTCAGCACTAGTCTTCTTCTCTTTAACGACTGGATTATCTCGTCATCTTTATCTTCAAGTTGTCTTCATATTCAAGTCTTCTTCATCTTCAAGTCATCTTCGTCTTCAAGTCATCTTCCTCTTCAAGTCTTCTTCATCACGGGATCTGGATCATCACTGTTGGATCATCATCACTGTATCATCATCAAATATGGATCATCACTTGATCTAGATCATCATCAAGTCTAGATCATCATCACATCTAGATCATCACTTGATTTGGATCATCATCATTGGTGCTATCTCAGAATGGTGCTATCTCTTGATTATTCTCATTATAGGATGTTCTACAGAGCTAGCCTTTTTTCATGCTGGTTGTAGGCCTAGCCTTCATGTAGGTATTTAGCGCTTATATCTGACCCTAAGTCAGAATGGCCCGCCCAACACTTACATCTGAGCTCATCTTGTCAGAAAGGCATGCCCAGCACTCACATCTGACCTCATCTTGTCAGAAAGGCCCAGCACTCACATCTGACCATGTGTAAACACATCTCGCCAGAATGGCTCAGCACTTATATCCAACCATGTGCGAACACACCGCATCGGAAGGGCTCTGCACTTACATCCGACCATGTGCGAACACACCGCATCGGAAGGGCTTTGCACTTACATCTGAACATGTGCGAACACACCGCATCAAAATGGCTCTCAGTCCCAGACTAAGGATTCCTGGTAACTGACAAGGTGCCTCTATTCTCCCAAAGAATGGCATCAACCCTTATATTTGTTCAAGTGGGAACACATCCCTCAATCACATCAGAATGGCCCTGCACTTATATCTGATCGTGTGAGATTACATCCCTCGGTCATATCAGAATGGCCCTTAGTCCCAGACTGAGTATTCTTGGGTAACTGACCAGGTGCCTCCATTCTCCCATAGAATGGAAACTCATCACCAAGCTAAGTATTCCTTGTAACTGACCAAGTGCCTCCATTCCAAGAATGACATTCAACACTTATATTTGATCATGTAGGAACCAATCCTACAGTCACATTAGAATGGCTCAACACTCATATTTGACATGGAAGGAACCAATCTTCTCACCATGACAGAATGGCTCAACCCTTACATTTGACCATGAAAGGAACCTAATCCTCTCACCATGTCAGAATGGCTCTAGGTCTCATCATTTCCCCTTGGAGGGAACCTGAATCTGGAGAACACTAAGCTTCTCCCTGAAGTATTCAAAATTCACTCTGGCCAATGGCTTCATCAACACATCAGTTATCTGTTCATCCGTCGCAACATATTGGAGCTTCACTGCTCCTCTCTGCACCATATCCCTGATATAGTGATACTTGATCTCGATATGCTTCGACTTGTCATGGAACACCGGGTTCTCCGACAGCTTCACACAACTCTGGTTGTCGCAATATATACAAGTAGCATCCAATTGGAGATCAAATAAATCAGACAGTAACTTTCTCAGCCACACTGCCTCGTAACTAGTTGAACAAGCTGCGACATACTCTGCTTCAGCTGTACTTAGTGCCACACAGGACTGCTTCTTGCTAAACCAAGAGATCATACCTGATCCCATACTGAAGCAGCATCTTGATGTGCTCTTCCTATCGATGGCACTGCCTGCCCAATCTGAATCAACATAACCCTCTACATTAATCTTTTGATTTTCCTCGTACTTGAGCCCATAATCAACTGTACCTTTCAAGTACCTCAGAATATGCTTTGCATCAATCAAGTGAACATGTCTCGGATCTGTCAAAAACTGGCTCAAGGTGTTCACAGCAAAGCAAATATCTGGTCTCGTGTTCGTCAAGTACATCAAGGACCCAATCATCTGACGATATATCGTGGCATCAACTGCTTCTGATGAAGCATCACTCAATAGCTTCAGGTTCGATGCCATAGGTGTGGTTATGGCCTTGCAATCCATCATCTCAAACCTCTTTAGGATCTCTACTAAATACTTCCCTTGTCCGAGGAAGATTCCATCCATATTCTGCCACACCTCCATGCCTAGAAAATAATACATCATACCCAAGTCTTTCATTTCAAACTCGGCAACAAGCTTCCTCTTCGTATTAGCAATCAACCCATCCATACCTATTACAAACAGATCATCCACATACAGTAGGAGTATCACTGGGTTACCTTTTTCAGCCTTGTAGTAAAGGTTGGAATCTACTTTACTTTTGGTAAAGCCCAAACTGGATAGAAAGCCATCAATTCTACTGTACCATGTCCTGGGTGCTTGTTTCAAACCATACAGGGATTTCTTCAATCTACACACATGAGACTCCTTGTCATGTGTCTCAAAACTGAGTGGCTGCTCCACATACACTTCCTCTTCCACTACACCATTCAAGAAAGCAGTCTTGACATCCATCTGGTGTACCTTCCATTTCATCACTGTAGCCAGAGCAAGTACTGATCTGAAAAAGTGTATCTAGCTACAGGTGCAAAGGTTTCTTCATAATCTATTCCTTCTTTCTGGGAGAAGCCACGAGCCACAAATATTGCTTTATATTTCTCTATGCTACCATCTACGGCATGCTTGATCTTGTGGATCCGTTTGGAAGTTACAATGGACTTCCCTTCTGGTCTTGGGACAACATCCCAAACATCATTCTTCATGATCAATTGATACTCTTTGATCATAGCATCCTTCCATTCTTTTCTTTCTGCCGCTTCTTCATAGTTGGAAGGTTCTTTATCAATAATGTCACATAGCAGGGCTACATAACTAGAGCAGGACCTAGTTCTCTTCCTTCGTCTATGTGTTTCTTCTGATGCTCCATATCTTTCTGCACCTTGGATAATTTCACGTACCCAAGCAGGTTTCCTCTTATGAGGATTCTTCTCTTGAGGTGGATCCATAGGTTCTTGAGGTTCTTCTAATTCTTGATCTTCTTCTTGAATTTCTTCGTTCATGGTTGTATCATGAATTCTGGGTGCTTCTATTTCTTCAGATTCTTCAGCCGGTCTCTTCCTAGATTTGATGCAGGCTGAATCTTCATCAAATGTTACATCTCTGCTGATGTCAATCTTTTTGAATCCTAGGAAGTATATTCTGTAAGCCTTCGAGATTTCAGAGTATCCCACAAATATACCCTTCTTTCATGAAGGATCTAACTTCGTCCTCTTTTCTTTGAGAATATGTATGTATACAGGACAGCCGAATATTCTGAGATGGATGACTTCTGGTTTCTTGCTGGAGAAGACTTCTTTAGGTATCTTGTTCTCAAGTACTTTGTGTGGAGTACAGTTCCATACATATACTGTTGTTCTGGCAGCTTTTGCCCATAGATGCATGGGAAGATATTGATCATGAAGCATGGCCCTTGCTGCTTCCATGATCGTTCTATTCTTTCTTTCTGCAATCCCATTCTGTTGTGGATTATATGGAGTGGATAACTCTTTCTTAATCCCTGAGTCTTTGCATAGCTCTTTGAATTCATTTGATGTGAATTCTCCGCCATTATCTGATCGAAAGGTCTTGATCTTCTTTTCAATGTGGCTCTTGATCAAGGCTTTGAATTCCTTGAACTTGCTGAATACTTCATATTTGTTCTTCATAAAGTATATCTATGTCTTTCTAGAAAAATCATCTATAAAAGAAACATAGTATACATACCCGCTTAGTGAACTGGATGACATTGGACCACATACATCGGAGTGGATGATTTCCAAGATTCCTTTTGCCTTGCTCTCGCTACTTGGAAATGTCTTCTTTGTATTCTTCCCTTTTGCACATCCTTTGCATACACCTTCATGTTTTGTCTGCATTTCTGGGAGATCTTCAATAGCTTTTCTTGCAAGTGGTAGTGCTCTGTAATGCACATGTGCAATCCTTCTATGCCAAAGCTCATTTGGTTCTACCGAGTCATGAACCAAAGCTTGTTCTGGTTGGCCCTTCAATTTGTATAGTCCTCCTTCTTATTCCCCAATCACTACTGCATCATCAAAAGACTTTTCCTTTGGCCACATGAGTACTTGACCATCTACAAATGCAACCCTCATTCCTTTTGCATCCAATGTAGATATGGAGAGGAGGTTCTTCTTTAGTCTAGGTACAAACAATACATCTTTCATCTTGATAGACTTTCCAGAGTCTAGCTTGTATGAGGATTCACCACTACCTTTTACTTGTGAGAGCTACTTTTGTTTCTAGGACAATCTCTAGCAAAGTGTCCTCTTTCATCGCATGTATAGCAAATGTACTTAGACATATCTCTAGGCTTTCTAAAGTTACTCCTTTGGTGAGAGTGCTTACCTCTGTGGTGGCTAGTTCTGGTTTTCTTGGATTGTACTGTGAGAGCTTGATCTTCACTTCCCATCTTTTTTTGTTGAGCTGCTATCCAAGCTTCTTCTTGAGAGCATTCTTCCCATAGTCTGCTGAACTTGACTAACTTCTTTCTGGCACAGACCCCTTGAATGAATGAGTCCCATGTCCTAGGGAGACCATTCAAGGTGGTCATTACAATTTCTGCATTGTCCAGTTCTTCATCCACTGCTTCAAGTTGTTCTTTGATCTGGGAGACCCTTGTGAAGTATGACTGTATGGTCTCCTCATTCTGGATCTTCACATTCTTCAACTGGTTCCGCAAGGTCATCTTCCGGTTTATGTTCTTTCCTTCAAACAATTTGGTTAGGGCATCAAACATAGCTTTAGGTGTCTTTAGGGATGACACTTGTGATATGAGGTGATCCTTGATTGAATCAGCAATAATCCTCTTAGCCATAACCAACTTCTTCTTGTGTAAGGCCTTAGCCTCATCTCTCTCTAGAACTGGAATCTACTCATTAATATAGGAGTCCAACTCATTTTCTTCCAGGACCAGGGAGATCCTATACTTCCAGGCTTGAAAGTTATCAGCCCCCTCAAGATTTTCATCAAGCTTGGTATGATGAGACATCTTTAACTGAGAACCTCAAATGGAAATACAAAATATTTAGATCTTACCAAGTTAAGATGTCAGATCTGGATTTGGAGCTGAATTTTTGCAGTGCTAGTTCAGGAGCAGATGAGGGTTTGACTTTCCCAAAGTTCTGTCCAACCAAACGCTTTGATCTTAATCTCTAAACTTTGATTTTGAAGAGGAGATCAATCCAGGCCTGGGCTCACTCAAAAATTCCACTTCTGTTGAAAGCCTTAATTTCCGGCAGCAATGTCGGGTCAAAAACTAAAAATGCTCAAAATCAGATTCTGCTTCGACAGAAAGATGCGCCCTGGGGAGGAGAGTCAGCCCAACCTTCTTTTGCTGAAAATTTGTGGAGAGAGATCCAAAAAGTAGGAAGCCCTAGTTTCCGCAGCTGCACAATGTCTTCTTCTCAGGTTAGCTTTGATACCATGTTAGATTTTTATCATTTAAGCTAGCATTAACTTAGGATCTTAACTAAGAGAATAACAAGCACAGCAATCAAACACATAAGTCAATGAACACAAATATTTTTCTCGGAGAAACCATAAAGGAGAAAACCCCGCAACTTCCTCAGAGATAGAATCAATACCAATTGCAAAACCCCAAAAACAGTAAGATGATATCCCGACAGCAGTAGCCTCTTTTTCTCTAGCCCTAGCAACTTCTTCTTCCTCAGCTATGTGCTACAACTAAGTGTGAGTGAGTGTGTGGTAAATAGAGAGGCTCACTCTCTATTTATACTAATTCCCGACTTGACAATGACTCATTAGGGCCGACTTCTCTAAGAGAGTCTAATAACCCTAGGGTCTTGCAACTGCGGGGACTTTAACCCTTGAACAATAGGAGGGTTACCCACAATGACTTGAAATGACTTGCTTACATTATAGAACCTCTCGATAAGAACATCGGGGTATGACATGACTCAATTACATTACAGATACTTCCCAAAATAAACATCGGGGTACAATACATGAAATATGCAAGTGAATACATTCTGAAGTTACAAATACATCAACAGTTCTTGAATGACCTTCTCAATATCATCTCTGAATTTCTTGGGATGTCTATAAGGTGGTATCTGAATGGGTGAAGTACCCTCCTCCAAAACAATGTTGTGCTCAACCCCCCTATCAGGTGGTCTACCATGTGAAAAATCTCTAAAACTTTCTCATACTTTTTCAATAGTTTCTCTATCTCCTTTGGGTATTCAACGACCTTTATGTTTGGCTTGGGAGATGTGATATGACATTCAACAACCCATTTTATGTTCTCATGCCTCAATATAGATCTCATACTATTGCAAGTCACTACTTTATTTGGGTAAGTGTGCTTCCCTCTCACAATCCTTAGTAAACCTTTCGAATCTTGAAATTTCATCTCAAGAATTTGATAATTTACTCTATGCTCCCCTACAGAATAAAACCATTGCACTCCCAAAACCACATTAGTATCAGCAACATCAACCACATAAAAACTATCAACAAAATTATAGTTACCTACGGTGACTTGCAGCTTTGGAACCCATGTTTTTTACTACATTGTGTTGTGATCGGGAATGACAACTGTGAAGCCATCTAATGGTTCAATAAGTATCTTCCTTTTCTCCACCATATCTGCATCAATGAAGTTATGTGTGGCTCCTCCATCTACCAAAACTGAAGCTCTTTTTCCTAGTACCACACCCTTGCATCAAATAGTGTGATAGAGAGGCACTGCTGAAAGTACTGCCATTCTTTCTTTTTTCGGTGAAGGCTGATTTTCTTCTTGTCTTTCTTCTTCAGCTGTTGTCTCATATGCCTTCTCTTGATCTGAATTGTGTCCTTCATCCATACCCCCTTCATAGTCCTGACTCATTATCATAAAATACTTCTATGTATTGGGATTTTACCTTAGTGCATTCATGCCCCATGTCCATGGTGGAAAACATGTGAAGCACAATTTTTTTCTTCGAAGTTCATCCCTGTTTAGTCCTTCTTTCTTATTATTTTCAATTGAATCTATTTGAAAAGGCTTCTTATCAGGTGCATCTCTTTTCCAAGGTTTCTTTTCAAATTTGAAGTTAGGCTTGGGAGAAAATCTTGTTCTAGGAAGCACATTTTGGAGATCTCTAGTCAAGCTCATTGCATCTTTTAATGTAGTGGGCTTGTGGGATTTGACCGAACCTTTTAAGGGTTCAACCAAACCTTCAGTGAACAGCAATACCAACCTTCCCATAGAGACATCAGCCAGCTTAACTGATATTTTTTTAAATTCCATCATATAATCAGTAGGGATCTCGACTTGCTTCAATTGGGCTAGTTCTTTGAAAGACAATTCTGGATCTTTTTGCTCAAATCTCTCTAGTACCCTATCAATAAATTCTCCATATGTTTTAACCTGATCATGACCCAAATTTTTCAGGCCATGGAACCACCATTCATTGGCATCTCCTTCCAAGTGCAAGATGGCCATTTTTAAGGCATCTTCTTCCACCATTGGATTCAGCTGAAAACACACATCTAATTTTTGCACCCAAGTGTTAGCAGAACTTTGAGAGGAACCATCAAAAGTAGGGAGTGGCACTTTACCAATGGCACAAATTAATTCTTTGTTTTGGTAAAAAGGCCTATTATCTTCCTTCTTTTTGAGTTTGTTTGCAGCAAGAATGTACTGATCAAATGGTACATTTTTTTTACAATTTTCATCCAATTTATCCCATTCTTTTGCCATAGTAGCAAGTTCAAGTTAAATGTTAGGCTCTTCTTTGGGTATAAGAAATTTAGGTGTAGTAGGCCTTGGTGTGCTCTGAAATTCATGGGGTCTATTATGGGGTCTTGTTCTTGAGAAAATATGCTCACCCATTGTCTTCTTTTCTTCTGATTGTGAACTACTGCCATCTCCTATTACTCCTTTGCTTCCAAATTGGCTAACCAACAATTCGAATCCTTTCACAAGTTGTTGGTGCATGTTCTTGGTTATTTCATAAAAGAGAGGTTTCATGAGTTTAATATATTCATCCTTATTCTTATTATCATGGATTCCATACCCCTCGTTAGTCATAGTTTCAGCAGAATGTACCTCTTCTTCTTCTACTTCTTCTTCTTCAACAAAAACACCTTCAACTTCAGGTTCTAAGGGTGGTGGATTATTCTTTTGACTCCTTTTTAATACCATCGGGTTCCAAGACCATTCTCTGATACCACTTGTAATGTCCCTTTTTCGAAAATTTATTAAAATGACCAATTTTTCACTTTTTTTCCTATTTCGACCTTTGACTAGTTTTGATGTATATGTCTCCAAATTGACCCAAATGCTCCCAAATATTCTGAGAAGGTGTATGAATGATATTAATACTTGAATATGATGTTCAGGGATGATTTATGACTCCCTAATTACTTCTGCATACTTGTTTAATATTCTGGTCAAAGTAGGAGTCTTTACTAGCAAATTGGGGTTCCAATTTCCCCTGGGTAAATGCTGGAAATGGCTTCTCAAATGATCTCAAATCCATTCAAATTTCTGAACAGAGGAAATTGATGTTTAAGTGACATTTTTAAGGTCTCATATGCATCATTATTCAGTTTATACAGGCTGTTATGTCCATCTCTTAAACATCTACAAAATCACTAATTCGACCCTTGGGGAAATGGCACCAAATATTCTCCAATTGAAATTAAATTGAGTAAAATGACCTCAAATGCTTAGGTGATGAACATGAAACTTGTAATACTCATAAATGACAGTTTATTCATCATAAATATATCATAGAGACATTCTTCCATTCGAAATAATCAGCATTACCATGGCATACAATAATATAGTGGGGAAATGGTCATTGTTTGCTCATTAATAGTCACTTTTACATACAACCTTTGGATATTTCGACCTGATACTTTCTAAGAATGAATAAAATAGAATATTAAACTTATTACAATCAGAAATGGATTAGGAGAAGCTCTCCCAAAGAGTACAATAGCTCACCCAAAGCACAATCCCTCCATGAGCAAGAATATGCAATAAAAATTGAAAATGCTTGAGAGAAAGTGTTGCACTAGAAGGAACCGCGAGTTTTCCTGTAGCTTACACCTACAAATATAGAATCATTAAAGATCCACGAAATACCTAAGTGGCCTCTCCAAACACCAACTTAGATGGGAATCTTTCACCCTCGAAATTGGCTAAGAAAAGAAACTAGTCATCCACTAGCTCTCTCAATTCACAAATGCAAATTTCTCAAATGATCAAAATCTCTTCTCTTGGTTGATCCCTGTATTTTATAAACATGCTTAGCGTTCTAAGGTTACCAATACATCCACAAACTCAAGCCAATTTGAATTAGGGTGTGTGCTCAATAGTTTCCATGTGTCCTCTCTTTCCTAGCCTTCCATCTTCCCCCAATTCGAGTGGGAACCCATTGAGATTCCCCAACTCACATGAGCGCCCTCTTGGATGCCATATTTCGACTTGAAATGTCAAAATGGTCAAATGGCAGCCTTCAGGTCTGCAATATGTCATAAATGTCATATCATCTTCGTCATTGGTGTCATAGATGTCATAGATGTTAGGGAATCTAGCCCAAGTGTCCAAGAAACTCCCATTTGACTCTTCCTCTCTCATGTAAGTTACATTTCCTTTCCAATTTGACCTCTGAGGCATATGGCCAAGTGTATTAGCCTTTTAACTCATCTAAGAACATTACGCTTCCCATGGATTCGAAATTGCAAGAGGAGGATGCCATGTAACACAAAAATTCTAGCTTGTGTGGGCCCCATAATCTCCATGTGTCTCCATGATCCATTGCCACTTCAATTTTCTCTTGTATTTATTTAATAAGCTCTATTATTAAATATTTATTCCATTATAATGTCTGAACATCATTTATTAGCTCCCTTATTAAAATTTCAAATGTGTCCATCCAACCTAGGATACTAGTAGGATTGATGGAATTGTCTTGCTATGCAATTATTTGAATGGGGATATTACACCGTTCAACGCCAGTTCATTGGTTATGCGGTGGAAAATTTTATTATGATTGTAATTGAAATTAGATGTGTGAATTAACAAGCTATAGTGCTTTTGGGTATCCCGATTGGGTAGAGCATACACACTGTAAAATAGTAAATTCCAATTTTATGGGAGATGGCGAGTTGCAAATTTTATTAGAAAACAAAGCTTTCCTACAAAGAGTGCTCTTGATCCACCTTATGGTGAGATTCAAGAGTCTTATCTAATCTACCATGAGAATGCAATGCAACAATGCTCTCCGATAGAGAGTACTCTTGACTTGTCTTATGACAAGTTCAAGAGACTTTTAGGTTCTTTTTACGATTTAATGACGAAAGAGCAAAATAGACAACATATAGATAGCATGCAAATGATGAAGTTTTAATCTAGCAATTAGTAAAAAATCAGGCTAAGGCTAAAATCAATCTAAGCTGAGCAAAGATAAAAAAGCACACAAGACACTCTTCCCCCAAATAGGGGAAGTAGGAAAAACGTGGGAGGCATGACCCCACTAGGCTTCTTTATTAATCAATTTACAATGATTGGGATTTTAACCCTTGAAAAGAAAGTTTTAAAAAATAGAAGCCTTAATGGCTTTTACAAAGGATGTAATTTAGTTTGTCTTCTTACTTTTTGAACTTCTCTTCAATCTCCTCAAGTCTTTGGACTTGTTTTCTTGGATTACTGTTTGGTATCTGAACAAAAGAGACAAACACTCATGCACCCATTATTTGTTAATAAACCAAACTAATCTAGATTCCAAAAAAGTGAAATTATTCTAAGTGCAATACTACTCTTTTTTAAATGTAAAATTTTGAGTCTTTTTCGAAATGAAACTAAGGAAAAATCACATGCAACCAAGAGGGAAAAGAGGCTGCAAAAATGAAGAAATGGGGCAGCCAACAAAGGAGTAAAAGATGGCTTCAAAAAGTAAAGAAAGAAGGATCCAACAGTGAGGAAATAAGGCTGACAAGAAAGTGGAAAGAAGCTGAAAATAAGTGCCAAAAAGGTGGCTGCAAAAGTGCCAAAAGTTGCTGAAAAATGATGGAGAAAGAGGGAAGCCAACAAAGAGAAAAGTTGGCTGCAAAAAATGGGAAAATGGGGCAGGAAAACAGAGAGAAATATGGCTGTAAAAAAGTGGGAAAAGAGGGCAGCCAACAATGAGGAAAGTGTCTGCAAAATAGCAAGAGAAAAGAAGGTGGAAAAGGAGGTAAAACAATGAGGAGAAATAGAGGAACAAAAGTGAGATGAATCAGTGAGGAAGAAGATCAATAGAAGGGAAAAGGAAAGAGTGGAAAGAAGAAGGAAAAAATGGATTTCATAACCAAAGAAAGTTTTTTAAATTTTGAATTTATGAAGGATTAGAAAAGAGCCCCTTTTGGCTATGTTTCTTGACTGGAATATAAGCGCTTTGTATGTCCTACATGGTGAAAGTGTTAGATAAAAAAATCTTGCTTCGTGAAGAGGTTGTTGAGCTTCAACCCCTTCTTCGCCTTCGGTGATCCCTGAAACACAATTCTCAATCAACAAAACACAAGATCAAATGCCAGAATGTTTAATCAAAAAAATATCTGAAAAAACAATGGTATAACTAACTACTTCCTGTTCAATTCATACATTCAATAGATTTTGCATAGATAACCAAATTAAAACACTAAATGGCTACCCTACTGTTCTATATTTATAGCCCTCCTAAGCTAGCAATGATCATATACTTTGCAAAAAGAAAGAGAATAAGGTTTAAGAAAGATGTCACCTCACACAAGATGAAAATCAAGCACCAAGAACCCATGCATAGACCTCCAAAGTCACTTTTATTCCATTAAACAAATATGAGTTACAAATTGGGCATATTTCTCTTACAAATTATCCATATGCAAATCGGAACAAGAGACCCGCTTTTATAGAAAAAAAGAGAAGCTAAAGACCTAAATCAGACTCAGCATCAGAGAGGGCACACTAGGGAGATTTCCTTAATTGAATGGGCTCGACATAATGATTTGGAGTTAAACTGCAAGTATGGCAGGAAAGAGTGGGGTGGTGGCCTCCACCTAGGCAAGGCTCCCCCCACTCCCAACATTGGAACCTTCACCAACGAATGAGCTTCTTCCACCTCAGATAGCATGAGCATGAAGGAGAGGGCACAACCCTGATTGATGATGAAGACTAGAGCTTGATTCATTGATGAACTGAACCTTGACTGAGAAGCAACTGAGTTGGAGTAATGAGGGGGGGTGAGGTGGCCTCAACCCTCCTCAGTGTTATCACCAAACCAATAGATGACTGCTACCATGACCAATTCGTGTGCCAGTTGAAGGAGGGCGCAATTGCTAACTAAAGGTGATCTGCTACACTCCAATACTGACTCGACCCTGATTTATGGTGATTGGAATCTTCATAGATTCTCCATGCCGAGCTAATTAGCCCTTTATTAAATCAAATTTGGCCCTTTTTGGAGATATTTTGATTTTCTCCAAATAAATATTTTTTATATTTTAATTAATATTTCTCATTTATTGGGTTTTTTGAGAAAATATTAATTACAAGGCCAAATGATAGTTCAAAACATAGGATAAGTGTGTCTAGGGGTTACATGAGTGTTTTGGCTTAGAAAACAAGTGTTTATTTGCCAAAAACACCCCCCAGATCTCTTAATTATTACAATTTTAAAATTTTCAATTAAACCATAGTAAAAATGGTTTAATTTATTGAAAATTTTATTTTTTTCTCTATAGTCAAAAATTAAAAATTAAAAACTTCTACACGTCAAGGAAATGTTTTTTTAGACATTGTTTTAATGCATCCCAGGGCTTAGGAAATGACAATAGAACATGCAAATAGTGTCTAGTAGGTTCATATTCACTAGTTGGACTCTAATAACCCCCAAAGGCCGAAAATTCAAAATTCGGCATTCCAGCTTTGGAGGAAGTGAGATAAAAACTCATCAACTATATTCGGCTAAAGGCAAAGCATAATCGAACAGGGAAAAAACTCCCTGGAATACCTTAGTTGAAAATTCAGTCTCAGGGGGTCCGAGCCGCTCAAAACCCCTACTAGCACACTTTTTTACAACAACCCCATGGGGCATGGTCATTTCAGTACAAAAATAAAAATGACCAGCCAAAATTGGCTAGGCACAAAATTCTGAACCTCTGATACACTGGATATGAACATGTATCATGTTCATCAACTCAACTGGCGGCTCAACGAAAGGTTCAACTATTATTCAAAATAGTTGGTAACATCTGGCTCCAACTGCGGGATGGGCACTCTTTTGATTCATCAATCAAAAAGAGTGTTCAAGAACCCCAGAACATCTGTTTCCTGCATGGAAACAAAAGTGTGTAAGTCCACATATATATGATAAAATGCCAAAAATATACCAACATAAAAATATTTTTTGCATTTTCTCTAACATATGATATAAAGTATAAAGTACAAAGCATAATATACATGAAATATAATACAAAAAATAGAAGTACATAAAAATACAACAAGAGAGGGTTTAGAAAAGCCCTTAAATGACCCCATGGTCATTTTTTTAAAGGTTTCTACCGTAGAACAGCTTCAAGTGTTGTCCATTCATAGGTAAGGGTAACCCTTCTCCTTCCATAGTGTTGAGTATGAAAGAGATTGTTCCAGCAAGGTCACATATAATAAAGGGGCCTCTCCAGAGGCTGTCAAACTTTCCATGCTTTCCCGGTTTTTCTCTCCTTTTGTCCCATAAAAGGACCGTGTCTCCAACTTTGAAATGTCTTGGCTTTGCTGACTTGTCAAAGGTTCCCTTCACACTCCCTTGATGCCTTAAGACCTGATCTAAGGTTGCCCTTCTTCTCTCGTCCAATTCTATATTCTAATTAATCCTCTATTCCATCTCTTCCCCCTCGGTTCCATATTCAACTATCATTCTGAAAATTGGAATCTGCATGCTGACCGACAAGGTGGCTCTGAGACCATATACCAGCTCGAAAGGAGATTTTCCAATGGAATTCTTCTTCATGATTCTGTCGGACCTAAGAGGATATTTGATCCTGCTATCCCATGTGAGTTTGTTATTGCCCACAGTTTTCTTAAGGATATTCATTAGAGTTTTATTGGTGGACTGAACAAGTCCATTTCCTTGTGGGTAATAATCAGATGGACGGGATAGGGTAATGCCATACTTAAGACAAAAAGATGTCATCTCGATGGAGCTGAATCCCTTGGCATTATTCGTTGTTATCTTAAGAGAGATTCCAAATATTGTGATTATCCTGTCCTCTATGAATTCCATAACAACCTTTTATGTGGCTTTATTAGTGGGTATGGCCTCTACCCACTTGATGAAGTAGTCTGTAGCAGTGAGAATCCAACAGAATCCGTTGTTGGAATTGTCCTTGAATTTGCCTATGAAATCAAGCCCCCATTACTGAAAGGGAGCAAGGACTACTACAGGTGTGAGGGGAAGGGCAGCCAATTTCTACTTCCCCGTGAAGAGTTGACACTCCTGGCAACACTTAACATGTATATGCACATATGCAAAGATGGTCGGCCAATAGTAACCATCTCGAAGGATTTTGTGGGCAGTTGTATTTGCTGCGAAGTGGCCTCCACAAAATTCTGAGTGAAACTCGGTTAAGATCCTATGATCTTTCCAATTAATTCTTTGAAGGCATAGTCCATATCCCTTTGGAAGGTAGCCCTAGCATTGAGAAAGCCAAAAGACATCCTTAAGTATTCAAATGTACCCCAAGGGGTTGTGAATGTAGTTTTATGTTTGTCTTCTTCCTGGATAACAACTTGGTCGTATCCTGAAAATCCATCAAGCATGGACATCATACTAGATCTAGTGACCCGTTGGAGGAGGGTCTCCATGTTGGGAAGATGATAGTTGTCCTTTTGACAAGCAATGTTTAGGTTCCTGAAGTCTATGCATATTCTCAAACTCCCATTCTTTTTTCTGACCACTACTAAGTTGGAACACCATGTTGAATGTCTTGTCGGAGCTATTGATTCATGCTGCTAACTTTTTCTCTAACTCCTTTACAATAGGGGCCAACTTAGGATTTATTTGCTTAAGTTTTTGGCGGAAAGGTTTGGCTTTTTGACATTCAGGCTTGAGAGGGATGGTATGTTGGAACACATCATCCCAATATGCTTTTAATTCATCATAGGTAAAAGTGAACACATACCTACATTCTTTTACTAGATTGATTAGGTCATTCCTTTCCTTTTCCAAGGTTCCTTATCCTATTTTTATCATTTTAGGTTTGTTTTCTGACCCAATATTTACTTCAATATAATCTCCTGGTTTCATCTGATCAATGTTGTTCTTCCTTCTATTCTGTCTGTCAAAGATGTTTTCTAAGGATACAAAGCCACGTGGCACAGGATTGTCGAACTGATTTCCTTCTCCCTGATACTCTTTACCCTTCTCCTGTTCATTAGCTTTGAAGTTCGAGAACTCATCTATATTATTGTTAAATCTTAAAATTTGCTCATCATCCTTAAAGACTTGCCAATGCTCAACATTATCAGGTACGGATGGTCTAAAATTTATTTCAAGAAGAAAGTCACCTCCTAACATTTATTCTGATGGTTGAAGTGTTGATGCTGAAACTGCTAACTTATCGGCTGCACTATTCTGATCTCTAGGGATTGCTTCTATGTTTAAGGCATCAAAGAATTCCATGGTGTCCCAAATTGCATTTCTATACTTCTTAATCTTTGACACTTACATGCAAATTGGCCGTTGATTTGTTGGACTATCAAATCTGAATCACCCTTAATGCTTAGCAATTTTATACCCATGTCCTTGGCTAATTTGATACCCAGCAGAAGTGCCTCATATTCTGCTACATTGTTGGTAGCCTCAAACTCTAACCTGAATGCAAAGTTGAAGATCCTACCCTTAGGTGAAGTTATTACAACCCCAGCCCCTTTCCCAGCTCTTGAGTATGCATCGTCAAAATCCATCCTCCATATCTCATCAACCGTTTCATCCTTAATTTCTTCTTGAATAGGGTCCAAAATGGTGGAGTTAACCTAATAGATTCCATGCTCATCAGTGTTATACACACATTGGTTCAATAGTTTTTTAGGATTTTCAACATGGTACCTTTTCTCTTTCTCAGAATATAACTTGACAAGTGAAAACTCAGATGCTGGCACAGTGGCATAGGTCCAATCCATTTGAATCGATCCTCCTAAAGTGGCACCGCACTTCCTAGAAAGCAACATCCCCCACTTTTTCGGTAGATCAATAACAAGGATGTCCATGGCAATATGGATGTCCAGATATTTAGCCAGCTTAACTACCTGATTTTCAATCATCCCTTCAACTTCAACCGGTCTAGAATCCATGGCACAGACATTTTGGTACGGTCTAGTAGTTTTTAAGTTGAGCTGTTGCATGACCTTTTTTGTCATGATACTGGAACTATATCATGAATCTAACATACAATTGTGTAGAAGAAGATCACCTATCATCAATGATACATAGAAAGGGCGATGATCTTCTTTTCCTGGGTCCCTAGTATGTATAATTATAGGAGGATCTGCATAAACAGTGTTTGAAGTTTGTTATATGGTGTCAGAGAAAGTGACTTTCTTAGGGGTGGGAGGATTCACAGGCAGGGGAGGCTTTAAAGGTGTTGAAGGACTTGTATCAGTTGGAAAATCTAAGATTTTCAAAATCTTTTCTTTCTGTCTAGGTATTTTACACAATTCTAAAACAAGCACTGGGACTTTAGTATTGACCGACCAATTGCCCAAATCAAAGCTTAAATCACTTGACTTATTAACATCATTTGGCATGGTTACCTTAGGAGTATTCTGTGTGGAAGGTCCCTCATTTGCTTTCCTCTGGTAAGTAGCACCTTTGAACCTTTGCTTGTTGTTAGCCTATTCACTTGAAGGTTTTTCACTGAAACATTTAGTCATGTTATCAATCCTTTGACTATGTTGTTTCACCTCTCTACAACTTTCTTTGGAAATATTATGCATATCACCAACATTGTTTATATACTCAAGATCGCTTGATGATGCTCTGGGACCACAACCCTCCGAAAAGCCATGCTCTTGAACATAGCATGCGTAATGGCAAGAAGATTCCTCATGAAAATATTCACATGCTCTACAAAAAGGTGTGTAAGTTTCAACCATGTTAACAGCTTCTAATTAGTGAGGAGGCCTCTATTCATGGTTGGGAGATTTTCTTTGCCAATTTACTTTTGGAGGGAATGTTCTCGTGGCGGGTTGTGATTGCACTCTTTCCATACTGATAACCTTGTTTTGCATTTCTTTCATTTGAGATAGATGCTTATCTTCCATTCTTTTAATTCTTTCCTTCATTTCCATCATCTGCTTTTTATAAGAATCCTCTTCCTTTTTCCCACTTGATTTTAAAGGGGTTGAGGACCTTCAATAATTGGGAAGGTTGGATTCACCTGATGACTGCATATTTCTATCTATTTTGACTGCAAATTCTTGTGCTTGTAGAAGAGTATTGGGTTATTTATCCCTGATCTGATATATCTTCCCACTAAGTGCTTCAATGTAATAAACCAAGATAGATGGTGCAGGTGACTTATAAGTGGCAGGAATGGCATTGGATAGTTCTGTGAATCTTTCGTTGAACTCATCCATAGTCTTGTTCTCTTTCTTCTTTATGTTTTTCAAAGAAGCCAGTTGATTCCTAGGTTCCTTCTTTTCACCAAACTTGTTAGTGAAGGCAGTCTTGAAAGCTGTGAGTGTAGCAAAGGAGTTGTCTGGTAAATTGTTGTACCAGTCACTAGCCCTTCCATCCAAGGAAATAGCAAAGAGTTTCATGTAAACATCATCATGTTGATGTGCATGTTCACTGATAAAGGCATTGACACATTTGGAGAAACTTCTGAGATGCATGGTTGAAGTAATGGCATCAGTGCCAGTGAACATAGGGATATTCTCTATAGCTTTATCTGGAAGACGATGGGGTTGACGTGCTATCTGAGAGAAGTCAAGTTGAGTAAAGTACTTACCCATTATGTCAGAAAAACAAATTTAATTATTATTTTCTTCAAACAAACTACGGATGTCTAAAATAGACTCAGATCCAAGATTCTCAAGGATCATACGAGAAACTAACTTATTCAATCTCCTCCTATAAACCTGTTCGGGCTTAGGGATGAAATTGAGTAAGCCTTCAGAGTTTCTTCTAGTTGAATACCTTGGTAAGTTGTTTGATAGTGGAGTTGCTAGATGGATTCAAGTCTAATTTCAAAGAGGTGATTTGACTAAAAATCTATCACAAAAGGTAGAAAACTAAGAAAAAACTAAGGTTAAAGTCGTCCAGGAACAAAAATATTTATCCCTGGCAACGGCGCCAGAGATGTTGTCCGTCAAATGCACACTGTCAGCAGAAATATTTTGGATTGTTGTTTTCCAAGTGAGAAAGGTGTGGCCCTGGGGGAAAGCAAAGAGATAGGTGTTGTCACCTGATCCCAGCTCCTCTGTTTTGTCTAACTCCTAATGAAGCCAAGGGGGGTAGTCCCTAAAAAAGAGTTGTCTAAGGCACTGGTTTTTTAAGTGTTTTTGGATGAAGATGTGAATTAGTGTTGTTTAGGAGTTTTTTGAGATACACAATAATAAATTAAGCAATCCAAGTTGTTTGCAAAACACAAGATATATTGCATAAGAAGACTGAAATTAAAGCATCCACAACATAAGATATTTATAATAAAAAGGAAAAATGGTCCGAATTAGATAATGAGAAAGAATTAAAAGACCAGTGCCAAAATGGAGTCAAATAGTGTTGGGAATGCTAAGATACAAGTCTTGATGATATTCGTAATATCGTTTTGCAAATGCTCTTGGTCAATTTTATTGTGCATTTTTAAGATGATCTTGTTTATTAGGTGAAGGGAATTTCCAAGCAGTACGAAGGTACTGAAAATCTAACTGGAAATATTCTAAGTGGCCCCGTTCAAGGACATGTTGGACCATACAGTTTGCAGCGAGGCGTTCAAGAACTTTCTAGCCACTGCAAATGAGGAGGGATACCCAACGCCCCCAGTAAAGATTTTCCCACTTAGAATATTATTGCGTTCAACGTCGGTTTGTTGGTTATGGGCTGGTAAATTTTATTATGATTGTAATTGGAATTAGCTGTGTGAATTAACAAGCTACAGTGCTTCTGGGTATACCGATCGGGTAGAGCATAAATAGTAAATTCCAATTTTATGGGAGATAGCAAGTTGCAAATTTTATTAAAAAACAAAGCTCTCCGACAGAGAATGCTCTTGATCCACCTTATGGTGAGATTCAAGAGTCTTATCTAATCTACTATGAGAATGCAATGCAACAATGCTCTCCGAAAGAGAGTGCTTTTGACTTGTCTTATGACAAGTTCAAGAGACTTTTAGGTTCTTTTTATGATTTAATGATGAAAGAGAAAAATAGAAAACATATAGATAGCATGCAAATGATGAAGCCTAATCTAGCAATTAGTAAAAAATCAAGCTAAGTCTAAAAGCAATCTAAGCTGAGCAAAGATAAAGAAGCACACAAGACACACTTCCCCCAAATAGGGGAAGTAGGGAAAATGTGGGAGGTCTGACCCCACTAGCCTTCTTTATTAATGAATTTACAATGATTGGGATTTTAACCCTTGAAAAGGAAGCTTGAAAAAATAGAAGCCTTAATGGCTTTTACAAAGAATGTGATTTAGTTTGTCTTCTTAGATTCGGAACTTCTATCCAATCTCCTCAAGTCTTTGGACTTGTTTTTTTTGCCTACACTTCGGTACCTGCACAAAAGAGACAAACACTCATGCACCCATTATTTGTTAATAAACCAAACTAATCTAGATGCCAAAAAGGTGAAATTATTCTAAGTGCAAAACTACTCTTTTTTAAATGCAAATTTTTAATTCTTTTTTGAAATGAAACTAAGGAAAAATTAGATGGAACCACAAGGGAAAAGAGGCTACAAAAATGAAGAAATGGGGAAGCCAACAAAGGAGTGAAAGATGGTTGCAAAAAAGTGAAGAAAGAAGACTCAAACAGTTGGGAAATAAGGCTAAAATGAAAGTGGAAAGAGGCTTAAAATAAGGGCCAAAAAGGTGGCTGCAAAACTAGTGCCAAAAGTGGCTGAAAAATGATGGAGAAAGAGGGCAGCCAACAAAGAGAAAAATTGGCTGCAAAAAACAGAAAAATGGGGCAGCCAAACAGAGAGAAAGATGGCTGCCAACAATGAAGAAAGTGGCTTCAAATAGCAAGAGAAAAGGAGGAAAAGGAGGTAAAACAATGAGAAGAAATAGAGGAACGAAAGCGAGATGAAGCAGTGAGGAAGAAGATCAACAGAAGGGAAAAGGAAAGAGTGGAAAGAAGAAGGAAAAAATGGATCTCATAACCAAAGAAAGTTTTTTAAATTTTGAATTTATGAAGGATTAGAAAAGAGCCCCTTTTGGCTGTGTTTCTTGACTGGAATATAAGCGCTTTGTATGTCCTGCACAGTGAAAGTGTTAGATAAAAAACTCTTGGTTCGTGAAGAGGTGGTTGAGCTTCAACCCCTTCTTCACCTTCGATGATCCCTGAAATACAATTCTCAATCAACAAAACACAAGATCAAATGCCAGAATGCTTAATTAAGAAAATATCTGAAAAAACAATGGTATAACTAACTACTTCCTGTTCAATTCATACATTCAATAGATTTTGCATAGACAACCAAATTAAAACACTAAATGGCTACCCTACTGTGCTATATTTATAGCCCTCCTAGGCTAGCAATGATCATATCCTTTGAAAAAAGAAAGAAAATAAGGTTTAAGAAAGATGTCACCTCACACAAGATGAAAATCAAGCACCAAGAACCCACGCATAGACCTCCAAAGTCACTTTTATTTCATTAAACAAATATGCGTTACAAATTGGGCAGAGTTCTCTTGCAAATTATCCATATGCAAATGGGAACAAGAGACCTGCTTTTATACAAAAACAAAGAAGCTAAAGACCTAAATCAGACTCGGCATCAGAGAAGGCACACTGGGGCGATTTCCTTGATTGAATGAGCTCGACATAATGATTAGGAGTTAAACTGCAAGTATGGTAGGTAAGAGTGGGGAGGTGGCCTCCACCTAGGCAAGGCGCCCCCCACTCCCAACATTGGAACCTTCACCAATGATTGAGCTTCTCCCACCTCAGATAGCGTGAGCATGAAGGAGAGAGTGCAACCCTGATTGATGATGAAGACTAGAGCTTGATTCATTGATGAACTGAACCATGACTTAGATGCAACTGAGTTGGAGTAATGAGGGGGGGTGAGGTGGCCTCAATCCTCCTTGGTCTTATCACCAAAACAACAGATGACTGCTACCATGACCAATTCGTGTGCTAGTTGAAGGAGGGCGCAATTGCTAACTAAAGGTGATTTGCTACACTCAGATACTGACTTGACCCTAATTTATGGTGATTGGAATCTTCATAGATTCTCCGTGCCGAGCTAATTAGCCCTTTATTAAATCAAATTTGGCCTTTTTTGGAGATATTTTGATTTTCTCCAATTTAATATTTTTTATTATTTTAATTAATATTTCTCATTTATTGGGTTTTTTGAGAAAATATTGATTGCAAGGCCAAATGATAGTCTAAAACTTAGGATAAGTGTGTCTAGGGGTTACATGAGTGTTTTGGCTTAGAAAACAAGTCTGTATTTGCCAAAAACACCTCTCGGATCACTTAATTATTACAATTTTAAAATTTTCAATTAAACCATAGTAAAAATGGTTTAATTATTTGAAAATTTTAATTATCTCTCTATAGTCAAAAATTAAAAATTAAAAACTTCTACGTGTCTGGGAAATTTTTTTTCGGACATTGTTTTAATGCATCCCGGGGCTTAAGAAATGACCATAGAACATAAAAATAGTCTCTAGTAGGTTCATATTCACTAGTTGAACTCTGATAACCCCCCAAGGCCCAAAATTCAAAATCTGGCATTCCAGCTTTGGAGGAAGCGCAAGAAAAACTCATCGATTTTACTCGGCTAAAGGCAAAGCATAATCGAAAAGGGAAAAAAAATCCCTGGAATACCTCAGTTGAAAATTAAGTCTCAGGGGACCGAGCCCCTCAAAACCCCTACTAGCACACTTTATTACAACAACCCCATGGGGCACAGTCATTCAGTACAAAAATAAAAATGACTAGCCAAAATTGGCTAGGCACAAAATTCTGAACCTCTTATACACTGGATATGAACATGGATCATGTTCATCAACTCGCAACTCAACGGAAGGTTCAACTATTATACAAAATAGTTGGTAACATCTGGCTCCAACTGCAGGACGGGCACTCGTTTGATTCATCAATCAAAAAGAGTGTTCGAGAACCCTAGAATATCTATTTTCGGCATGGAAACAAAAGTGTGTAAGTCCACATATATATGATAAAATGCCAAAAATATACCAACATAAAAATATTTTTTGCATTTTCTCTAACATATGATATAAAGTATAAAGTACAAAGCATAATATACATGAAATATAATACAAAAAATAGAAGTACATAAAAATACAACAAGAGAGGGTTTAGAAAAGCCCTGAAATGACCCCATGGTCATTTTTTTAAATGTTGTTGGCCGTAGAATAGCCTCAAGTGCTGTCCATTCATAGGTAAGGGTAACCCTTCTCCTTCCATAGTTTTGAGTATGAAAGAGTTTGTTCTAGCAAGGTCACATATAATAAAGGGGCCTCTCCAGAGGCTGTCAAAATTTCCATGCTTGCTTGGTTTCTCTCTCCTTTTGTCCCATAAAAGGACTGTGTCTCCAACTTTGAAAGGTCTCGGATTTGCTGACTTGTCAAAGGTTCCCCTCACACTCTCTTGACGCCTTAAGACCTGATATAAGGCTGCCTTTCTTCTCTTGTCCAATTCTATAATCTAATTAATCCTCTGTTCCATCTCTTCCCCCTCGGTGCCATATTCACTTATCATTCTAAAAATAGGAATCTGCATACAGACCAACAAGGTGGCTGTGAGACCATATACCAGCTCAGAACGAGATTTTCCAGTGGAATTCTTCTTCATGATTCTGTTGGCCCAAAGAGCAGATTTGATCTTGCTATCCCATGCCCGTTTGTTATTGCCCATAGTTTTCTTAAGGATATTCATTAGATTTTTATTGGTGTACTCAGCAAGTCCATTTCCCTGTGAGTAATAATCAGATGAATGGGATAGGGTAATGCCATACTTAAGACAAAAATATGTCATATGGATGGAGCTGAATCCCTTGGCATTATCCATTGTTATCTTAAGAGAGATTCCAAATATTGTGATTATCCTGTCCTCTATGAATTCTGTAACAACCTTTTCTGTGGTTGTCTTAGTGGGTATGGCCTCTACCCACTTGGTGAAGTAGTCTGTAGCAGTGAGAATCTAACAGAATCCGTTGCTGGAATTGTCTTTGAATTTTCCTATGAAATCAAGCCCCCATTGTTGTAAGGGAGCAAGGACTACTACAGGTGTGAGGGGAATGGCAACCAACTTCTACTTCCCTGTGAAGAGTTGACACTCCTGGAAACACTTAACATGTCTATGCACATCTGCAAAGATGGTCGGCCAATAGTAACCAGCTTGAAGGATTTTGTGGGCAGTTGTATTTGCTGCGAAGTGGCCCTCCACAAAATTCTGAGTGAAACTGAGTTAAGATCCTCCTGGAATCCTGCTCATTTATGCATCTAAGTATGATTCCATCAAGGTTCCTCCAACCCAGACCTTCCTGAGTGAGGCAATATCTAGTAGTTTTAAACCTTAGTGCCCGTCATTCGTGTCTTTTGAGGTGATCCGGGAAGGTGAGATGGAGAAGAAAATATATGATATCTGAATACCAATGGTTGTCAAGATCCTGTAATGAGGGAGTCATGGTTGGTTCGGCTCTGGTGTTTTCACAAGTCATGTCTATTTCTTTTTCATTTGTTTGAGTCAACATCTTATCCAAGCCTTGTCCTTTGATTAATTCAGTTGGTTTAATCTCTAAATCATACTCTTGAATTTTAGATACCCATGTGCTCCTTATTCCTAAGCAATCCTTCAAACTCCTGGAGATTATGGATGAACCTTAAGAGTTGTTTATCATCATTAAATACCTACTAGTGATCTACATTATCGAGAATTGAAGGCTTGAAATTTATCTCCATTTTTCCATCCCCACTAATCATCTCATCTGAAGGCTGAAGGGTGGATGCTGCCACTGCCAACTTATCTATTAAACCATTCATTTCCCTAGGGATTTTCTGAAGATTGAGTGCATCAAACCAGCCCATGGTATCCCATATAGCATTCCTATATTTCCCTAGTCTATCACTTTTACAATGATACTGATTCTTAAGTTGGAGGATGACTATGTTTGAATCACCTTTTATGTTTAACATTTTTATGCCCATGTCCTTAGCAGTTTCTAATCCTAGAAACAATTCCTCATACTCAGCCACATTGTCCGATGCTTTAAACTCCAATCTAAAAGAAAAGTTGTAGATTTTATTAGAAGCTGAAATGATTACTATGCCTGCACCCTTTCCAGCTTTGGAATAAGCTCTGTCAAAGAACATTTTCCAAACTTCATCTATCTTTTCATTTTTGATATTTTATTTAATAGGGGCCATGAAGTTGGATAAGATGGCATAGTTTCCAAAGTTTTCAGTACAATGCACAAATTCATTTCCAGGATTCTTAGGATTCTCTACATGTCACTTTCTTTCATTTTCTCTGTGAAGTATAACCCTAGTGTTTTCTGATGCAGGTATAGTTGCATACATCCAATCCATTTGGATGTGTCCACCTAGAGTTGCAACCCACTTTTTGGACAAATGCATTCCCCAATTATCTGGAACATCGATTACAACAACATCCATTGCCATATCGATGTCAGGATACTTGGCCAATTTTACATGCAAGTTTAAGATTATCCATACCACTTCAACTTCTCTTGCATCCATTGCACAAACATTGTGGTAGGGTCGTGTGATCCTTAGATTTAACTGTTCCATTACCTTCCTTGTAATTACATTTGATGAAGCACCTGAATCTAACATGCAGTTATGAAGGAGAATATCATCAACTAAAAGAGAGACATAAAAAGGTGGGTGATCCTCCCTTTTTGGATCAACACTATGAAGGACTATGGGCATATATTCAAGGACACCAGGAAAATCTTCAAGGATGACATTATTACTTTGAAGAGCAGTTTCTTTGACAACATTATAATTACTTTCTAAAGATTTCAACAATTTTCTTTTTGGCCAGGAATTTGCAAGATATCAATAGCATAAGATAAAACTTTAACATCATTCAACCATTTTCCCATGTCAAGTTTTGATTCTACAACAACCTGAGGGTTTATAATAGGAGGAATTGTTACCTTAGGTTTGTACTATTTAGTTGGTGTAGACTTCTCATTTCTCTGATAGACAACTCCTTTGTATCTAGCATTCCTCATTTCTAAGATTTTTTCTTGGGAAGACATTTCACCATAACTATGAGAAATGAAATCCTTTTCCAAACTATAATCTACGGCCTATTGCCAATGCTGATCTGCAAAAAGGTAGGTTCGGCCTACCATGTTCACGAACTCAGGCTCGCTTGATGGTGTATCTTGACTACTGATTTCAGGGAGTCCATGTTCCATTAATTTGTTTGCACTATAATAAGTACTTTCCTGGTGAAACTGAGAACAAGGCTTGCAAAATGGAATTGCATCCTCTACTAGGTTGACTGAATCCAACTGGTTAGGAATCCTAGGTACTTGAGTTTTATTTTGATACATCTGATTAGGCTTTGGTTGAAAGTTTCTTGGTGCATGAGAAACATGATTTCTCTCCACCATAACCAACCTATTCTGAATATGATTTAGTTGAGCAGCATGATTGGCCATCTGTTGGTTTTGATTAGTCACCAAAGTTTTCATCATTTCGACCATTTCCTTCATAGGATCTTTAGATGCTTTCTTATCCTCCGATTCAACAGCTTTTCCCCTAGAATCTTTATTATAGGAAGAGTTTCCTCTAGTGTACCCTGGTATGTTGGACTTACCCGATGATTGCATATTTTTTTCAAATTTTTCGGCCAATTCATGGGCAGTCTTTAAATCAGTAGGTTCTTTATCCTTAACTGATACCTCATATCTCCAGTGAATGCTTCAATATAATAGATGAGGATAGCAATATGATGGGACTTGATGTCTTTATGAAGATCAGAAAAAATGCGCCTGAATTTGTATTAAATTCATCCATGGTTTCATTTTCCATATTTTTTATGTTATGGAGGGCAGAAAGCTGATGTCTTAATTCCTTTTTCTCTCCCTATTTCTTTCAAAAACCATAGCGGAATTCACTAAGAATTTTATACGAATTATCAGCTAAGTCAAGGTACCATTCTCCGGCATCTTCTTTTAAGGATAAAGCAAAGAGCTTCATTTTGATGTTGTCATGGTCATGGGCAGCATCATTGCAATAACTAACCAAAAGAATTTCAAACTATTGTCCGCCAAATGCACATCGTCAGCAGAAATCTTTTGGACTATTGTTTCCCAAGTGGGAAATGTGTGGCCTTGGGGGTAAGCAAAGAGTCAGGTGCTGTCACCTGATCCCAACTACTCCGTTTAGGATAAATCCTAACAAAGCCAATGGAGGTAGTCCCTAACAAAGAGTTGTCTAAGGCTCTTGTTTTTAAATGTTTTTAGATGTACGATGTGAATGAGTGTTGTTTAGGAGTTTTTATGAGATACACAATAATCACTTAAGCAATCTAAGTTGTTGTTGCAAAACACAAGATGAGTTGCATAATAAATAAGATGACTGAATTCAAAGCATCCACACAAAATAAATCACTTAAATAAGAAGGACAAATGGTCCAAATCAGATGATGCAAAAGAATTCTAAGACCAGTGCCAAAATGGAGTCAAAATATGTACTAGGGATGCTGAAATACAAGTCTCAAAGATAAGTTTGTGAGATCGTGTTGCAATGCTCTTGGTAAATTTTATTGTGTATTTTAGAATGATTTTGATTATTAATGCGAGGGAAATTTCCAACCGATACGCAAAGGTACTAGAAATCTATCCAGAAATACTCTAAGTGGCTCCATTCAAGGACATGTTGGACCGTCCAAGTTTACAACGAGGCGTTCAATAACTAACCAGCCATTGTAAATGAGGTAGGGCTACTCAACGCCCCCAGTAAGATTTTTCCCACTTCGAGTATTACGTTTAACACCGGTTCGTTAGTTATGGGATGGTAAATTTTATTATGTGTGGAATTGAAATTAAATGTGTGAATTAAACAGTCTACAATGCTTCTGGGTATCCCAACCGGGTAGAGCATAAACACTGTATAAAATGGTAAATTCCAATTTTACGAGGAAATATGAGTTGTGAAATTTTTATTAAAACACAAAAACAAAGCTCTTCGACAGAGAGTACTCTTGATCCACCTTATGGTGAGATTCAAGAGACTTATCTAATTTAATATGAGAATGCAAAATGTAACAATGCTCTCCGATAGAGAGTGCTCTTGACTTGTCTTATGACAAGTTTAAGAGACTTTGTGTTCTTTTTATGATTTAACAATTAAAGAGCAAGATACACAACAATGCAAAAATAAAATCTAATCTAGCAATTAGTAAGAAGAAAACTAAGTCTAACAAGCAACTAAGCTAAGTAAAGATGAAAAAGGACACAACACACACTTCCCCCAAATAGGGGAAGTAGAAAAGATGGGAGGCTTGATCCCACTAGCCTTTTTTATTAATAAATTACAATGCTTGGGATTTTAACCCTTGAAAATAAATTTGAAAAATAAAATAGGTGAAGAAGCCGTAATGGATTTTACAAAAAGGGCTTGGATCTAGGGTTTATGAGGTATGAAATTGACCCAAGTTTGAAGTACAAGTGACTTATGAGCCTATTACTAGATCTAGAATCAAGGTACTAGCAAAAGATGAAAATATTCACTACCTTGGGAAACATGACCAATGCAAGGAGGGTAAAAACAAGATTGGGGCTACCTAGTACCATAGGACAGACTCGAAAGAAGGTATAACAATATCAAAGTACTCAAGCCTCAGGAACAAGATCAATTCGCAAGAGGAAATGGCCAAATGAGGGGTAGCGCTAGGGTCTAGAGAGGAGTGCCTTGGGATTTGGGCCCAATGGAGTCACCTAAGGAAAACGTCTAAGAAGACCCACTTAGGGTTTGACCCGATCTGCAAAACCCAGAAATGGTTTTCCAAGAGTTCAAGCAGTTTGATCTATAATATTTTTTTGATTTTTTATATTTAGGGTATTAACATTAAAGCAGTTTCATATGTACAAAGGAGCTGCCTATCAGAGAAAGGAGAATTCTACACCAACTAAACAGTACAAACCTAAGGTAACAATTCCTCCTGTTATAAACCCTCCTATTGTTGTAGAATCAAAACTTGACATGGAAAAATGGTTGAATGATGTTAAAGTTTCATCTTATGCTACTGATATCCTGCAAATTCCTGGCCAAAAAGAAAAATTGTTGAAAGCTTTAGAAAGTAATCATAATGTTGTCAAAGAAACTGCTCTTCCAAGTAATAATGTTGTCCTTGAAGATATGCCCATAGTCCTTCATACTGTTGATCCAAAAAGGGAGGATCACCTGCCTTTTTATGTCTCTCTTTTAATTGATGAACTTCTCATTCATAACTGCATGTTAGATTCAGCTGCTTCATCAAATGTAATTACAAGGAAGGTAGTAGAACAGTTTAAATATAAGGATCAAATGACCCTACCACAATGTTTGTGCAATGGATGCAAGAGAAGTTGAAGTGGTATGGATAATTTTAAACCTGCATGTAAAATTGGCCAAGTATTCTGACATCGATATGGCAATGGATGTTGTTGTAATCGATGTTCCAGATAATTGGGGAATGCTTTTGTCTAGAAAGTGGGCTGCAACTCTAGGTGGACACATCCAAATGGATTGGACATATGAAACTATACCTGCATTAGAAAACACTAGGGTTATACTTCATAGAGAAAAGGAAAGAAAGCGGCATGTAGAGAATCCTAAGAAGCCTGGAAATGAATTTGTGCCTTGTACTGACAACTTTGGAAACTATGCCATCTTGTCCAACTTCATGGACCCTATTAAAGAAAATATCAAAAATGAAAAGATAGATGAAGTTTGGCAAATGTACTTTGATGGAGCTTATTCCAAAGCTGGAAAGGGTGCGGGCATAGTAACATTTCACCTTCTAATAAAATCTTCAACTTTTCTTTTAGATTGGAGTTTGAAGCATCAAACAATGTGGTTGAGTATGAGGCATTGTTTCTAGGATTAGAAATTGCTAAGGACATGGGCATAAAAATGTTAAACATAAAAGGTGATTCAAACTTAGTCATCCTCCAACTTAAGAATCAGTATCAGTGTAAAAGTGATAGACTAGGGAAATATAGGAATGCTATATGGGATACCATGCGCTGGTTTGATGCACTCAATATTCAGAAAATCCCTAGGTAAATGAATGGTTTAGTAGATAAGCTGGCAGTGGCAGCATCCACCCTTCATCCTTTAGATGAGATGATTAGTGGGGATGAAAAAATGGAGATAAATTTCAAGCCTACTGTTATCCACTAATTTTTCACTTAGTGGATTTTTCGGTGAGAGGCCAGAGCATTGAACAAGTACACTTGTTCGTGATCAGAGTTCAGAAGTCCACCAGCCTTTTTCTGGGAGTCTGTTTGAAGTTTTTTCTAAAATACATGTTCATACCCCCTTGGGAAAATTGTAAAAAATGTCCTAGCATTTAATTTTTTATAAAAGGCTCGGCTTCCAGGACTTAAGCATCAAGACGACTATCCCAGAGTGTTTTTTCCCTTGGTTATTATTGGTTGTTGAACAAACGACCAATAATTTCTGAGTTTTTCACTCGCTCCTCCAAAGCTCGGGTAGTTGTCTTGATGTTTCGACCTTGGGAGGTTATTAGAGCCTTTGTGTCAGTATTTTTTGTCATGCTAAGCATTCCGATTGGGTCGTATGAACATGTACTAGGCCCCCCTAGAGTTTCGCCTGATTCTGAGAAAAAATAATTTTCTCCATTTTTTAATAGTCTCCTGGTGGCTCTAGATCTGCAGATCTGCCTCTCCAAACCCTAGCGCTAGCCCTCCTTCTGCTGATTTCCCTGTAACCTGAATCTTCCGGGCCAAATCCTTTTCTGGGTCCATAGATCAAGGCATATCCCAGGTGGGTTCACTTAAATGTTGTGTTGGTACTGACTCCATTACCCAAGGATGAACAGGAACTGATCTCCAAGCATAGCGCTAGCCCCTTGTTGACCTCTTTCCCCCAAAATTTGACTGCTCCTTGATAACTCAGGTAACCTGGCATTTTCATATCTCTCACTGAGTCTATCTCTTTGGTACTAAATAGTCCCAACTCTGTCCTTACTCACCCTGGCTCAGTTACGTTTCCCAAGACAGTGGTTATCTTCGTCAGTTGCCAGTACCTCAACCCTAGATCTAGTATTCTCCCCCATAGGTCACTTTGGATCAATTCTCATATGATTGAAGCCCTCATCCAAAGCCCAAGTCCATCTACTACTATCATCCATAGATCTAGAGTTTCTGATTACCTTACACCTTATGTACCTCAATCCATACTTGATTTGATCTGGTGTCTAGGTCTAATCCCTCTTGTCGGGAGTAGATCTGGGTCTCCCCTGTTGTTGTCTTGGACTTAAACAACATAAAGTGAAGACTGCCTTGATTGGCATGACAACCATCCATTTGGGAGTCTAGGCAGTCTTGGTTCCACCTCCTTAGTTGCTTGCCCCTCTACCATCCATCCTGGATCCACCTCACACAAGAAACTACAAGGTTGGTGATAACATTTTGGCGTCGTTGCCGAGGAAGGTAGAGGCCCACCTTGGTTTAACATAACTCAACTTTCCCTACGACATATCTTTTATTGGTGAATTACTTTTGTGGTTCACCTGGCGGCTCCACCCTGTGACTCCACTGAGGACCGTACCCAACGTATTAATCTTAAGTTCTAAGAACATCCCATTCTTCACAATGAACTCGAATTTATTTGTTCAATTTTTCAACGAAATCAAGGAAAATCCAACCAAGCTTAAAAGGCAACTTCTATCTTGTCTGGACTTCTTTGAAATCTATGAGGCACCTCATCCTATGCCAAAAAGATACATTAAAGGGTTGCTTCGTTTCTTTGCAAATTCAACCGAATCAATTGAAAGCCACTTGGATGCTTGTTGGTGTTATATGGAATCCATGGGCGCAGAACATGAAGATGTCTATATGCAAGCCCTTTGTGAATCCTTAGGAGGTAACGCCGATTATTGGTTATATATGTTAGCATCAGGATCCATCACCGGATATGACATGTTTACAGATTTATTAAGAAAAGAATGGGGTGAAAGCATTGATGAATCCATACATCCAAATAATGATTGTGTTGTTGAAGATCAATCTGATTAAGATAATCAGGATAACCATAATGAGATAACTGACGATATTCTTCATCAAACTAATTCCTCCTCTCCCAATCCAATAGTGGACATGCCTTTGAATGACTCTTCGATGCAAGAGAGTGACGATGATCAAATCTCAACCTTTCAGGATTATGACCTTGATATTGATATAGAAGGGGAACTTATTAAAATCTTGTCATCATTAGCTCAGGAAGGAGAACAAAATGATCACTATCAAGAAACATCTTTAATTGAGCCTTCCATTGGTGGGGTCATTCAAGAGCTTTTAAAAGAGCAGCTCCATAGTCATTGCATAATTGATGATAATTTGAGTCAGTATCCAACCTATCTGAATCTGGATTCAGACCTTGATCATATCACTGCAGAAGAAGAAAAGGTTGAAATTAATCAAACTTTTGTTGAAGAGCAATCTTGTGTTCATAGTGTGATTGAAGAGCATGCCTGTAAGAGGGATAGGGAAACTAAAACTGAACTTATTGATGTTTTTCCTTATCTAGAGTTTAAAGAAGAACAATCACACGATGATATGCTTGTAAGTGAACTTGATCAAGAACATTGCAATGAGAATCCTTGTCCTGACAGTATCAATAGAATTCATCATCCAATCCTTAATCAGAATATGTTGGTTCAATGTGTGGATACTAACCTTGTTTCGAATCTTGAAATCACTCCTCGAATTAATTTAAAAGCTCTTTCCTCTCGTCTAATTCTGAGATCAATTATTCCAAGTCTGGGAGAAAATTTTCAATCCACCCTCCCGTCCCAACTTTTCGAGTTTTCTTGTATGGGTTTGTATTTTAATCAAGTTGATACTTTCCAAATAATTAATCAGGAGTTTAAGCATTATCACGTAATTGGGGAAAAGGAACTTCATGTCTCTTCTCAGTCATTTGTAATAAATAAATTTTTTCAATTTGTAAGTTTGTATTATGGAGGGTTGGAGAAGGTGTATAAACATCAATTTCATCTTTTCTCCATTTTTAAACAACAAATAGGCTTGATCTCATTCATAGTTTCATTGCATTACAACTTGTCCCCATTTGATTTTCCCATTTCTTCTGGAGTGAATAAATTGAATGCCCTAGTAAGGTAGAGGAGAAAACAAAGATCTGTTTCGAGTGGTCGAATCATGAGTCATATTGTCTCCTTCCATCAAGAGCGTGCTTGCATACTTCTTATGATCCTGTCAGTATCTGGATGGACGAGCTTCTAGAAAGTCAATTTCATCCTTGGCATGATTTCATTCCAGATCTTTCTTTGAATTTCAAACAACAAGTTAGAATGGTTTCAATTTTCATATACATTACTTTCAAACCATCTCTAGCTTGTTGGGTCATTAACTGTAAAGAAAGCTCAATGGATTCATTCAGCAAATGGTTGCATTGGATTTATGATTTTACCTAACACTTGTCTAAGTTGGTTTGAGTAGGGTAGGTAGCATATGAATAAGCCTTTCCCGGCAGTAGTGTAGCTTAGAATTTTGCATTTTTTGCCTGAAGCTCGCCTTTGAAGCTCTCAGTATAGTTTTGATTTTTGTTATCCTGCACAATAAAAAAACCAAACTTTTATTGAAAGTTATGGTTATAGATTAGATTTATTTTCTGCTTTTCAATTTCATGCATCTTTATTTTCAGTATTTTATATATTATCCACATATCGTTTTGACGATCGGTCTGTGAGTTTGGTATAGCTCTAGACATGCTGCAGGTACTCAGTGACATTTTGGTAGCGGTTACAGAGCTGGATGGATTGATCGAGGATACGAGAAGCAGAGTATGAGGACCAGAGATGCTGAGGTTCTCAAGCACTCTTTTTAGCAAAGCACTTGTCCCAGTTGGAGCCAGATGTTATCACATATATAGTGGCCGGGCTACCATATTCTATTTTTCAGATACAATACATTTTTCAGCCAGATCTCTTACATATGATATGCTGAGATGAACAATTTTGATGGATCATTATTTTATCTGTGGACTATTGTACTCTCCCATGTTAGGACTGAGTCTCAGGACACTCAGATTTGAGGACTGATGTAGCCATTTAGTCATTTATAGAGCAGTTATTGATGCCCAGATTTATATCAGTGCTTTCTCATTGGATAGATGATGGTTCAGATGGGATATATGCATGATTATGACTCAGCATTTATTATATTGTGTTATGGCTATCATTGCTCTTACACTCATCTTTATGACATGTATTAACACGTAGTGTCATGATCTGGCGGTCATAATTATATGGACTTGGATGCATTTGTATTATGTATTGATGTCCCTAATTAGACTTGGAAGTTCCTGATCTATACTCATTGGTTTTACCCTCCTTAGGGAGAATAGAGGTAGTCATTCCCACCATTGTTTTGACTTGCTAGTGTTGGCTTCATCTTTCACTGTCTCCACCCATCCATTACCTTCCAGTTTTGTTTTAACCCGACTTACTACTTGACTTGTGGCATGGAGGACCTTTCTCCGCTAGAACCTTTGTTGGACAAGCCTCCTTGTTTATATTGTGTCCCGGCTTTGAGTTGGTGATAGAACTTGCCTTTAGTGAGTTGGATTATATGCCTAAATCATTCTGGTCGATTGTCTCGATGTTTGGCCCTGTGCAGAACTCCCCCTAGTCACTTGAGATGTTGTTGGATAAAACTGAAAGCTCATATACTACTTGTATTGGAAAAGTTATATATGCGCCCATGGAAAATAAAAATGGTAAACTTTGTTTCTTAACATATGAGAAAAAGGGCAAGAGCAATGAAATGCTAAAAATACCCTTTGAAGGGTATAAGAAAAGGTCCAAAAAAGAAATGGTTAAATATATGCTATATCCAAATATTGTTGACCATATAAATTTGAATATGTCCCGGATGAAAGCTGCGATTAGCTGTGTTTTTAAGCATTGGTGAAGTCCCAAAGAGTCATATAGGCCAAAAAGGCCATAGAAATAAAATTGATGGTCCTAATGAAACTGGATCAAACTTGATGTAGACATGATGCCTAAGTTGAACAAGCCCTCTCTGAACAAATCAACCATTTGTGAGGCACCGTCATTCCTTGTGTTGTTGTTTGTCCGGCAGGTGGTTATAGTGAGTATTTCCCTGTCATATCCAATGTGTCATGATGTTAAGTAGGAAGTCATCCTTTTCCCTAGCCTTGTAAATTTCATCCTTCACCCTTCAATAGCAAATTGACTACAACTATGAAGTGAGTATAGTCATGAAAGTCTAGTCTGAGTAATAATAAATAAAGCCCTATATATGTATTTGGTTGATGTACCACCAGCGAAATGACTGCTACTTGTTGTGATTGTTGCTTAAATGATTTGTAGAGCATGTATTAGCCTTATAACACTTGCAATAGATGGATGATAGTCTAAGTTATATTATTGGTATCTGGTCATTTACAGGTGATTATATTGTCTATTGGATGTTGTTGATGGTCAGGCAAAGAACTGGAAAGTGTATGAGTATACACCCTAGATGGATTTGGACTCTCTGAGTCTAATGAGACAGTTTCTTTTCAGTTCTGGGCACTTGCAAAGATTATCAGGCTCATTTTACCTTTCTGATGCAGTTTTGCTTCACAGGATGATGTATTTGAGCAGGGAGATGTTTCATTTGGATCTCCTAGGGAGTTGTATGGGAACAGGGGGTGCAACCACTTGATTGTACCATATTACCCCCATGCCAGAGATCCTGGTGGGCTCAATTTAACAACGCAAGCACCCTAGGAGGCTGTTTTGGCAGGTTCATATTTCCCGAGGCATATTAAAAAATGATTAAATGGCTATTGAAGAAATCAATTTGGGCTATTGAGGCAAGGAGATGACATGGGATGAGTCATGATGATGACAGTGATGTCCTCCGCACCTTCTCCAGCAGTTACAGCACCTGATTGGGCCCACACCTATTTTTTGGGCATTTTTATATTTTTTTCTGGAGCTTTTGCGAGGCTCACGATTTCCTCAAGGAGGCACAAAGTCAAAAATTAAAATATTATTTTATTTTATTGTGCCATGGGGCACCCAGAGGGAGTTAGTTAACACTCCATGGACCCACCATGTGCTTCATTTATTACTTGTTGAGTGGGGTACCCTCTTTATGGGTGATCTAGTCCACTTTGGTACTTTATGGTTATATTGATCCATGTATTGTATGTGGAGCTCATCTCAACCATTGATTAGAACATTTTATCTTTTAATCTTAGCCACTCGTTTTGAAAGTGGTTAGGAATTTGGTTCTCTCATTTCTATTTAAAGGAGAGAGATTCTCATTTGTAAAGGGTCTTTGGCTCTTGGATCCGATTAATAGAAATATTTTTTTGTGGATATTTTCTAGATCTGCTTTGCATCTGATGTTCTTCGATGGTGATTGGAAATTATTTTGCTTCCTAGCATTCGAGAAATTCTTATGAGATCTATATTTTTTTTGGGGGGATCATTGTCTTGTCTACGAAAGGACGACTTCAGTTTGGGCATTTTTGCAGGGGGACCTCAACTCACTTAGATTGTCTTCCTTTTTTATCCAAGATTTTTCATTAGTGTTGTGGTGACCTATGATTTCTTCTTGCTATTTTTCTGCAGTATATAGCTTTTTCTCATGTCACAACAAATCTGATATGGTTGACATTTCTTGTGTAGGAGAGAGGGCGCATTGACTTCCTTGGGCAAACATTGGACATAGAACTCGTTTCAATCTTCTCAAATTGATCGGGATGGCGGGGATCATCATCATCAAGGAATATGCAAGCATTTCCAAGTAAGATCTAACAGGTAAGTCTCTTCTGTTCAAATCTCAATCCATTGTACCTTCTTTTCTTCAATTTTTCTGAAAAAAAATTTAAATACTAAAAATTCGAAAAATATTTAATCGGGGAACCGCTTGATCTTTGACCAAACCATTTCTGGGTTTTGTAGATCGGGCCTCCCCCTCATTGAATCATCCTCAACGCTGCCCTAATTGTGACTGGTTTTTCCTAGATCTGACTTTCTGACTGCTCAAACCCCAGCGCCCCACTGAAAATTTGACTTTTTTCGGAAAATAATTACATGGGTTTGTAGATCAGGTCTTTCTCATCCCAGAACACCCCCAACGCTGATCTAGTTCCTTCCAGGTAGCCCTAGATCTGAAAAACTGACTTTCAGCCTCCTAGCCGCCCTCATCAGATTTTGACTTTTCCAGATCTGATTTTTCCTGAAATTTTTTTACTTGGGTTTGTAGATCGGGCCATCCTGATCTCATTTCCACTCCAACGCTGAGCTGATAGTCTCCTGGTGGCTCTAGATCTGTAGATCTGTCTCTCCAAACCCTAGCGCTAGCCCTCCTTCTGCTGATTTCCTTGTAACCTGAATCTTTTGAGCCAAATCCTTTTCTAGGTCCATAGATCAGAGCATATCCTAGGTGGGTTCACTTAAAAACTGTGCTGATACAGACTCCATTACCCAAGGCTGAATAGGCACTGATCTCCAAGCATAGCGCTAGCCCCTTGTTGACCTCTTTCCCTCGAAATTTGACCGCTCCTTGATAACTCAGGTAACCTCGCATTTTCATATCTCTCGTTGAGTCTATCTCTCTGGTACTAAACAGTCCCAACTCTGTCCTTACTCACCCTGCCTTAGTTACGTTTCCCAAGATAGTTGTTATCTTCGTCAGTTGCTAGTACCTCAACCCTAGATCTAGTATTCCCCCCCATAGGTCACTTTGGATCAACCCTCATATGACTGAAGCCCTCATCCAAAGCCCAAGTCCATTTACTACTATCATCCAGAGATCTAGAGTTTTTGATTACCTTACACCTTACATACCTCAAGCCATACTTGATCCTGATCTGGTGTCTAGGCCTGATCCCTCTTGTCGAGAGTAAATCTGGGTCTCCCCCGTTGTTGTTTTGGACTTAGACAACATAAAGTGAAGCCTGCCTTGATTAGTGTGACAACCATCCATTTGGGAGTCTAGGCAGTCTTGGTTCCACCTCCTTAGTTGCTTGCCCCTCTACCATCCATCCTAGATCCACCTCACACAGGCAACTACAAGGTTGGTGATAACAGTCTGACGGGGCCCCGCGATCACTTTTGAGTTGTTCCCACTTCCTTTGTACAATTTTTCCGCACGAAGCAAAATGAAACACTAGATTTTCCTTGTTTTGGAGGTTACTTGAAAGTGTGAGATCTAATTAAGCTAGTCACTCAATCCCTTTCTGGATGTGATCTACTGGTCAGTCAAAGCCACAGAGATCGAAAGCATAACAGGGAATGAGCCTTGTTGATTTTAAGGATTTTAGAACAATGGTTTCTTGGTTAAAAAAGAAAACCCAAGAATCTCTTTCCATGTCTAGTACTCGGGTAAGCCCTTGTTCGTGAACTATACTCAAGAAAGCAAGGGGGTTTATTTTAAAATGAAAAGAAAACTGAAAATAAAATTGTCTAATTACTATACTACTGAAGTAGTGGGTAAGTATTCGTTTACTTTGTAAGCAAAAAAAATGCACTTCAAAGTATATGGTTCAGTAAAAGAAAATTATAAGTGTTCTTACGTCCTAAGTGAGTCAATAGACCAACAATTGGATTGGGCCACAACGATTAAATTTAAACTAATTAAGTTAATTTTAGCCAAAGTAAACTAAAGAAAAACTAAGAAAAGCAAAACTCATGAAAAAGTACACTGAAGTGGATCCCCCCTAGGGGGATAGGGAGTGGGCTCTTAGGAGCCTACTTGAAACCATTTATTGGTGCATATTACAATGTAGTAGAAGAGAATGCACTTTGGTCCTTGTTATCTGGGATCCAAAGGCTTACAAAAAGCAAAAATTTGACTACAAGCAAGAAAAGGAGCCCCAGGAAGCTTTGAATGGCTCAAATCTTCGAAAAATGGCAAGAGCTTCCTTCTCTTTTATCACCAAAATGAAAAAAACAATCTATCAATCTTCAAAGATGCTCAAAAACACTTTAAGAGCGTCTTTGAACATCCACGAATTTTTTTTAAAATAATCTAAGTCAAATCTATGATTAAAAAACCATAAAAAAAACCAAGGAAAGCTTGCTTTTAGGGAATCCAATATTATGTGCACTTGATTGCAAATTTAAATTTTAAACTCTGGAAATAAAACTACTTCAAGCAAGCTTAAGATCTACTTAAAGAGTACTTGCAAAAAAGGGAAATTCTAAGCTAGATTTCTTCACTGAAATGAGACTTTATGACCTATGAGATCTAAGCTTTTAAAATCTTGAAAACTATATCTAAATATTGATTTATCTTCTTGGTGAAATAGATCTAAGTAAACAAGAACTGTAACCAAAGGGGAAAGTTGATTTTAATGGAGAAAGAGGGAAAGATAAGCTTTTAAAATCTTGAAAACTATATCTAAATATTGATTTATCTTCTTTTTTTATACCTTTAGTCACTTGTGGCTTGCCTGGTTGGTGAAAGCAGGTAGCTAATATAGTGCCCGCCAGGGTTCAAGTCCTGCCAGTGACATGCTAGTGTTTGTGCTCATGCTTGTGGATGCGTGCTATTGCACGCAATAACAGTTGGGGTTAGGTGCAAGTCCTGGGTGACTTTGGCGGAATAGATACCCCCACTCGTGGTTGCTTAGCTGAAAAATGACCAAATTGAATTGTGCTAATGGATCCCCATAATGCTAATAATGCTAAATCTGGGCCTGTAGCCTAAATTGTGATAAGATAAAGCTTGTTGAAAAATAAATATACTCATCTTTCAATGACCAATCAGTGAATGTTCAGTGGATCATGGTCAATTCTTTACCACTGGTCCAGATTTTATGACATCAATTTAAACTAAAATATAGTTCTAATGTCTAAACATAATCTGAAAATAAACTTATTTTGAATCAACCTTCTAAAATTTCTCCTCTTCACATGCATTACTTGGACACTGATTTTCTTGTTTGAACGCAGCTTGAGCATGCTTCTAACTGGATGTTTAATAACGATACTGTATCTGCTTAAGCATCATTCTTCTGCTTTTACAATAAGATGCAGTTTTCTTTTTGCAAGAGGAAGCTATATGATATTTCATATTACAGGAATGCACTGTCACTTAATGTTTTCTATGTATCACTTTTATAACCTTTTTCCTTTTGAACGTTCAGTTTTTTTTTTTTCTTTCACTGAATATGGATAGCATTAAATGAATTGAGTGAGTGGCGCTCCTAGAGCAAGGGGTGATAGCCTTCTTATCTGGAGCATAAGTGGCCATAAGTTTGAATTTTGATAAATATCATAATCTAGTTTACAATATACAGTCCTAAATGTCACTACTTTTATTAACAGTCTTATTCTTGCATGCCTACTTACTTGAACATATTACTGTGTTAGGGACTTGAGCTTTAATGATATTACAGGAGCAATTCCAGATACAATCCAAAATTTGACCTCTCTGAAATTCTTGTAAGTAGATTGCTAGACAAAACTGTATTTATTCCATCAAATACATACTCACACTTATGTGAACTGCAATGTTTTTCTCTGAAAATTAGGTAAACCTATTATATGGAAGGTCACAAGTAAAATCACCTGAAACATAACTTACATTGCCATTATTGCAGGTTGCTTGGAAATAACAAGTTATCAGGGAAACTTCCTTCCCAAAAGAGTGCAGCCCTTGCATACATGTAAAAGTTCTCTCTCTTGACTCTCTCTCTGTCACAGACCCTAACAGACAAACATATACATATGCATGCATCCATTTGTTCACTTATTTCTTAGATTCTTGGATAACATGTGAATGCCCATCCACATGAATATGCATAGTCCAAACCATATTTTGGATGGATGCATATGCATATCAGATGCTCCTGCAATAAGAGACAAAATTAATGTGTAATAGGAAGAATGCCCTAAATATATGTATTATGTTTGATGGGAGAAAAGTCAGTTTGATAACTGATGGTTCTATCAACTTTTCATATTTGTCATTATTCATTTAATTTGTCATTGTAGCTCACCCAGTAATGAATAGCATTCAAGAGATACCGTTACAAGCTTATCTTGTTAATGAATATTTTCTAACAGTTCTTGATGCAAGCTTACCCAAGTAAATAAGAAATTATATCAAAACTATATCCCAGTATATCCCAGTATATGCAAGTATATCCCAGTAGTTGAAAAAAAAATTTATAGAGGTAGATATAGTGTAGATTAGGGTGACTTACAAGCTTACCTTGTTATTGAATATTTTCTAACAGTTCTTGTCACATTGATGCAAACTTACCCAAGTAAATAAGAAATAATATCATGAACTGTTGTTGCAAGTATATCCCAGTAATTAAGAAAAAATAAATTATAGAGGTAGATGCAGTGTAGATTAGGGTTACTAGTTCGAAGGACATAACTAGGGCTCATAATTCTGTATTCGCACAAATACTTATCCTCTTACAAAAGAAAATAATTTTTGAAATAGTTCAATATTAAATAAAAAAGAATGAAATATTTCATTTAGAAAGTAGAAATTGGAATTTGGAAAGATGAAGATCACCTCAATAGGGCACATTTTGAAGTTGGTGAGAAACTCTTTTCAAATTGTTGCCGCCTTTCACTCACCTCGGGTCACGTGGCATAAATATTCAAGCCACTAGGTGCGTCCTTGGGGGAAAGTCTTGATTCAAGTGCTGTCACCTAATCTCGACTCCTTTGTTTAGGCCAACTCCTAACCAAGCCAAGGGGGTAGTCCCTAAAAGTTATTAAGGCTTTAGCTCTTTAGTGAGGAGGATGAAAGTTTATTTAGGAGTTTGAAAATAAAATGCTGATATGAGATACTGCACATTAGAAGAAATTTCAATTCAAAATGGGCCTCCTAAAAAAACTTAATAAAATAATAGTTAAAATAATAAAATAATATTTATTAATTTTGGAGGAAGAAAAGAAAAAAACTACTCTTTTGTTTATATTTTCGACATATCTCCCCGTGTTTTTTCTCGAATTTCAATCGGGAGAGCTCGTTGGATGCGGAATTTAATTCCGCATCCAACGAGTACCCGCTCGGCATACCTTTGACGGACCCCGCTACATCATCACGTTTTTTTAGGTATTTCTTGTTTTTGGGGTAGCGGGGTCCGTCAAAGGTATGCCGAGCGGGTACTCGTTGGATGCGGAATTAAATTCAGCATCCAACGAGCTCTCCCGATTGAAATTCGAGAAAAAACACGGGGAGATATGTCAAAAATACAAACAAAAGAGTAGTTTTTTTTTTATGAAACCTATCCCCAAATTTATATTAAAAAAGTGTTTAAGACCTATACGGTATTTCAAATTTAAAGCAATTTCATTGGATGACACATGATGACATGGAATTTGAATTAGAGTTAAAAGTCCCATTTTGAGTTGAAATTTCCTCTAATGAATATAGATTAAATCAACATCATACAATCAATAAAACATTCAGGACATGTAATGAATGACAATTGAACAAATACAAAGAGTTGTAGACCAGTGTTGTGGAAGTCAAAATAAAGTGTTGTTGTAAAAAGGAAATGTTTTGCAGTTGTTCTTGGTTAGTTTTTGATTTGTTAAAAGATAAGTGGATAAGGAATGGGTTAATTCTTGGTTAATTTTAATTTATTAAAATGTTCTTAATTAATGGGAAAGGGAGTTCCTGATATACCCGAAAGTATAGGGAATAAGTCTGGATTTACCAAACATGATTCCACACAAGAAAATGTGGGCTAGATCGGAGTCATGGGAGTGTGTCCAACACTAACACCAAACGAAGGTGTAGCCTAATGGATCTTCACGGTCACTATCTAGTTGGTCCCACTTTCTTTGAAGACTTTGCCCACATATGATAAAATTCGAGACGTTGGATTTCCGATTTTCAAGGAGGTTAATTGCAAAGTGTGAGACTAATTACTACTGATTGAGAGACTCTTTTTTTACCATCCACAATTACTCAGGAAATCCCTTTGGATGGTGGCGAGAGCATACTTCTGGAATGCAAAGTCGGGTTCATTACTTTACTTGCAAAAAAAAAATGAAATATGAACTAATTACTACACTATGAATCTCTTTTCTCTTACTCAAGCAAGCTCTTTCGGTACTTTGGGAGAGAATAGTTGGTTAGTATCCTTTTACAAATGATATGAAAAAGAAAGGAATAAATTGATTGTTCTAATTTATTAGAAGTGAAAATTAATCTATGGATTAGCTTAAGATAAAAAGCAAAGAAAAGAAATGAAAGAGACAAACCAATCAAGAGATGATATAGGTTCCCCCAAATGGGGGAAAGGGACGTGGGCGTTGTGTAACCCACTTTCTTCCTTTATTATGATTTATTACAAACTACTTAAAAGAAAGAACACCTTTGATCCTTTGAAAAATAGGATCAAGGAGGTTTACAATGCTAGAAAAATGACTAGAAGAAAGAAGGAAGATCTCAAGAGCTTTGGATGGTTCAATTTATCAAAATGTTGCTAGAGCTTCCTTCTCTGTTTTCGTCAAATCTGAAAAATCAGCAAGCTATTACTGATGAAATGTTCCCAAAAACATTTTGAAAGTGTTTTTGGACAACCCCCCAAAATATCTAAAAAAATAAGTTAATCTACGGTTAAAATAGATGAAAATAACCAAGGAAATGAAGCTTTCCTTGGGATCATAGCTTGCATCTTTGGGGAAGTCAACATAAAGCACTAATAATGCTAGATTTAAACTTTAAAGTACCAAAAGAAAACCTTTTCAAACAAACCTATAGATCTACTTTTAAATGAGTTGCAACAAAGGAAACTCTCTTGAAGCCAGATCTAGTTAAAGTAAATGATTTTCATCCTTTAAAACAATCTATATCTAAGCAATAATACTTATAAATCAAAGTTGCAAACAATTCAAACTTGTTAGAAATAAGACCTAAAGCATAAGCACAAGTAACTAGTAACCAGAAGAAGAGATTTTCAAATGAAGAGATGGAAGAGAAGCTACAAGCTCGAGCTTGAATGTTTATGAAGATGAAGAGGTTCCTGCAGAACAGCAAAGCATTAGATCCAAAAATGTATTGAAGGTGGAAGAGGATGCAACCGAGCTCAACTTCCTCCTTAAACTTGGTAACTTGCAAAGCTACAAAACCTTGTACAAGCGATATTAGATCTAGTATATTTCACTAAAAGAAATTGGGAGAGAATCAGTATAACTAACTACAATCCGCTATTCCTAGATATCTAATAATAAAACATAAGCAATCAAGTTGAAGCTACAAATTCTTACTCTATGGGCTAGAAATAGCCTTCTAATCTAGATAAATCTACAAGCCTATGTGAAAGAAATGCAACTAGCTATATATTACCTCAAAGTAAGCAAAGCATTCACAACCATGAACAAGTGCACCACATAGACCTCTAAAGTCTTCAAATTTATTCAAAAAATATAGAAATAAAAAATTACAAGAGCATAGGCTCCATACTTCCATCCAAAAGATGAGAAATGGCCTTGCTTAAATAGGAAAACCAAGCCCAAGGGGCCGCAATGGATAACTGGAGATAAGAGGGGTGAATTGAGATAATGGTGGGATTTGATTTGAGTTGGAGTAGAGTTTAACTCTAGAGGGAGGAACCACCTCATAATATATGCACCCCCTCTATCCTTGGATTCACCACCATCCAATCAAAACATGCCAATGAAGAGAATGCGCCCCCTCTTCTTGAGATTCACTTGTCCGCATCTAGATTTGATTGAGATCATCCTGACTTGGATTTCAATAAGATCCAAACCAACCTTAGTTAACCTAGATACACTCTGAAAATGTCCCAAACATGTTTCCTCTAATTTAGGAATTTGATTTTCTCTATATTTTCCAATTATTTGACACTTTTTATCATTTTCAAGAGAAAAATAATTTAAGTGATAAATAATCACTCAAATTAATCCCAAAGTGGGTTTAGGGGTAAAGTGGGTGCTTTGAGTTAGAAAATGATCACTCCCATGGAAAATTCCACCTCCTAACCACTTTTTTATAACACTATGAATTTTTACAATTAAAACATTAAAAAATTGACCCGTTTTACGAGACAATTTTTTATTTGCAGAATTAAAAAAAAAAACTAGGGGGGACTTAGTGTATGTTCATATGACCCAAAAATGTTAACTAGCATGGTAATATACATAGAATCTTGGTATTTAATAACCTCCTAAGGCTTGACCACCAAGAAGATTACTCTAGCTTTGGAGGTTTGAGTGAAAAACTCGTAAATTATACATCGCTAAAAAGCATCATATAATTACCAAGGAAAAAAAAATCTAGACCAATGTATTGATGGATAAGTCTAAGTTGGCCAATCCTGTTACAAAATATCATCATGCTACGCTAACTTATGACAATTTCCCAGCAGGGTATGAACATGCAAAAGATAAAAAAAGGGGCCAAAATTGGTCCTGATAGGACTTCTAAACTTCTGAGCACTGATAATGAACATGTGGCTTGTGCAAAACTTGGGCGACTCACTGGAAATAAAACTAGGTACAACTTAGTGGATAGCACACAGAAACTATGAAATGATTTATCATAGGTTTCTAGCACAATATTATGAGAAGTTGATAGGAGAGTTGGCATTGGAGCTACCTTTAAGAGCTGCCATCGAAGTTGATTGGAGCCACAATTGAATGGGAGCTTCCATGAAAGATGAATAAATTGTTTCTGTATAAGTGAGTCGTCAATCATGTGCATAAAAAGAGCCACGGTATGAAAAAAGAGAAATGGGAGGATATGAAAGAGATCAATGGTTGTACAACCATACGACCACTCATGGCCATGGATTCTGGTCATGGTCGATCTCTTTAGTCGAAAAGGAGTTACGTTTGATCACCCATTGGATTAGATTCAATTGAAGAAGAGGGTCATGTTTATGCATTGTGGACTTGTTATTACAATTCTTCTAGTTTCCCCGTAAGGTGATCCTATCCAGGATGGCAGAGAGTAAAGGAAACAAAAGTTGTGAACTACAGAAGCTAAGACCTCTGAATAAATCAGTTGTCACATAATCCAAATCTACTGACACTTCAGACTAGGTGAAAGACCAAGCCTAGGGGGCGTCCCTATGACCAAGACAAACTAAAAGACGAGTGATTTATGTGAATTAAGCTAGGTATCTTGATTGAATCTCTTAGTAATAAGGTTAATTAGAGATCTAAATAGTTACTAAGAGGATAGAGTGTCCACATAAAAATCCCTAAATTACACTAGGGTTTTAAGCATGAAAATCGAATCTAAGGGTAGTTAGGTGAAATTAAGTGAAATCGGACACAAGAATTAATTGTTAGATGCAATATGTGTCGAATGGAAGTGATTCTAGCAAGACACAGTTCGCAGATTGAGAAATCCACTTCTCCCAAGGAGGACATCCTCCCCCAAAGGATAGGTCAGTGCGTTGAGTGGGAAAATGGAGTCCGATGGCCATGAAAATTTAGATCTAGAGGTTTTAAATTATTTCTAAAGTGGGTTTTAAATATTATAGGTCCCCACGAACTAGAACCTATGGATCTACGGAATGAGGGTTTTAAAGTTAGGGTTTTCATTGTTTTTATTATGACCGAGAAAGGAATTACTGGAAATAAAAGATGGGAGAAATTTTAACTCACCAAGAAATGAGAGATTCCATGAGATGTTTCCCTTTGTCCAACATTGTCAACTTGGATGATTATTTTTATCCCCAGTTGAAGAACTGGTTTGCCTAGTGTGCCCCTCCTGCCAAAAAACATTTCAATAGTGGCCAACATTTAGATTTAGCATTTATTTATCCACTACTTTTTAGGCCTTTCACAATTTCACTTTATATCCCTTTTTGAAATCGAAATCACATAGTGTCGCAAAGATCCATGACTTTATATCAAATAGGCTAGGACAGGTGATATGTTGATTAGTGGAAGGCATGGATTTCTCTTGGAGATAAACGAGACAAGAAACCTCTATGATATTTCATTGTCCGACAGACACTAGGGAACATGGTGTATCACAAATGGATGATGTGCTTAGAAGGTACCCATTTGACTTTAGCAATCCCCCCTTTATTCAGATTACAACTTTTGGTATTTCTTTTCACATTGAATTTTTCATTTGAATTTATTTTCTTGGATATTTCTTTGAAGCACTTTATTCGTTTGCAATCCTTTAGTTGGATAATGAATGAAATCTATTGGCCCTAGATAGCCTTTTGGGCCCCAATTATGACACATCCTTAGCTTTGCTTCCATCCACCGTCCATAGGTGCACGTAGTTTCCATAGTAATGTTTTTTAAAACAAGTAGGCTTTACCTCTTAATTCAAGGAGTACCTACCCTCTCAGTCACTAACCAATTTCAAGGATGGGGAGTACTTGTTTCAAAACTAGGAGGTGACCTTTTGGTGACTAGGCCAACTAGGCTCACAACTCAACATCAGTGGCTATCCACCAAGAAGCATTAAGGATTTGTATATTTTTGTCACACACATCAGAGCCAAGACACTAGGGAAAACATGAAGGCCATCCTAACAAATAGGTCACAGAGGGAGAGAGTCCTTGAGTCACTTAGCCATATCAAGATCAACATGTTTGTATCATGTAGGGTGGAAGGAATGGAATAGGGACAAGGTTAACATGGGGGAACCAAAGTGTTAGGTAATGGTCAAAGTAACACTATGGGGACTTGCCAGAAACAAGATGTATAGAACCCACAAGCTAAAACAAAATGTGATGCTAATCTAGTGTCCTCCTCATCATACTTATCAAATAATCACAAGCTATAGGATTGATCTAAATGTAAGTTAATCCATCAATATCATGTATAACCATCCATATAATAACCTTAGGACACACTGTAAGGTACAAATTGCAATATGTAGGATACATCATAAGCACTAATTGTGGAGCTCTGTAAGTCAAGATCCAATCCTCTGTCCAATAGTGGAGAAATCCATTGTATGCAAGGTTCCAAAATATATGGCAAGGGACCCCAGAATCAATAGGTAAATAAACTATAGGACCTATTATGAAATTATTCCCACTCAACTAATCAACCAAAATCTCAACAACAGAATCTCATCCATCTACCCAGTATGCTCTGCCTCTAAGACTCAATGTATTGGCCAAGCTAAAAGTCTGGTCTTCTCTGACAAAAATGAGAGGTAATCCCCCCACTACATAATATGTGCAGTTGGAAGGGTAGGCACTCCTTGAATTAAGAGGTATTGCCTATTTTCTCTAAACAAGCATTATTGTGGCAACTCCATTGGGAAGATACTCAACTTCTTTCTTGATAAGTATATCTTCAAAGGCTCTTACATGGAAGATGGGTTTGAGCTGAAATAACATTATTACCTTGAAAATTAGGAAGCCACTTGTGATACTTATCTAGTAAAGCATGAAGGGCTCATTGAAAAGATGTGATGTCCAAGGCTTTGTACAAATTCTCTTTCCATGAACCCATGATCCTTGTTGCATCTTGTTGCCTTGTATTATCAAGAAACAAGTACTTTATGTCTAGAACAATTTCAAAGTTTTTTGTATTGAATCTTGTGATAACCTGGGATGATTTGTTCCCTCTCCTTATTCTATAAATTCTTTCTGGTTCAACTTGTGATGAAACCAATCTTATTGAGGAACTCCTTGAACTTTGTTCTAATGGAGTTGTCAGATGAGATATTTCATCAACATGCCTAGCGTATAGTCATCAAATTCCAAGAAAGGGACTTTGATTCCTTAGCAATGACACCAATTTGTTACGTTCTAGACTTGCACTTGCATAATACTCTAGTCCAACAATAAATATGCAAACCTAGGGAAACTTAAAGTTCTACCCATTGTCACCTGTTTGGCCTATGATGAAACCAATCTTATCAAGTAACTCCATGTATGGTATTTCCTCTTTGAACTTTATTCCATTTGATTTTCCAGATGATATATCTCATCAACATGCCTAGATTATAGTCATCAAATATTGAGCAAGGGACTTGGATTTTCCTTGGCAACGGTGCCAATTTGTTAACATCTAGACTTGCACTTGCAAAATACTCAAGTCAAATAATAAAAATGAAAACCTATGGAAACTTAGAAGTTCCACTCATTGTCACCTCAGTGGGAAATTCTCTCACTTTAGGCTGGATTTCATCCGACAAAGGGGGATTCCCAAAGAAAATTGAAACCCTTGAAACCCTTAAAATAATTCCATACTTAGCAATACACATGTTTATGATATGCGATAGATGTATGGTGGTGATTTTAAGTATATTATTGCCTTATCCCTAGGCTATGGGGTCTAGACATATTCATGGGATAGCAACTTAATTTTGAAGGGTATTAAACCAAACAACATGCATTAAACAACAATGCCTGCTGGTATACCATCTGAAAATTGCATTTATAGTCAATTATAGATTCTCAAAATGACACACCAACAAAACCATCAATCTTCCCAAATGAGCCTAAGATATCATATAAGACATATGTCATGTCCCCAATTTAGGCCTAAGGAAAATTGGCCAAGGTCACTGTTATCATGAATCTTGTAGTTTCCCCATGAAATGATCCTATTCAAGACGATAGAGAAAAGGAAACTAAAGTCGTGACCTACGATATCCAAGACTTCCAAAAGAACTCGGATGTCACATGTAATATCCCAAATCTCGATATGTTCTATTTCTAAGCAAATACTCTGATACAACCGGGCATGCAAACTGCCATGCAAAAATCCCTATTTTATAGAAAAAATTAGGGTTAGGGTTTGTAGGATAGAATGAACACTTACCACTGATAAGCTGGCTGGAGTGCTCTTGAGAGAGTATGCATGCATCAAGAGTTGAATCGGAGATGAACTGATATCTTCTGCTTCTGGTGAAACCCCAGCAGCACAAACCCTAGATCAGCTAAGGGTGATGTTTTTCAGTGAAAAAGGTGCCCGATGAAGCTGCTGATTTGCAGGACTGATAGCCTTCCCGTGCCGGAGAGAATGCCTGGCACATGCAGAAGTTCTGAGTTCTCTAGGCAGGCTAGCGAATTGTTTTAGAGGTGTAGCTGCTCACACCCCCTAATCCCAAAATGGATGATAACTGCTCAGGATGAGCACGATTGGATCTGATAATCATCGGGTACTGGAGTAAGATGCCGATGATGAGAATGGTGCTTGGGTTTTGAAGTAAAATAGAGATCTGAAGACCCAGCGAATGATTAGGGCTTTCTGGCTGAAAACCCCTTACAGCTGCACACATGCCCCTGCAACAATCTCTGCAGTATACTGGATCACTATGACTGAATGGAAGAGTAAATGGTGAACTTGTAAAGGCTTACCCTGAATGAGACTAGGGCAGATATCTCACTGCTGAAACCCTGCTAGCTGAAGATGTCGTCTCCAACCCCAACTGCTGTGCTGCACGCTGTGCTGCTATTCAAGAGCTCCAAAATAATAATCATCAAAAGTGAGTCTCCTTTCACTTTATCTCTTTTTTATAACTTTCAACTGCGAAAACCCTAATCTTTGACCTAATTAGGTCACTTTATTTTCTAATTTGCAGTTGACTTGCATGCATGCACATGGAGACTTAAATGAGTGCATGCATCATTAAATAATGCTTAGATGGCATACATGATGGTGGCCTTTGGCCCTGGTGGCTCTTCTTGACCTAATGGTGATAACATGATGATGCCCTAGATTTTCTATAGATGGCATCAGTCTTTAGATGACTCCCTAACTGTCAGTAACCGCTCGAACCCACAGGAATCACATAGGTTAGAGGTTTTGGTCCTCAATGCCTAATCAGATGAGGGAATTACATCACTCCAGTCAGGGATATCGTCACTTCAGACCCAGTGAAAACACAAAGCCTAGGGGGCGTCCCTATGACAAAAAACCCTAAAACAAGGAAAATGAATAGATGACCAAGGGAAACTTGATGGAATCTCTTAGTGAAACAGTTAATTAGAGTTTAGTTCAATTACCAAGAGATTCCAAGTATCCAAGTGAAAAGCCCCAATTTTACCCTAGGGTTTAATGCAGAAAATTGGGATCGAGGGAAAAACAACGAAATTTACTGAAATTGGACACTCAAAATGATTGTTGGATGTAGGATTAGAAAAATAAAAACAAAACCAACAATACTCAGTTTAGGGTTTTGGAAATACCCACTCCTCCCAAGGAGGGTGTTTTTCCTTAAGTAGTAGGCCAGTGCTTAGGATGGGCAAATGGAGTCCGATTGTGATGAAAATTGAAAATTAGAGGTTTTATGTTTATTCCAAAGTGGGTTTTAAGTTTTATAGCTCACCACAAACCATAACTTGCATATCTAAGAAATGCAGGTTTTATAATTATGGAAGTGATGGACAATGCATGCATAAAATAAAAGAAGGAGAAATTACCTACAAGACGTACTTGGATCTTGTAGATGACTTCAAAAATGATGAAGAATGCCACTTTTCCATTTAAATGAGCCTTTTTCAGAGAATATCCTGATGTAGTTGAGCCACAACCAGTCACCCTAGCGCCTCCTTCAACCTGCTAGATCAATGAAAACCAAATGATAAGGCAAATGAATGAGATCTGCAAAATAAAGAAAAGATAGGAAGTAAGAAATCATCAAGATACAAGTACTCCTTGTTCTGGACACCCTAGTGTCGGGGCAATGGTGAGTTCCCCCACAAAAATGCTCTCTCTCTCTCTAGCGCGCCTCCTTCAACCTGCAGATGAAATGGGCAAAGAAAAAAAATATAAGATGGATCTCGAACAAAAAATCAGTGTAGAAGAGTAGCAATGTCAGTCATAAGATCATCAAATCATTTACAAGATACACAGAAGAGTAATCTCAGGCAAAAATCTCTTTATTCAAATTCCGGTCCCAAAGCTCATGAATTACAATGGGGGGTGTTGTCCGCTGATTGCACACCAGCAGCAGAAATCTAATGAAAGTTGTCTCCTCACTTGAGAAAGTGGGAGAGGTGTGACCTTGGGGGCAAGCACAGAGCTAGGTACTGTCACCTACTCCTAGCTCCTCCGTTTAGGTTAACTCCTAATGAAGCCAAGGGGGATAGTCCTTACAAAAGAGTTTTCTAAGGCTCTTAAGGTTGTTCAAGTGTTTTAATTAGTTGTGGATGTGGATGGGTGTTATTTAGTAGTTTATTATGATTTGAAGTGTTTGTTTATTAAGAGAATGATGATTAACCAAAAGCAATCCACATTGCTAACAAGAGATTACACAGATAAGCAAAGCTTCCAAACTTCTAACTAAGCATTCAGATATAACAATTAAAATGAACCACAGACAATTGATCAAGATAGAAAATTATTCAGATATAACAAAGGACCAGTGCCTTATGGAGTCAATAAAATGCGTGAATAAAATAGAAGTCTAGGAATTAAGTTAGTGAGTATTTAGATTGTGCGAGTTCTCTTGGTAGATTTTTAAAAGATTTTAATGGTGATCTTGCTTAAAGTGTCTGGATATCCTAACCGGAAATACCTTCAGTGGCTCCGTTTGAAGACATGACGGACCTATCTGGGGTCACAGCTAAGTGTTCAATAACTTAACTAACTGTGCCCAGATTGAGTTGCTCAGCGCCCACACTTGGAATTTGCCCACATGCCTCGGTATTTAAACGAAACAACGCTGGTGCATTGGTTATGGGGTAAAAGTTTTAATTAAGTTACTCTTGTGTGAACTTAGCAAGTCCATTCACCGTTTCGAGTACGAGCCCAACCCAAAAGTCGGCAGAGCATACTAGGTGAAGGATGATCAACGAGGTTAATTAATTATGGGGTGTGTGTGTTGAAAATTTTATTAAGTTAATTGATTAGACTCTTCGATAGAGAGCGCTCTTAACTTTGTCTTATGACAGAGGTTCAAGAGTCTTATCTAATCTAGATGAGACTAATGCAAGGATTATGAAAACTAAAGATGCTCTTTGATAGAGAGTGCTCTTGACTTGTGTTTCTGCAAGTTCAAGGGTCTTACTTAAGAATTAATTGATTAAACAATGTGAACATGAAGCAAAGATGATTTATTAAACACTCCGACAAAGAGAACTCTTGATCCACCTTATGGTGTGATTCAAGAGATTTAAGTAGTTGATTTACTTAAGAAAGATAAACAATTAAAAATAGAGTAATCAACTTAGCCAATGAATTAGATGCGATGGGTTAACAATTAGCATTCTAAGAATAAGATGTAAATAATGATGAAAACAAGCACATCTAACCTAAGCATACACAAGTAAACACAACACAAGCCTCCCCAAATGGGGGAGGATGAGAGTGGGGACTTAAAAACCCCACTCAAACCAAAGAGCTTTTATTGAAATATTACAATTTGCCTTTAGGAATTTAATCCTTAAAAGGGCTTTTCAAATGAAAGCATACAACTCTACAATTATTAAAACTTGCGTAAAAAAGGAAAGTGCTTTCCTTTTACTCAAAGCTTTTCTTGAAACTTAGCAAAAAGGGAAGAGAAGAAGTTTGAATGAGAGCAAAAGAGCAAGACAAAAGAAGGCTGAAAATAAGAGGAAAATGATAGGAAGAAGGAATGAAAACAAAGAGAAGGTCAAAGACAAGGAAAATGAGGAATAGGGCAGCCAACTATGAGGCCAAAGGAGTATGAGAAATGATGAAAATGGGGCAGTGATGAAAAAGAAAAATGTCTGTCATAAAAATAAAAAAACATGACAGTGAACAAAAAGGGAAAGAAAAGGGCCAAAACAAGGTAGAAGAAGGCTAAAGAACTAGGGCAAAAAGGGGTAAAAAAGGGGCATAAACTAGGGCGCACTAGGGCTGTCCAAAATGAAGAAAAGGAGTGGTAAAAAGAGTAAAAACGGGGAAGCAAAGAAGAAAGAGTAAGAAAAGGAAAACAAAGCAAGGAAGAAAGAGGCTAGCAAGCAAGGAAACAAAAGAGGTCAAAGAGCAAAGAGAGAACTAGAAGAGGAAAGTTCGGTAACCAAGTGTGTTGTTTAATCTTTGTTGATGGAAGGAAGGAGAAACTCTGATTGTTTTGTTTCTTTCTTGGATTGAGAAGTGTTTAGGAGAACCTGTAAAACAAAGGAATTAGATGAAAAAGAACCACCAGCTTATGAAGAAGAGCTTGATCCTTAAGCTTGTCCTTCACCCTTGAGTGTACCTGCAAAACCCTTACAAACAAAATTAAATCTGAACAAAATACTCATAAACTAGATTGTTAGCCCTTCACGAGTATATATTGAATAATGATTTAATAATTGAAAAAGAGAAGGGTAAGAGAGATATCACCAAAGATGGTGTGAATCCACTATTCCAATAGCTCATGCATAGACCTCCAAAGTCACAACGTTATTCCAATCTTTAAACAAATATTACAATAATTTTGGCACAGTGTTCATCCCCAAAATCTCCATCCGAATCGAGCTAAAGGAGCCTCTATTTATACAATGAGAGAGTGCTAAAACCCTAAAACCAGAAAACCAGACCTAACTGGACTTGCTAGGTCTGGAGGAGCCACTGCTAGTGTTATCTTCAGTCTTTACCTCGATAAAATCATCAAACCAATGAGTGCTCTCCATCTCATCCAATTCGAGAGTTTAGCTAGAGATGACAAATCCGTTAACTGATTATAACTTTATTGCTCACTGAATGCTGACTGAAGCTGAGTTATGATAACTCCAATCATCATAAATGCCCATTGAGATGTCATTTAGCCTTTTATTTCGCTGAATTTGGATTAATTTAGAGAGTTTGAATTTTCTCCAAAATAATCATTTTTTAATAAATAATCATTTTTTTCCTTGAAAATGACTTTTTTGAGAAAATTAGCGTTATGTGTCCGATTGATGATTTGAAAGTTGGATCTGACTAGCTGGCTGATCAAGAATGATTTTTGGTTTAAGGTTAGAGCCTTCAATCACTGAATTCGAGGTCTGGATGACGAACTTATTACAAACGGGTTTTTTCCATTTAATTTATGGAAAAATTAACCCAAAAAACTTAGGAAAAATAATTTTTCCCCATTCGAAAAAGATTTTTTCGAAATTTTTTTATATGTCCAGATGGCTTAGGATAAGACCATGCTCTACTTAAATAATGCCTAGTAAGTTTATAACACTCAGTTGGGCTCTAATAACCCACCAAGGCCCAGAATTCAACATCAGGTATTTCAGCTTTGGAGGAAGCGGGAGAAAACCTCGTCAATTATACTCGGCTATAGGCAAAGCATAATTGTCAACGGCAAAAAACTCCCTGGAATACCTTATTTGAGATTCTACGTCTCAGGAGACCAAACCACTCAAAAATACCCTACTAGCACATTTTATTACAAACCCCGCGGGGCCATGGTTAAAATTATTCAAATGTAAAACCGGCTAGCCAATATTGGCTAGACATGAAGATGGATCAACTGATACACTGGAATCAGACATTCAACATGTCTGTCAACCGACGGCTCCTCAGGTAATCCAATTACGATACAAATAAGTGGATAACAGGGGGGTCACCTCTCTTAAATAGTTTGAGAGAGACGCAAACCCTAACTCACTTTTACAACCAATGGTTGAGATTAAAACATCATCAACGGTAGAGATCAACAATACATAGATCACTACATGGATCAAGTGACTAAGTCAAAGAGGGGGCGCACTTTACTCAAGGACGCCTATCCTAGGTGAAAGTCATAATGTAACTTAAGATGTGACATGATAATACATAGGAGGTGTCCATTAGGGCCTTAATTCACCATAGACCCCTTTACAACTTCAAATCATATGACATCACAATACAATGCATCATTAGCTAAGTAGAGGGCGCCCTTTGGGGGGCTTTCCTCACTGGCTGAGCCAAGATAAAATAATCCAGACATCTACTGATTGAAAACTGCTAGAGGACTGTCTGGTATGCCAAGACACATCATCTGCCAAAATTCCAAGACATTTCCTTGACCCAGTAGGCCAAATCGATTTTTTCAGTGATTTCTCTAGTTCATTTTTGCTGGTACAATCTCTGGAAAATGATAAATCCACCATAACTCCATCTAAGGTGCAAACTGGGGAAAACTAACTACTCTCGATGATATGGAGACATAGAAGAATTGTATAAGTGACTACTCATACATTCTGAAACACTGCTCTGCTCTAGGAGAACCAAACAGACTGCTATCTGGAATAAAATTTGATCATTTGTCCAATAATTAAGTGATAATAATCACTTATCAGGAGAACTAGGGCCAAACTCTAAAAAATGAAACCACATTATTGGTCCTGGGCATGTCTGGAACAAATACAGATCATGTTTCTTTTTTGAGTCACTACCTTGGGAACCATGATTGACTTGGTCAACTAAGTTGACCAGGTCAAAGTACCCAAAATCAAGGTGAGATACTGTATCAATATGATCTTGTAACCATACAGGGTAAGAAATGCTCCAATAATGTATATCAAAACCAGGCTTGAATCAGTTATTCATAATCATGGTGACAAATAATAATAATAGTAAGATGTACCTGTGCTTCTGAAGAGTCTTGGAACTTTTCTAGAAATCTGCTTGTCCATGCCATACTTACAAAGGGTAAACAATGTGCTACTATTGGGTGAGGATGGACAACAAAGATGAGGTAAAGGGAAATGACTTTTGACTGACTTTGACTTCGTGATTTATTCGAATGATGACAAGTACATACAACCAAAGTGACATATGCATGATAGATTGAACAATAGAGAATGGTGGTGGCTCACAGGTGAATGGACTGATCTAAAAAGTGTCCATTCAACCTTAAAAATCATGTCTACGACTCACATCCAAGCTGAAGATCCAGCTCCGTGAAGATATTTTCTAGGACCCTTGCGTTGAGTACACAAGAAACTGTAGTGAAGAGATCCTAGAGGGCACTTAGAATTAGTTGTCCCTTACTCCATCTCACATCGAAACCCATATCCTCCAACAGTCTTTAGATTTAGCATTTGTTTATTCACTGCTTTGTTTGGTCCTTTAACAATTTCACTTTATAGTATTTTTTATTTGTCTAAAGACACAGTTTGCAATTTCATTTGTAGGCTTGCATTTCATAACATATAACATATAGCTCATAATGCATGTAAAGATGGTAGACATATTGATTCAATTTTTAGTTGACAACTTCTTGGGCAACTAGGTGGAATATCCACAATCAGAACCAAACATCGGGGGCTACCGACGAGAGAGGTCAAGGCTTCAAAACCCAACTCGACTAATCTCAAAAAACAACACTAGCAGGTTCTCCTGGCCCAGATGGATCAAGGCTTCGACAAGTTTTGTCGCACAAATAAGAGCCGAGACACAAAACAACATGGGACCCATCATGCATAGAGGTCAAAATGGGGAAAAGATTTTTTATCTCACAAGTTTCAAAAAGTCTAACATTAGAGGAAATTTCGGGTCTAAAATGGGCCTTCTAAGAAAATGAGCCAACAATAAATTCTTGTGAGTTGGAATTCAAGAACCAATAGAATTTCAATAAAATGAGTCAACCATAATGGTTGACTTAACATATTTGTCATAAAAAAACTACTTTTTTTGTTTGTATTTTCAACATATCTCTCTGTGTCTTTACTCACATTTCGAGCGAGAGGGCCCATTGGATGCGGAATTAAATTACGCATCCAACTAGTACCCACACTACATACTTTTGGCAGACACCGCTAGCCCAAAAACAAGAAATACCTAAAATACAAGAAATTCCGCATCCAACGAGTACCCACACTGCATGCTTTTGACGGACCCTGCTAGCCCAAAACAAGAAATACCTGAAAAACGTTATGATGACATCATCACGTTTTTAAGGTATTTCTTGTTTTTGGGCTAGCAGGGTCTGTCAAAAGCACGCAGTGTGGGTACTCCTTGGATGCGGAATTTAATTTTGCATCCAACGGGCCCTCTCGCTCAAAATTTGAGTAAGAACACAGGGAGCTATGTTGAAAATACAAACAAAAAAAGTAATTTTTTTATTTCTTCCCCCAAAATTAATAAATATTATTTTATTAATTTCCTTAGGAGGCCCATTTTAGACCTCAAATTTTCTCTAATGGTCACAGGATAAGTTTATAATGGATGAAACTGGATGGACGGGGGCAAGTAATAATTGGAACCAAGCTAGTACTAAGGCTTACTATTTGTACAAGCATGGCATGAGCAACAACCTTCATATCAAGTCCTTTGATTAGTCATAACACAGGTTAAAGCAACAATAGACATAAGCATAGGTCACCATAATCATCCTAACCTGATAAGCATAAGTGTCTAACATAAATCATAGAGCAAAATCAAACCAAGGACGTGTATACCTAATCTCACCCCTATACCTATCTCCAACTGATAAGCCCCTCTATAACTATGTGTACCAACTTTGATATGCTGCTCTACTACAATGAACTAGATCATCACCAAAAGTATCTCAATGGACTCCTGAATCTCAGTCTTGGCAAGGAAAATCTTATGAACAAGGCTCTAGAAAGGCTGAATCTGTAAATATCCATGCTAATATCCCATGTGAAAAATAACCTGGAATAGAAAAAAAAGACAAGTCTGTATGCTGCATCATGGTAGCCCAACTACAGAATGTATATGTGATAACAATCACCTAGGAAGAATTCATGAAAATTAAAATGGTGGCTAAAATAATTAAACTGCCTACGTAAAATTATCCCAAGGTTCTCAAAAATACTGATTATGGGATAATTTGGCCACATGAGACCCCTAATTCAAATTTTCAAGCAAAAATAGCCAATGGGGGATGAATTGAAGAATGTTTTCCCACTTAATGAAGTCAAAGAGGTAATTATGAAAGTAATTGGGCATTTAATGAGTAAACAGGGTCAAAGGGTGCTCAAGAAAATGGTGAAGGAGGTTAGAGGACGCACTTAAGGAGGTAGTGAAACAATTATGGACCACTAATCACTCAATGCATGGTGTTCCATGGTATTGGCTAAAGGTGATTTTGGAATATGGTTTTCATTGGCCCATGGTATTGTCCCATGGTATTGGATACTTCTCAAATATAAAAGGAGGCAAAGGAAAATAGAAAAGGCATGCTTGAATATTTGGAGATTTATTCTTGAGACCATCTAGGGGTCAGTCTAGAGTTTTCGTTTGGGGTTGGCAAACCCCATCCATCCAGTCTGGTCGAGTTTCAATAGTGTGACAAATCTACCCTAGCTGGACAAGGGGGAGGATCCATTCAGGGTCTTCATTGGAGCTTCATAATTTGATTTGGTATCACATTTCGAGTTGGCATCACTTCCAAGTTCTTGTTGAATGTATTTTGGTAGATTCTACCACATCCATAGTTATTGTACTATTTACTCTTTGTTAGTCATAATAAAGGTGCCAACATTAACCCTCCATTGTGATGTGTTATGGAATGTCTCTAACGTGTTTGACGAAATGTTGATGAGAATACATACTGCTTGTGAAAGTTATAAATCAATGTAAAATTGATTAATGTTTGATAAATTCATATATTTTGTGACCATCCTTGACCGGGGACAGTACAATGGTATCAGAGCTGGTTTTCTTGCCAGCCTGAGGGGAAATGCAGTGAGGAGCTATTCAATCAGGGTTTCCATGTGGTATTTTTGGTGAGTTATCTTCAATAGGTGGTATAGTCATTGGTTTGGGAAATCTTCATTGCTTGGGATAAATCTTCGTTGTGGAGGCAATTTATGTGTGGAAACCAAATTTCCTTGGGAAATTCTTAAATTTATTTAAGCAGCAGAACTTGCGGGTGTAGGAAAAATTCCTTTAAGCAATCAAGTTTATTTGTTGGACAAAATTGCTAGTGGAGTCGAGTTCTGTAGGGTCGAATACATTGCTTGATGATTTTCTGTGGGGGAAACCTCAGGAGAGGAGGGCTGCATTTTTTGTTTGGTGCAGAGTATCATGAGAAAAAAACCCATGACTTAAGATGAGATTAAACTTCATATTGAAGGTCATTTCCAGATAGAGGAGGACGCGATATCTCACTCGAACAAGACATGGAATAGGAGAAGGATCCACGAGGAAATATCGAATCCCGATTTCCCTATTGCAGAAGCCGTGAAGAGGCCATGAAACATTTTAAGGACCGGTTCTTTCTCTTGTGAAGGGCCACATAAGTGGAGAGATACCAATCTCTCAGTCGACATTCCCATGAAGACTGAGGAGAGGCTGCATGGGTGTTGGAGCAGTCGTGGAGGTTTTAGTCATCCCCATTGAACCAGTGAGCTACAGAAAGGCGCATTTCACCCTTTAGTTCCATTTCGAAAGATTTAAACAATGAAAGAATAGTCATGACTTGACTGTCATTTAGTGGGAGGAGCCTCACTCATTTTCTGAGAAATCTGGGTCTTATGTACCTCAATATATAGTATATACACTCAACAATTGTGGAAGGGTGCAATGACTGTAGGCAGCAAATCTTGGTTTGTAGTGTTTATTGGTGATCCATAGACTGTTTCTCAAGCTGGGTGCACTTCTCACTACTCCTGTACACTCTCAGCTCAACAGACTATCAAATCGTGGGCATATTGGGAAGGAAGGTGTAACCATAAAAAGGGGTGAGGTTGTTGTATTTGAAGTCATATTTTCTTGGAAGAAGGCTACACCATCTTCTCAAGGATTCATTCCAGTATATACCAGATGCAAAACCAGTCAAACATGATGACTGTTCATCATTAAGAAAGAGACAACCCTCTCTATTAAAGATACAGACTAAAGTGGGTGTCGATACAGTAGAAAGAACAGGATTCTGAATATTGCTCACAAACTTGGGGGTATCATATGTTGGACATACAACGTGTTGGGAAGACTCCCCTTCCCTTGTTGGATAACCTATTCATCGTTGACAACTATAGGAGTTCCCAGGAAGTCAGATCGAAGGTCACCTTATGGTGCAATATTTTCAACCAAAGCTGTTGTAACAGATCAAAAAATTATTTAATATCAGGCATCCTTTTCAATCTCTGTTGTAAATAATTATACTTAGTGTCAATCTTTTAGTGTATGGGATGGAATGTTTGTCAAATTATCACAATCAATCCCAAATCTCAGTCACATTAAATTAGATTTAAAACTCAGCGAGTTAAAGCAATTGGAAAACAAGTATTTGTCAGAAGTATTGCCATTTATAAGAGCCATGTCTTATTCAGATTCAGAGTATGAGCAGTATGAGGAGGAGTATTCTTTCTATTCCGTAGAGGAAAATGATTTTGAGTTGTATGATGGCAATTATGTGGATGAGGAACCCTCTTACAGTATCTCTACCCAGTTCACATTCAGAGATGATGATGGTTACTCTTGTGACCCCTTGTACAATGCATATGTAGACAGAGGGACCAGACCACCAAGGAAAGATCCTTTAAAGAAAATAACATGGTGGAGGGAAACATGCAAGACCTTGCCCCAATAGTCAAGCATATAGTTTTATAATGAAGTCATCCTCAAAAGTTCCTTTTGAATTTTTTGTGAATGCTTTGTTTGGGTATAATCCCAAGAATGAAGATGTGGAGTTAGTGAAGAAAGGACTATGCCCTTCTTGCAAGAGACCTTGGAGATAAAATCATATGTGTTTGGAGGAGCGAAATGAGGAGACCACCACAAGTGCTGGGAAGTATAAGATCACAATCCTTACTGATGATGGTTATCAGCATAATGAAGCCATCACTTGTTCTACTGAGAATCACCCAGAGGCATCTCTCACTAATCGATGCTATAATGGAGAGGTACCTACTGATGGGTGCCAAGGAGAGACATCTACTGCTGGATGTCCATTCCTTTATATTGGTAACATAGAGATTCCACTTGATGAGACTACTGCAAGTACAAGTTCCTACGAGTCTGAAGAAGATGAATATTTTGTAGTAGAGGAAGAGGTTCTAGGATCGATCTCACCATCACCACATGAGCTTCATGAGGTTGATCCTATGTTGGAGGAAGAAAAGGCTTATTTTCATGAGCTTTCCCATTTTAAAGGCTCACTCAAGATGAATGACAAGAAGATTCAAGAGTCCTTAGCCATTCTCCAAGTTACTAGCACACTTGTGTCCCAAGTGGCTTGGAGAGATGATTCTATGGAGGCACAAACTTCCAATGGATTCACAGAGAAGATCCAAAAGGAAACATCAACAACTAAAGGTAATCTCATGTGTTTGCTTTCTGATAGAAGTCATTTGATTGGGCTTGTTTAAATATTACATCAAACCTCCATAAGAGATAATGAGGAAATTTGCAATCTCAAACATGAATTGAATTCCACCCAAGATTGTCTGAAGGATGCTCAAGAAGCACTTCAAGAATCTAAGATACAAAATGGGCAACTTCTCGAGGAGTTTCAAAGTTCATGGCCCCCTACCTATGTTTTTGATTTTTGTATGGATGATAGCATGAAGATTCCTCATGGTATGGTGGACCATGAGATTCAAACTGATTTGCAGGTGTTTGAAGAGTTGAAATATGAGCAAGTTGAATGCCAAACACTTGACATGGACGAAGAAGAACATGAGTTGTCTCTTAGTGCAAGTTTCACACTTTTGGAAGAGGCACATGATCCTACACCCATGGAACCAACCTTGGGGAGAAGTTTCATACTTCCTGACTTAGAGGAAGAGTTGGCCCATTGTACTTCATCCTACACTGCTACTTATTTCAGTTTTCATCCTAACGAAGTTTGGCTGAAGGGTTTTTTTTATGTTGGTGCCACATGAGGAGTATGAGACTCCTACCCTTCATAATGATCCTAGGTTATGTGCACCAATTCCTTTTGAGAAGCATTTACATCCATTGTTTTTTTTTGTATCACTTCTACTCATGGATGCACTTCTTTGAGCCACTTGGAGGGTCCTTCTTTGACTGAGGGAGGTTCTTCATCCATTTCTTGGATAAGAGCACACATGATGAGACATCTTGATACATCTTATTCTTCCTTGCAACATTATGGGACATGGGATCCTCACCTATATTATTGGATTAGATTTGATTGGTATCTTCATGATTGTGTGCTTTTGACAAATGGTGATTTTCTTGCTTGGAGGTGCAAGCTTCTTGAGTGCTCTTTGATGGATGATCACTTTGGACACATTGGCAGTGGCATATCTTCATATCATTTCACTATGTTTCATTATGATGTATCTATATTAGTGATTATGATGTATGGGAGAATGCATATTAGAACTTGGGATCCTAGCACCCCTCCCCATGATGTATTATTATGTACCACTCTATGTATTGATGGAATGCGCCAGTTATGGGATCCTACCATTCCACACTTGGTTGAAATAATTGGGAGGATATTGTACACCTCCTACTTTGATGTATTGTTTTGGGATACCTTGTGCATGATAGAAATGCGCAAGCATTGGGACATGGGAATCCCACATTCTGTTTTGTATGTATTCATGCTATGTATTAATGGGGTGTACAAGTGTTGGGACCCTGGTATCCCATACTTGCTAGATTTGTTCTTGATGGCATTTCGCACTAGGAGAGTGAGCAAGTAGTGGGACCTAAGCATTGTTGATTATTGGCAACTCATTGGGAGCACATTTTGTTTGGTTGGCTTGAGGAAGCAAGCCTCTTCTCTTCTCCATGGGTTCATCTTTGTAGCAGTTCATTATGGTTTTATACATGCTTTTGGATGGACTTATGTTTTTTTTGCAGGGTGTCATGATGACTTCCATGTGACTCTTATGCATTGCATAGGAGAATATATATTGCACCTTGCATTTATGAGGATTATTTGGGATCCCGGTATCATTTGTACTTAGTCTTCACATTAAGTGCATGGTTGATGGTGGAGCAAATGGATCTAAGCCTTGAGAGGATTGTTCTCAAGGGGTAGTTGAGGACTTCATAAATACAGATTAATAGCTCACTTTGTATATTCATTCATGATTCTCCATATGTTGAGGATTATGGGTGATATTGACCTCCTGATGATTGATGAGAAGTCTCCATGACAGTTGGTTTGTAGGTGCATGTTGATATCACTTCCTTCAGTTGATGTATGGCCCATGGTGTAGTTAGTTGTGGTGGTGGAAGGAATTGATGATGTGATGGTATTTTCCTATGGTTTCTTCATTGCTTGAGGAAAAGCATGTTTGGGAGGGGAGGACTGTCATGTCCCCAATTTTGGCCTAAGGAAAATTGGCCAAGGTCACCTAGGAAGAATTCATGAAAAATTAAAATGGTGACAAAAATAATTAAGTTGCCTAAGTAAAATTATCTTGAGATTCTCAAATACTTATTATGGGATTGTTATCACCAACCTTGTAGTTTCCTGTGTGAGGTAGATCCAGGATGAATGGTAGAGGGGCAAGCAACTAAGGAGGTGGAACCAAGACTGCCTAGACTCCCAAATGGATGGTTGTCACGCCAATCAAGGCAGTCTTCACTTTATGTTACCTAAGTCCAAGACAACAACGGGGGAGACCCGAATCTACTCCCGACAGGAGAGATCAGACCTAGACACCAGAATAGATCAAACGTGGCTTTGAGATACGTAAGGTGTAAGGTAAATGGAGACCCTAGCTCTAGGGTTTAGGTACTAGCAACTAATGAAGATGACCACTGTCTTGGGAAACGTAATTGTGACAGGGTGAGCAAGGACAGAGTTGAAAGTGTCCAGTACCAAGGAGATAGACTCAGTGAAGGATATGAAAGTATCATGTAACCTGAGTTATCAAGGAATGGTCAACTTTCGGGGAAAGAGGTCAGGAAGGGCTAGCGCTATGCTTGGAGATCAGTGCCTGTTCATCCTTGGGTAATGAATTCAGTATCAACACATCGTTTCAGTGAACCCACCTGGAATATGTCCTGATCTATGGATCTAGAGAAGGATTTGGCACGAAAGATTCAGGTTACAGGAAAATCAACAAAAGGAGGGCTAGCGCTAGGGTTTGGAGAGGCAGATTTGCAGATCCAGAGCCACCAGGAGACTATCAAATTAGCATTGGAGTGGAAATGAGATTAGGATGACCCGATCCACAAACCCAAATCAGAAACTTTCAGGAAAAAATCAGATCGAGAAAAGTCAAAATCTGATGAGGGGGGCAAGGAGGCTGAAAGTCAGTTTTTTAGATCTAGGGCAACCTGGCATGAACTAGCTCAGTGTTGGGGGTGATTTGGACTGTGTGAGACCCGATCTATCAGTCTATGAAGTCAGAAATCAGAAAAAGTCAAAACCCTAGCAGGTCAAATTTTTAGTGGGGGCGCAATGCAGTTTTCAGGCTAAAATTAGATCTAGGTCAAACCAGCAGGAATTTGACCAGCATTGCAGTAGATTCAGTGAAGGGGAGGCTGATCTATGAAACCCAGCAGTGCTTTGTCCAAAGATTGGACGGTTCTCGTATTTAGTATTTTTTAATGGTTTTTTAGTATTTTAAGGGTTTTCAGAAAGATGGAAGGAAAACAGGTACAATGGATTCAGATCTGTAAAAGAGAAGAGAATTACCTGTTCGATCATACCTAAAAATGCTTGTAGAAGTATTAACAGTGATGATCCTTGCTACGCGATCAATTCTGGAAGATCCAACTAATTTCTATGATAGATGTAATCCCTAAGCCACCAATGCACCCCCTACCCTGCATGAGCAAACGTCAACAATATCAGATTTGCTAAGAAAAGATAAAGAAACCAAATGCTACAGGAAAGTAAAATGAATTAATCATAGATCACACTAAAACTAATGAAAACCCCCTGATCCAAGACGAAGATAACCGAACGAGTTGAGGTCCCCTTGCAAAAACGCTCTAGCCAAAGCGCCCTCCTGTAGACAAGACAACGATAGTAGAAAAATATAGATCTCACATGAATTCCCACAATGCTAGGAAGCAGAAGACTATCCAATCACCATTTGAGAACATCAGATGCAAAGCAGATCCAGAAAATATCCATGAAAAAATATTTCTATTATTCAGATCCAAGAGCCAAAGACCCCTTCCAAATGAGAAGCTCTCTCCTTTAAATAGAAATGAGAGAACCACAATCATAACCGAATCCTAGCCACTTTCAAAATGAGTGGCTAAGATTAAAAGATAAAATATTCTAATCAATGGTTGAGATGAGCTCAACATACAATACATGGATCAATATAACCATAAAGTACCAAAGTGGACTAAATCACCCATAAAGAAGGTACCCCACTCAACAAGAAATAAATGAAGCACATGGTGGGTCCATGGAGTGTTGACTAACTCCCTCTGGGTGTCCACATGGCACGATAAAATAATATAATATTTTAATTCTTTGACTTTGTGCCTCCTTGCAGAAATTGTGAGCCTCCCAAAAGCCCCAGAAAATAATATAAAAATGCCCAAAAATAGGTGTGGGCCCAATCAGGTGTTACAATTGCTAGAGAAGGTGTGGAGGACATCACTCAAATAATTATGACTCATCCCATGTCATTTTCTTGCCTCAGTATCCCAAATCGATTTCTTCAATAGCCATTTAATCATTTTTTAATCTGCCTCGGGAAATGTGAAACTGCCAAAACAACCTCCTAGGGTGCCTGCATTGTCAAAATGAGCCCACCAAGATATTTAGGATGGGGGTACTATGGTACAAACAAGTGGCTACACCCCCTATGACCATACAACGCCCTAGGAGATCCAACTGAAACATCTCACTGCTCAGACATATGAACCTGTGAAGAAAAACTGCATCAGAGAGGCAGAATGAGCCTGATCATATCTGCAAGTGCCTGGAACTAGAAATAAACTGTCTCATTAGACGCAGAGATTCCAAATTCATCTAAGGTGTATACTCATACCCCTCATAGGTCTCTATCTGATCATCAACCATATCCAATAAACAATGTAACCATCTGCAAATGATCAGACACCAATAATAACTCAGACTATCATCCATTTGCTGCAAGTGTTAAAAGGTTAAGACATGCTCTACAACTCATTCAAGCAACAATCACAACAAGTATCAATCATTTCACTGGCGATACATCAACCAATACATATATAAGGTTTTATTTATTATTACTCAGACTAGACTTTCAGGACTATACTCACTTCATAGTTGTAGCCAATTTGCTAGTGAAGGGTGAAGGATGAAATTGACAAGGCTAAGGAAAAGGATGACTTCCTACTTAACATCATGACACTTTGGATATGGAAAGAGAATACTCACTATAACCAATGCTAGACAAACAACAACACAAGGAATGGCAGTGCCTCACAAATGGTTGAATTGTTTAGAGACTGCTTATTCAACTTAGGCATCATGACTACATCAAGCTTGATCCAGTTTCATTAGGATCATCAATTTTATTTCCATGGCCTTTTTGGCCTATATGACCCTTTGGGACTTCACCAGTTCTTAAAAGCACAGCTAATCGCAGCTTTCATCTAGGACATATTTATTTTATAAGGTCAGCAATATTTGGATATAGCATATTTTTAACCATTGCTTTTTTGGACCTTTTTCTTATACCCTTCAAGGGGTATTTTAGCATTTCATTGCTCTTGCCCTCTTTACATATGTTAAGAAATACAGTTTAGCATTTTCATTTTCCATGGGCGCATATATAATATCTCCAATATAAGTAGTACATGAGCTTTCAGTTTTAGCCAAAAACATCTCAAGTGACCATGGGGAGTTCTGCACAGTGCCAAACATCGGGACAACTGACCAGAATGATTTAGGCATACAATCCAACTCACCAAAGGCAAGTTTTGTCACCAACTCAGAGCCGAGACACAATATAAACAGGGAGGTTTGTCCAACAAAAGTTCTAGCGGGGAAAAAGATCCTTCATGCCATAAGTCAAGAAGTCAGTCGGGTTGAAAGCTAAACTGGAAGGTAATGGATGGGTGGAGATAGTGAATGATGAATCCAACACTAGCAAGCCTAAACAATGGTGGGAATGACTACCTCTATTCTCCCTAAGGAGGGTAAAACCAATGAGTGTAGATCAAGAACTTCCAAGTCTAAGTAGGGACATCAATACATAATACAAAATACATCCAAGTCCATATAATTATGACTGCTGGATCATGACACCATAGGTTAATACATGTCACAAAAATGAGTATAAGAGCAATGATAACCATAACACAATATAAAAAGCTGAGTCATAATCATGCAATATAATCCATCTGAAACACCATCTGTCCAATGAGAAAGCACTGATATAAAACTGGGCATCAATAACTGCTCTGTAATGACTAAATGGCTACATCGGTCCTCAAATCTGAGTGTCCTGAGACTCAATCCTGACATGGGAGAGTACAATAGTCCACTAATACAATAATGATCCGTCAAAACTGTTCATCTCAACATCTCATATGTAAGAGATTTGGCTGAAAAATGTACTGTATCTGAAAAATAGAATATGGTAGCCTGCCTACTATATATGTGATAACATCTGGCTCCAGCTGGGACAAGTGCTCTGCTGAAAAAGAGCACTTGAGAACCACAAAATATCTGGTCCTCGTACTCTGCTTCTCGCATACTCGATAAATCCATCTAGCTCTGCAACCGCTACCAACAATGTCCCTGACTACCTGCAGCATGTCCAGAGCTATACCAAACTCACACACCGGTTGTCAGAACAATATGTGGATAATATATAAAATACTGAAAATAAAGATGCATGAAACTGAAAAACAGAAAATAAATCTAATCTATAACCATAACTTTCAATAAAAGTTTGATTTTTTATTTTGAAGGATAACAAAAATCAAAACTGTACTAGGAGGTTCAAAGGTGAGCTTCAACAAAGATGCAAAGTTCTACACTACTGCCGGGAAAGGCTTATTCAATCCTACCTGCCCTACTTTAACCAGTTTAGACAAGTGTTAAGTAAAATCATAAATCCAATGTAACCACTTGCTGAACGAATCTATTGAGCTTTCTTTACAGTTAATGATACAACAAATCAACGATGGCTTGTAAGTAATGTGAATGAAGGTTGAAGCCATTATAACTTCTTGTTTAAAAATCAAAGAAAGATATGGATAAAGAGAAAGGAAATCATGCCATGGATGAGGTCGACTGTTGCAAACTTCTTTCACCCATAGATCGATAGGATCATGAAAGGTATGCAAGTTTGTTCTTGATGGAAGAAGACAATATGATTCATGACTCTGCCACTCCAAACAGTTCTTTGTTTTCTCCTCTACCCTACTAGGACTTTCAATTCTATTCATTCCAGAAGAAATGGGAGAATCAAATGGGGGCAAGTTGTAATGTAATGAAACTGTGAATGAGATCAAGCCCAGTTGTTGTTTAAAAATGGAGAAAAGATAAAATTGATCTTTATACACCTTCTCTAGCCATCCATAATACAGATTTACAAATTGAAAAGATTTATTGATTACAGATGACTGAGAAGAGACATGAAGTGCATTTTCCCCACTTACGTGATAATGCTTAAGCTCTCGATTGAAAATTTCAAAAGTAACAACGACAAACCCATACAAGAAGACTTGAAGAGTTGGGACGGGAGGATGGATTGAAAATTTTCTTCCAGACTTGGAATAATTGATCTCAAAATTTGATGAGAGGAAAGAGCATTTAAATTAATTCCAGGAGTGATTTCCAGATTTAAAACAAGGTCAATATCCACACATTGAACCAACATATTCTTATTAAGGATTGGATGAAGAATTCTATCGATACTATCAAGACAAGGCTCATCATTGCAATGTTCTTGTTCAAGTTCACTTATAATCGTATCATTATGTGATCGTTCTTCTTTAAGCTCTAGATAAGGAAAAACATCAATAAGCTCGGTTTCAGTTTTCTTATCACTCTTACAGGCATGCTCTTCAATCATAATATGACCACAAGATTTCTCTTCAATGGAATTTCAACCTTTCTTTCTTCTGCAGTGATATGATCAAGCTCTGAATCTAGATTCGGATAGGTTGGACACTGACTCAAATTATCATCAATTAGGAAATGACTATGGATTTGCTCTTTTAAAGGCTCTTTAATGACCTCATCAATGAAAGGCTCAACCAAAGATGTTTCTTGGTGGTGCATGTCAGGTTCCCTTCCACGGATCAGATCTAGGATTTGCTCTGTGACTACTTCAGGTAATAATAACAGAGTATCTCGTATGATTTGATTGATATCCCTCTCAGTTTCAACATGAGGTTTTGAACATTATTCTCGAAGTACTCTGTAACATTCTTATGGATTGCAGGCACGCTCATAATTTGGAACATATCAGGAGAGGAATGGTCCAATTGAGAAAGCAGTTCGTCAATATATTGATTATCAACGGCATAATCATTGCTAGACTGACACTCTAAAATTTTATCAGTGTTCCTACTCCAACTATCAATTAACAAATCTGTGAACATGTCATACCCAGTGATGGATCCTAGTGCTAAATGATCAAACCATAGTTGAACATCCCCTTGCAAGGATTCTCTTAAGGCTCGCATATAAACATCTTCATTGTTTGCACCTCTAGATTCCATGTAATCTCAGAGAATGTCCAAATGACTTTCAATAGATATATCATTATTTCCACTAAATTGGGGCAACCTCCTAGTGTAATCGTTTGGCATAGGATGAGGTGCTCCCGGTATTTCAGAAAAGTCAAAAGGAGACCGCTTGTCTTGTCTTTTAACAGCTCTGGTTACTTGGGTATAAGGCTTTGACTGGGACTGACTTATAGGTTCATGTTGACTTAGAGTTCCACTCTGGATGGTTGGGAAATCTTCATTGCATGGGTGAGGAAGTTGGTGGGTATCAAAAAGATTGTGATAACTAGATTCATACCCATAGTCATGCTCGAGATCATCCTCATACCTGTAGTCTGACCTCCATCTAGCTCTTTCGTTTATTTGTCTTGTAGTTTCAATCATGTTTTTGGTTACTTCTTTCATGTGCTTCAAAAATACATCTGAATTCATTATGATTTATGGTATGTTCTAAGAACTTAAGAATAATACGTTGGGTACGGTCCTCAATGGATTTGAGGGGTGGAGTCGCCAGGTGAACCACACAAGTAATTCACCAATAAGAGATATGTCGTAGGGAAAGGTGAGGTATATTGAACCAAGGTAGGCCTCTACCTTCCCCGGCAGCGGCACCAAAATGTTATCACCAACCTTGTAGTTGCATGTGTGAGGTAGATCCAGGATGGATGGTAGAGGGGCAAGCAATTAAGGAGATGGAACCAAGACTTCCTAGACTCCCAAATGGATGGTTGTCATGCCAATCAAGGCAGTCTTCACTTTATGTTACCTAAGTCCAAGACAACAACGGGGGAGACCCGGATCTACTCCCGACAAGAGAGATCAGACCTAGACACCAGAACAGATCAAATGTGGCTTTGAGGTACGTAAGGTGTAAGGTAAATGGAAACTCTAGCTCTAGGGTTTAGGTACTAGCAACTAATGAAGATGACCACTGTCTTGGAAAATGTAACTGTGACAGGGTGAGCAAGGACAGAGTTGGGATTGTCTAGTACCAAGGAGATAGACTCAGTGAAGGATATGAAAGTATCATGTAACCTGAGTTATCAAGGAATGGTCAACTTTCAGGGAAAGAGGCCAGGAAGGGCTAGCGCTATGCTTGGAGATCAGTGCCTGTTCAGCCTTGGGTAATGGAGTCAGTATCAACACATTGTTTTAGTGAACCCACCTGGGATATGTCCTGATCTATGGACCCATAGAAGGATTTGGCTCGGAAGATTCAGGTTACAGGAAAATCAGCAGAAGGAGGGCTAGCGCTAGGGTTTGGAGAGACAAATCTGCAAATCCAGAGCCACTAGGAGGCTATCAACTCAGTGTTGGAGTAGAAATGAGATCGGGATGACCCAATCTACATACCCAAATCAGAAAATTTCAGGAAAAAATCAGATCTGGAAAAGTCAAAATCTGATGAGGGGGGCTAGGAGGCTGAAAGTCAGTTTTTCAAATCTAGGGAAACCTGGCATGAGACCCAATCTATCAGTCTATGAAGTCAGAAATCAGAAAAATTCAAAACCCTAGCAGGTCAAATTTTCAGTGGGGGCGCTATGCAGTTTTCAGGATAAAAATCAGATCTAGGTCAAACCAGCAGGAATTTGACCAGCGTTGCAATAGATTCAGTTAAGGGGAGGCCCGATCTATGAAACCCAGCAGTGGTTTGGCCAAAGATCGGACGGTTCTTGAATTTAGTATTTTTCAAGAGTTTTTTAGTATTTTAAGGGTTTTCAGAAAGATGGAAGGAAAATAGGTACAATGGATTCAGATCTGTAAAAGAGAAGAGAAGTACATGTTGGACCGTACTTGGAAATGCTTGTAGAAGTCTTAACAGTGATGACTCTTGCTATCCTGATCAATTCTGAAAGATCCAAGTGATTTCTATGACAGATGTAAGCCCCAAGACACCAATGCACCCCCTACCCTACATGAGCAAACGTCAACAATATCATATTTGCTAAGAAAAGATAAAGAAACCAAATGCTACAGAAAAGTAAAACGAAGTAATCATAGATCACATTGAAACTAATGGAAACCCCCTGATCCAAGACAAAGATAACCGAATGAGTTGAGGTCCCCCTCCAAAAACGCTCCAGCGAAAGGGCCCTCCTGTAGACAAGACAATGATAGCAGAAAAATATAGATCTCACATGAACTCCCATAATGTTAGGAAGCAGAAGACTATTCAATCACCATTTGAGAATATCAGATGCAAAGCAGATCCAGAAAATATCCATGAAAAAATCTTTCTATTATTCAGATCCAAGAGCCAAAGACCCCTTACAAATGAGAAGCTCTCTCCTTTAAATAGAAATGAGAGAACCACAATCATAACCAAATCTTAACCACTTTCAAAACGAGTGGCTAAAATTAAAAGATAAAATATTCTAATCAATGGTTGAGATGAGCTCAACATACAATACATGGATCAATATAACCATAAAGTACCAAAGTGGACTACATCACCCATAAAGAGGGTACCCCACTCAACAAGAAATAAATGAAGCACATGGTGGGTCCATGGAGTGTTGACTAACTCCCTCTGGGTGTCCCCATGGCACAATAAAATAATATAATATTTTAATTCTTTGACTTTGTGCCTCCTTGAGGAAATCATGAGCCTCCCAAAAGCTCCAGAAAATAATATAAAAATGCCCAAAAATAGGTGTGGGCCCAATCAGGTGCTTCAACTGTTGGAGAAGGTGTGGAAGACATCACTCTCATCATTATGATTCATCCCATATCATTTCCTTGCCTCAGTATCCCAAATTGATTTCTTCAATAGCCATTTAATCATTTTTTAATCTGCCTCGGGAACATGAACCTGCCAAAACAACCTCCTAGGTTTCCCACGTTGTCAAACTGAGCCCACTAGGCTCTTTGGGATGGGGGTACTATGGTACAAACAAGTGGCTGCACCCCCTATGCCCATACAATGCCCTAGGAGATCCAACTGAAACATCTCCCTGCTCAGACATATCAACCTATGAAGAAAAACTGCATCATAGAGGCAGAATGAGCCTGATCATATCTGCAAGTGCCTAGAACTGGAAATAAACTATCTCATTAGACTTAGAGAGTCCAAATCCATCTAAGGTGTATACTCATACCCCTCAGAGGTCTCTATCTGATCATCAACTATATCCAATAAACAGTATAACCATCTGTAAATGATCAGACACCAATAATAACTCAGATTATCATCCATCTGCTGTAAGTGTTAAAAGGCTAAGACATGCTCTACAACTCATTCAAGCAACGATCACAACAAGTAGCAGTCATTTCACTGGCGGTACATCAACCAATACATATATAAGGCTTTATTTATTATTACTTAGACTCGACTTTCAGAACTATACTCACTTCATAGTTGTAGCCAATTTGCTAGTGAAGGGTGAAGGATAAAATTGGCAAGGCTAAGGAAAAGGATGACTTTCTACTTAACATCATGACACTTTGGATATGGAAAGACAATACTCACTATAACCAATGCCAGACAGACAACAACATAGGGAATGGTAGTGCCTCACAAATGGTTGAATTGTTTAGAGAGTGCATATTCAACTTAGGCATCATGACTACATCAAGCTTGATCCAGTTTCATTAGGATCATCAATTTTATTTCCATGGCCTTTTTGGCCTATATGACCCTTTGGTACTTCACCAGTGCTTAAAAGCACAGCTAATCGCAGCTTTTATCCAGGACATATTTATTTTATAAGGTCAGCAATATTTGGATATAGCATATTTTTAACCATTGCTTTTTTTGACCTTTTCTTATATCCTTCAAGGGGTATTTTAGCATTTCATTGATATTTTCCTCTTTACATATGTTAAGAAACACAGTTTAGCATTTTCATTTTCCATGGGCGCATATATAATATCTCCAATATAAGTAGTGCATGAGCTTTCAGTTTTAGCCAACAACATCTCAAGGGACCAGGGGGAGTTTTGTACAGTGCCAAACATCGGGACAACCGACTAGAATGATTTAGGAATACAATCCAACTCACCAAAGGCAAGTTCCGTCACCAACTCAGAGCCGAGACACGATATAAACAGGGAGGTTTGTCCAACAAAAGTTTTAGCGGGGAAAAAGATCCTTCATGCCATAAGTCAAGAAGTCAATCGGGTTGAAAACTAAACTGGAAGGTAATGGATGGGTGGAGATAGTGAATGATGAAGCCAACACTAGGAAGCCAAAACAATGGTGGGAATGACTACCTCTATTCTCCCTAAGGAGGGTAAAACCAATGAGTATAGATCAAGAACTTCCAAGTCTAAGTAGGGACATCAATACATAATACAAAATACATCCAATTCCATATAATTATGACCGCCAGATCATGACACCACATGTTAATACATGTCACAAAAATGAGTTTAAGAGCAATGATAACCATAACACAATATAAAAAGTTGAGTCATGATCATGCAATATAACCCATCTGAAACACCATCTGTCCAATGAGAGAGCACTGATATAAAACTGGGCATCAATAACTGATTTGTAATGACTAAATGGCAACATTGGTCCTCAAATCTAAGTGTCCTGAGACTCAGTCCTGACATGGGAGAGTACAATAGTCCACGAATACAATAATGATCCGTCAAAACTGCTCATCTCAGCATCTCATATGTAAGAGATCTGGCTCCTAATGACACATAAATGTAGAAACAACTAGCATTTAGTTAAAACCTTAATGACACAATGTAGAAGCAATTAACATAAAGTACATACAACTAACATAAAGCTCTAATGACTAACAAAAAGTACCGATGACTACATTATTACATTAAGTGCAATGACTGACGTAAAGTTTATTATTTCTAGGCATCATAGCACTCTGATATGTATATATTTTAGATAATATACTATTGTTTATGGAATCTCAATTTACAATTATGTCTTACTGTACTGCTAATATCCTGTGCCTGCAGAGATCTATCTTACAATCAGTTTTCAGGAGCTCTTCCAACATGGCTTAGCGACAACAATTTGAATGTGTACGCAGAGAGTAATTTTTTATACAAAGTCATCGGATGACTTTACAAACTTATGAATAGAAATTTGATATTGTTCTTTCGTTCTGCCTTCTTTTCCCTCTTTGTATGTCATCACCTGTCTTTATTTCCATCTATGTTACAATTAACAGGTTCCTCCTTTACTAGTAAATTTCAGTGTCTATTGTTGGATGTGATAATCAAGAAGTTATAATATGTAATAACATGACATGCAGGAATCTGGTAGGAAATTACTTCGCAACAAATGAAGCAGATAATAGGTAGGTGCACCCCCTTTCTATCTCAAATTTTATTACGTAGTAACAAGGAAAAATAAAATATTGAGTTAATATTGAAAATATTATTACTTAATTACTAAAGGGAAAATTGCTAGAATTTAATAGTCTAAACAAAATCATCAGTCTAGAAATTATTAATAATAATAATCAAAATATTATTATTTAATTACTAAAGGAAAAATTGCTAGAATTTAATAGTCTAAACAAAATCATCAGTCTAGAATTTATTCAGGATCCAAGCAACTGGGCATGAGTCTGAAACCTGTGTACTAATAGTTTGAATTCTTTTTCTGTTTTGTATGTTTAAGAATAATTAAGTGGTGTTTCTTTCAGGCTATAATCATTATCAATAATTATTATAATTGGTGATTATCAACAACTTTGTTATTACAGATTTTCTGGGAGAGGATTAGGTTGCCTCCAACAGACCTTTCCTTGCAATAAAGGAGCTCCACGTTGTGAGTCAATCTAGTTGTTTCCCTTTTAAGTACAATAAGCTGCATTATCCAAAAAGTTATCTGTTTTATTATTTTGTAGTAATGTGTGTATATCGGATCCTGCACTTGCCAAGTTGGGGATAACTATTCATGGAGATTGGGCTTTTATTAATGAGACTAAAAAATTTAAGGTTTTCTTTTAAGTATTTTCATTTTCAGTATGTTTTCATATGCATCTTACCTTTAATCATAAAATTATTTCTTCTACTATACGACAGATTATAACTCAAAGGATTCAATATTGTCATACCATTTCCATTATTTGTTGAACAACATTTGATCTTCCTTGTCATTTTTTGTTATCACCCACACTCCCACTTCTTGTGATAAGGCCCTAAAGCACAAGCAAGGCTTTGGTGGAACTATGAGGGGCTACCCAATGTCACCACAATAGGTCCCTTACTCACTTTAGGCTAGCTCTCGTCCAGCTCAAGGGGGGGTTTCCCTAACTTAGGATTGTTAAGGCTTTAGGCAATTGGGCTCTATGTGAAATCAAAGATTGCTTTAACAAACAGAAATATTTTTAGAAGAGGTTTAGGCAGAACTCCTATGAAGCCAAGGGGGTAGTCCCTACAAAAGAGTTTATAAGGATCTTTGTTTTTATTAATTTTGCTAATGATGGACAAGATTGTTTTTTAGGATTTTTTGATGGATGACAAAGTTAATCCTTGTTGACCACCAAACCAACTAGGTGAAAAACCATGTACCTTGAAGATGAGAAATATTTACTTGACAAATATTTTCAAGTGAGGAAGTTTTTCTCTTTCTCCTCTTATCTTTTCTCCATGAAATTTCTGCACCCTTGCGGGGGATTTTGTAATAATATGTCAGCATGAGGGTCAAAATTTGTAAAACATAGTTGCCTAAAACTTTATCAATAGGGAATTCCTTTCATAGAGTGTGTTTTCCCTTGGATAATTAAAATTCCTTTCTAGTGATTTTAATTATCTGAGTTTTTCGCTCAAAAATTCCTCCAAAATGGTGAAAGGCGTTCTAATGATCGATTCCAAGGGGTTATAAGGTCCACAAATGTTGTAAAACATCATACTAGACATTATCTAGAGACTTGCGGAATTTCATTAAGTTTTGCCTAGGATTTTTTTATTTTTGGTGATTAAAAAATGTACCTCACCATAAAAAGTTGTAATGAAAAGAAGGATAAGTGGCTCCTAATTCACATAAATAGGGATACGGGTACTCAAAATCAATGGCATGAGACCCCCTACATCCTTGGTCCAAGTTTGAAGTCATTTGGACGAGTTTTGATAAGGTTTTGGGCATGTTTTCCTAGGTCAGTCCCAAAAAACAGGAAAATTGGCCATTAATTAGAATGACAAATTTTTAGAAAGTGCCTAAAGTCACGTAGAGGGTGGAAACATTGTTTCTTAAAGTCAAGTTATGTTCCTAAGGTGACATTAGAGGTTAAAAGGGCCCCCCAGTGCAAGTGTTTCTTTAGTTAGAAATTGCCCTCTCTAAGAAGTGTGCCCCCTCTCCATGGGCCCTTCCCTCACTCATGTGAAGGGTGGAAAACATGCAAATGGGGTCTCCCTTCACTCTTTTCCTATTTAAGGAGTCTTCCCCTCATTTTGGTTACAATATTTCATTTTCTCATGCTCTCTCTATCTCTTTTACTCCCATTTTGCTCTCACTCTTTTGAGTTACTGTAATTTCCAGCCATTTGACATTTTAATAAAAATATTTGGAGGAGATATTGTGTTGTTTGGTGGTGTTTTGCTCCTACTTTTGCAAAATTTCAAATGTTATTGAGGCCAAAGAGGTAAACTGTTTTTCCTTCGTAAGATATTTTCATTTTTGTTGTAGATCTTATGAGTTTTTCTCTCTTGCGTTTAAGAAGTTCAAGCATTTCTTGATTGAATAGTTTGATTTCTTGAATCATAGTGTGAATTTCACCTTTATTTGTGTTTATTAAGCTTATATTACAAGTTGCATGTCATCCAAGATTGAAGAGTGGAATTTCTTGGTTGGAGACTCCACTTCTTCAACAATTTGAAGAGCAAAGAGCACTCTAACTCCTCCTTACTTTAAAATTTTTGCAATATATTTTATCTTTATTTGCATCTTTAAATCTAGCTCAAATCTTCATTTTAACAAGTTATTTGAAGCTATTATCTCAATAACTTTTTTGTAAATTTTGTACAATTTTTTTATACTCACATTCTTAGTGTCCCAAAGCAATTTTGGGCACATTTTAGTGTTTATATTGAGGCCTAGGGAGAATTGATCCCCTTAGGTGACCCCCTTGATGTATTATCATGTTATATTGTATTGTTATGATGTATTTCATCTTAGTAAGGTATCATTGGGAAAAAAGTGTGCCCCTCTTGACTTAGTCATGTTGATCCATGTATTGATCCGTGTAAAAGTGATCTCTACCGTTGATGATGTTTTAATCTCAACCATTGGATGAAAAAGTAAGTTAGTGTTTGTGTCTCTCAAAAGCTATATAAAGAAGAGACCCCCTTCATTGTATCCCATCATGAAATTTGGCACCATTGGCTCTTGAAGAATAATAAAGAAAATTTTATGGGATCTCTTGTCTTGTGTGGACGATTGAAGAATGTTCTTTGTGATTGATTGATGTTGTCTCTTGCTTGCATTGGAATATCGTGGTGAATATCTCTTGCATATTTTGGATCCATTATTTTTACTTGCAGGGAAGAAGTTGATTTGACAGGGATGGACTGGTTGGAGAAACCCTCTTCATATCTCTTGAATCGTTGTGTTAACAGGGAGTGGTTTTATCTTATGATCAATCATTTTCTCTTAGATTTCATCTTCTTACTTGCATTCAATAATTTTTCTTGCCGATCTCATTGTTGTTTTACTTGGCTTGGTAGGAGAGAGGGTGCACCTGTGGGTTTTTGGACGATTTTAATATAGTGGATCTTCACCATCATTCCACTCGATCTATGCGGAAATAGTCTTTATCACTTCAGCATCCATCCTCAAAAATATCAAGTAAGTTCCCTCAGGTAAGATCCATTATTATTCTCTGTATCTAATTGGGGATATGTTTTTCTTTCACAACAAAACCCTCATCTATTAGTTTAGTAGGTTCTAGTTTGCGACGTTTTATAAAACTTAAAACCCACTTTGGAATAATCATAAAACCCCTAAATCTAAATTTTCACGATCATCGGACTCCATTTCCCCATCTAACACATTGATTTTCTTCTTATGGGTACACGACCTCCTTAGGAGGAGTGGGTATTTTCAAGTCTGCAAATTGGGTATTGCTAGTCTCACATCCATTTGCCTAAAATTACACCTAGCAATCAATCTGAGTGTCCAATTTTACCCAATTTCATCATTTTACCCCTAGATCAAATTTCCATGCTTAAAATCCTAGGGTAAATTGGGATTTTTCACACAGACACTCGTAATCTATTAGTAATTGTGCAAAACTCTAATTAACTATCTCACTAAGAGATCCAATCAAGATTCCATTGGTTATCTACTTTCTTTCCTAATTTTTATGGCTATCTTGGTTATAGGGATGCCCCCTAGGCTTACTATCTCCACTGAGTCTAAAGTGTCTATATCCTTAACTGGTGTGACATCTAAGGTTCTTTCAGAGGTCATTGATATCATAGGTCACGACTTTTGTAATGTCCTCTTCCAGTTAGGCCTTGAGGCCCAAAACCGCTAACCTATGTGATTCCTGTGGGTTCGAGCGGTTACTGACAGCTAGGGAATCGGCTAAGGACTGATGCCACCCATAGAAGATCTAGGGCATCATCATTTGGTCAAGAAGGGCCACTGGGGCCAAAGGCCACCTTCATGCATGCCATCCAATCATTATTTAATGATGCATGCACTTTTTAAGTCTCCATCCGCATGCATGCAAGTCAACAGCAAATTAGAAGATAAAGTGACCTAATTAGGTCAAAGATTAGGTTTTGCGCAGTTGAACTTTATAAATAGAAGATAAAGCGAAAGGAGACTTCACTTTTGATGATCATTATTTTGGGAGCTCTTGGATAGCAGCACAGCGTGCAGCACAGCAATTGGGGTTGGAGACGGAGTCTTTAGCTAACAAGATTTCGGCAGTGAAACATCTGTCCTAGTCTTATCCCGGGTAAGCCATACAGGTTCACCACTTGTTCTTCATTCATTCATCAGTTATCTAGTACATGGTATAGATCGTTGCAGGGATACGTGTGCAGCCGTAAGAGGGGGTTTTCATCCAGAAAGCCCTAATTAGCTGCTGGGCCTTCAAATCTCAGTTTCCTTCCAAAAATCAGGCACCATTCTCATTATCAGCTTCATACTCTGGTACCCGGTGATTATCAGATCCATCAGTGCTCATCCGAAGTAGTTATTAGCAGTTTCGGGGTTCCAGAGGCATGAGTAGCTGCCTCTCTGAAGCAATTCGCTACCCTGCCTAGAGGTCTCAGAACCTCCGCATGCATCAGGCATTCTCTACGGCACTGAAAGACTATCAACCCGGCAAATTCGCAGTTCCTTCGGACACCTCCTTCCTTGAGGGCGTCACCCTTTTCTGACTGGGGCGTCTTGCTGCTGGGGGTTCACCTGAAGCAGAGGAGATCAACCCATCTCCGATCCAGTTCTCAGTGCAGGCAGACTTTCCCCGGAGCAGTTCAACCGACTTATCAGGGGTAAGTGTTCATTCTATCTCGCAAACCCTAACCCTAATTTTTCCTATAAAATAGGGATTTTTGCATGGCAGTTTGCATGCTCAATTGTATCAGCATATTTGTTTAGAAATAGAAAATATCGGGATTTGGGATATTACAGTGGTATCAGAGCTATTTTCTTGGCCAGCTGTGGGCTTAAGAGATGAAAAGTAGATGAATACAGAAGGAGATCCTTTTGTAACCTATAGGAGGAGGAAGAGCAGATACACAGAAGAATTTGAAGATATCCAACTAGAAGATACCAATTCAGACATGGAACAAACAGGTATACATTCGGATAGGGGAAAAGGAACGGGAGAAGAGGAGGATCGGATGGAGTTTCGCAGCTTGGTCTCTGCATTGCAAGACTTAGCCAAAGGACAAAAAGAAGTCCTCAATGCAATCAACAGACTGTCAGCGAAACAGAAAACAGGTATCAACAGTACACCTCCCTCACCGGTAGATCGGGGATCTACAAGCAGCAGCGGAAAGATGGCGTACACTAACATCCAGAACACTCCGCACATATACAGCAGACCCTCTATCAGGCCTACCATGCCTCACTTCTTGGCAGATACAGTAGGGGGCCCGGTCATGCAGGTAGAACCGAGCGAGCCGTTTGGGGCTTATTTACAGGAGTACAGAGACTTAGGGGATGAGTTTCATGCTGCCATGTCTTTCTCAGATTTCTGCAACATGAAGAGTAGAAACAGGCCCAGGAATTTGAACAAGGGTTTCAATCACAACTATGAGATGCAGAAGACCTTGGGCAGGTTAACCATCCCAAACTTTGATGGGACTTGCGGAGGATCAGCGAGAACATGGGTTCAAAAGTTGGATACATATTTCCAACTCAACCCCATGACAGAGATAGATGCCATTAAGTTGGCTACACTTCACCTAGACGGAGAAGCTCACGAATGGTGGTACCACGGACTGGTGACATTGGGTCACAATACCATACATTCTTACGGTGAGTTCACTCAGAAACTCATAGAGAGGTTTGACAGGAAAGATCCAGAGATCCATTTCAGGGAGTTGGCTCAACTCAAGCAGACTGGTAGTGCAGAAGCTTTCATTTCAAAATTTCAGAGGCTAGTCGTTATGATAACAATGTGTTAGAGAGCAGATTGACTATGTTATTCACTGAGGCCCTCATAGAGCCACTACGAGGATGGGTGAAAGCCTACAAACCCCTCACGCTGCAGGATACTATTAGCAGGGCAAGGGATCTTTAGGATTCAGTCCCCAAAAACAAATTCCCTTTGAAAACCAATTTTCCTGTTAGGGACAAGGACAGGAAACCTTCCAGCAGGATGTGCCCAAGAAAACATGGTTAGACGAGGACACCAGGAAAGACTTGAGAAGGAAGAAGCTATGCTTCACCTGCCAGGAACCATGCGTACCGGGACACAGATGTGCAGGGAAGGCGAAGGCTCACTACATTGAGGTGTATTCAGACAGTGATGAGGACGACGATGAGCAGGAGGCCGCAGAAGAGGAATCACACCAGGGTGATACACTAGAGGGAGTCATTGCTACATTATCTGGAGTACCAAGATTCCATACTCTCAGGGTCAGGGGAGTAGTGCAGGGTCACAGAGTAGGAGTATTGATTGATGGGGGAGCCACCCATAATTTCATTGACTCCGCTTGGGTAGCCAAGAGAGGTATTTAGACCGAGAAGTTCGAAAGGTTCACTGTAGCAATAGCCGGGAACTCCAGCATGGAGTGCAACTATTGGATCCCAAAATTGAATGTTGCCTTAGGTAACTATCAGATGACGGACTCTTTCTATGTAGTGGATGTAGCAGATACTCATGTAGTATTGGTTGTTCAGTGGCTTTATTCTATAGGGAAATACACTACAGACTATAGGGCAATGGAAATGGAGTTCTAGGGGCCAGATGGCAAATGGGTAGTTTTGAGGGGCATGAACACTTATCCCCCAAAACCGGTCTCGTCAACAGAGAATGGAGGCAGTTCCCCGACAGGATGATATAGAATGGGCTGCAGAATGTTTTGTCACCTTCAGGAAACCCCCAGAGACCAGCACACAACACCCAAGTGACATTCAAACATTGCTACAGAAACATGAAAAGGTTTTTCGGGACCTTCCATCAGGCAGACCACCAGACCGAGGTTTTGAACACATCATCGAGCTAGAGGAGGGAACACAAGCAGTCATCACCACTCCTTACAGGCATCCCAAAAGGTACAAGGATGAGATTGAGAAAACCATCAAAGAATTACTAGAGCTTGGTTATATACGGCCCAGTTCTAGCCCCTTTGCATCTTCAGTAGTTCTGGTTAAGAAGAAGGATGGTACACTGCGTATGTGCATCGATTATCGAGCACTCAACAAAAAGACCATTAAGAATAGGTATCCCATTCCCAGAATTAACGAACTCATGGATGAGCTTCGGGGAGCTCAATACTTCTCCAAGATCGATCTTCGCTCGGGATACCATCAGATCAGGGTAAGGGACCAGGACATCCCCAAAACAGCTTTTCGCTGTCACTATGGTCACTATGAGTTTTTGGTCATGCCCTTTGGGCTTACCAATGCTCCAGCCACTTTTCAGTCATGCATGAACCACACCTTCAGGGCACAGCTACGAAATTTTTTGCTTGTATTCTTTGATGACATCTTGGTTTACAGCAAAACATGGGAAGAGCACTTGAAACACCTGGACGAGACGTTGAGTATTTTAGAAGAACAGTCGCTTTACGCGAAAATGTCCAAGTGTGAGTTTGGCATGAAGGAGATGCTGTATTTAGGGCATGTAATCAATGCAGAAGGAGTACATGTTGACATGGAGAAAATCCGAGCTATCAGAGATTGGCCTGCGCCAAAAACCGTTACAGAATTGAGAGGGTTCCTAGGTCTGTGCACTTATTACCGACGGTACGTTAAGGGATTCTCCCAGTTTGCAACACCCCTCACAGATCTCACCAAGAAGGGGGCGTTCACTTGGACAGACTTAGCACAGAAAACTTTCGAGGAGATGAAGGTTATTATGAGTTCTTGTCTAGTTCTAGCATTACCAGACTTCTCACAACCCTTTGTAGTAGAATGTGATGCCTCAGGGGAAGGGTTAGGAGCAGTATTGATGCAGAATCATCACCCTATTGCATTTGAGAGCCGTAAACCGAAGAACTACGAGCGCCATTACTCCATATATGACAAAGAGATGCTAGCCATCTTGCATGCTTTCACAAAATTCAGACAGTACCTGGTGGGAAGTAAGTTCAAAATTAAAACCGATCATAACAGCCTCAAGTATTTCCTGGAGCAGAGCAAACTGAATGAGCTACAGCAGAAATGGGTCAGCAAGGTACAAGCCTATGACTTTGAGATCGAGTATGTGAAAGGTAAGACTAATGTAGTAGCTGATGCATTATCCAGGCGTCCAGCCCCATTATCTCTCAGTAGTATATCCACGGATTGGAGAGCACTTCTCTTAGTGGAATACTCCAAAAATAAATTCGCTTGCGAATTATTGGACGGGCAAATTCAGGATGACAGGTACAGGATCGTGGATGACATCATCTACTACAAAAACAGGATATACCTCGTCCTAGAATCCACATTGAGGAAAAAGATCATTCAGGAAGCCCACGATTCTCCTTTATCAAGGCATCAAGGTTTCTTAAAGACCTACAGGCAGATCAGAGAGAGGTTCTCATGGAAGGGCCTCAAGGGGGAGATTATGCAGCATGTCCGAGAATGTAGCATCTGTCAGCAGAACAAGATTGAGAACACCCATCCAGCAGGGTTACTCCAGCCACTACCAATTCCAGAACAGAAGTGGGAAAGCATCTCCATGGACTTTATTACAGGCTTGCCCAAGGTCCAAGGGCGAGATTGTTTATATGTAGTAGTTGACAGACTGACCAAGTTTGCACATTTCTTCTTGATATCATCAGACTACTCGGCAGCTCAAGTAGCTGAGTTATTCTTCAGGGAGGTCTTCAGGTTACACAGGTTACCTAAGACCATTGTCAGTGATCGGGATAGCAGATTCACAAGTGCCTTCTAGCAAGAGCTGTTCAGATTGGTGGGGACCGAACTGGCTACCAGTACGAGTTATCATCCCCAGAGTGAAGGGCAAACAGAAATAGTCAACAAGTGGATCGAGGGATATCTAAGGAACTATGTAGCAGGGCAGCAGCGAACCTGGATCAAATGGCTACACCTAGGAGAGTATTGCTACAACACTACTTATCACATGTCTATTAGGATGACTCCTTTTAAGGCATTATATGGGTACGAGGCATTGGACTATGCAGATTTGGCATTTGGAGACAGTAGGGCTCCTAAGGCTAAGGATTGGATATAGGACAGTCAGGACATCCTAAAGATATTGAAGGAGAATTTACAAACAGCCCAAAATCAACAGAAGATGTATGCCGACAAACATAGGATTGAGCGGAGCTTCGAGGTAGGAGATTTAGTATACTTAAGGCTCCAGCCTTACAGACAGTCATCACTTAAGAAGAAAGGAGCAGAGAAGTTAAAACCCCGTTTCTATGGACCCTACAAAATAATCCGGAAAGTGGGAGAGGTGGCATATGAACTAGAACTTCCCCAAGAAAGAAAAATTCACAATGTGTTCCATGTATCTAGCCTAAAGAAGACCCTTGGACAACACATTGCTCCATCCACCGAATTACCTCCTTTAGATGATAAAGGACTGCTGATACTGATTCCCGAGCGGATCATTCAGACTAGAGAGAGGAAGCTCAGGAACAGGGTAATCAGGGAATACTTAGTTCAATGGAAGGAACTACCGCCAGAAGATGCCACCTGGGAAGGTGAACAGGTATTGCAGCATCCCAATTTAAAGTTGCTTGAGGACAAGCAATCTCGAGCGGGGAGGACTGTAATGTCCTCTTCCAGTTAGGCCTTGAGGCCCAAAACCACTAACCTATGTGATTCCTGTGGGTTCGAGTGGTTACTGATAGCTAGGGAATCGGCTAAGGACTGATGCCACCCATAGAAGATCTAGGGCATCATCATTTGGTCAAGAAGGGCCACTGAGGCCAAAGGCCACCTTCGGGCATGCCATCCAATCATTATTTAATGATGCATGCACTTTTTAAGTCTCCATCCGCATGCATGCAAGTCAACGGCAAATTAGAAGATAAAGCGAAAGGAGACTTCGCTTTTGATGATCATTATTTTGGGATCTCTTGGATAGCAGCACAGCGTGCAGCACAGCAGTTGGGGTTGGAGACGGAGTCTTCAGCTAACAAGATTTCGGCAGTGAAACATCTGTCCTAGTCTTATCCCGGGTAAGCCATACAGGTTCACCACTTGTTCTTCATTCATTCATTAGTTATCTAGTACATGGTATAGATCGTTGCAGAGATACGTGTGCAGCCGTAAGAGGGGGTTTTCAGCCAGAAAGCCCTAATTAACTGCTGGGCCTTCAGATATCAGTTTCCTTCCGAAACTCAGGCACCATTCTCATTATCAACTTCATACTTCGGTACCTGGTGATTATCAGATCCATCAGTGCTCATCCGAAGCAGCTATTAGCAGTTTCGGGGTTCCAGGGGCGTGAGTAGCTTCCTCTCTGAAGCAATTCGCTACCCTGCCTAGAAGTCTCAGAACCTCCGCATGCATTAGGCATTCTCTCCGGCACTGAAAGACTATCAACCTGGCGAATTCGTAGTTCCTTTGGACACCTCCTTCCTTGAGGGTGTCACCCTTTTCTGACTGGGGCGTCTTGCTACTGGGGGTTCACCTGAAGCAGGGGAGATCAGCCCATCTCCGATCCAGTTCTCAGTGCAGGCAGACTTTCTCCGGAGCAGTTCAGCCGACTTATCAGGGGTAAGTGTTCATTCTATCTCGCAAACCCTAACCCTAATTTTTCCTATAAAATAGGGATTTTTGCATGGCAATTTGCATGCCCAGTTGTATCAGCATATTTGTTTAGAAATAGAAAATATCGGGATTTGGGATATTACAACTTTAGTTTCCTTCCCCATCTTCCATCCTAGATAGGATCACCTTACAGGGAAACTACAAGATTCATGATAACACACACTTTTGAACAACACCTCCATGATGATCCCAATGAAGAAGCACATCAAAATTCAAATATTGTTGAAGATCTCTCATTGGACAGATGGTGTCTCAGATGGATTATATTGCATGGTTATGACTCAGCATTTTATATTGTGTTATGGCTATTATTGCTCTTATACTGATTTTTGTGACATGTATTAACTTGTGGTATCATGATCTAGCGGTCATAATTATATGGACTTGGTTGTATCTTGTACTATGTATTGATGTCTTTACTTAGACTTGGAAGTTCTTGATCTATACTCATTGGTTTTACCCTCCTTAGGGAGAATAGAGGTAGTCATTTCCACCATTGTTTTGGTTTGCTTGTGTTGGCTCCATCATTCATTGTCTTCACCCATCCATTACCTTTCATTTTAGTTTTCAACCCGACTGACTTCTTGACTTATGGCATGGAGGACCTTTTTCCCCACTAGAACTTTTGTTGGACAAACCCCCCTATTTATATTGTGTCTCGGCTCTGAGTTGGTGACAGAACTTGCCTTTGGTAAGTTGGATTGTATGCCTAAATCATTCTGGTTGGTTGTCCCGATGTTTGGCATTGTGCAGAACTCCCCCTAGTCACTTGAGATGTTGTTGGCTAAAATTGAAAGCTCATGTACTGCTTATATTGGAAATATTGAATATGCGCCCATGGAAAATGAAAATTATAAAACTGTGTTTCTTAACATATGTAAAAAGGGCAATAGCAATGAAATGCTAAATACCCCTTGAAGGTTATAAGAAAAGGTCCAAAAAAGCAATGGTTAAAAATATCCTATATCCAAATATTGTTGACCTTATAAATATAAATATGTCCCGGATGAAAGCTGTGATTAGTTGTGCTTCTAAGCACTGGTGAAGTCCCCAAAAGGAAATATAGGCCAAAAAGGCCATGGAAATAAATTTGATGATCCTAATGAAACTAGATCAAGCTTGATGTAGTCATGATGCCTAAGTTGAATAAGCACTCTCTAAACAACTCACCCATTTGTGAGGCACTGCCATTCCTTGTGTTGTTGTTTGTCTGACATTGGTTATAGTGAGTATTCCCTTTCCTTGTCCAAAGTGTCATGATGTTGAGTAGGAAGTCATCCTTTGCCTTAGCCTTGTCACTTCCACCCTTCACCCTTCACTAGCAAATTGGCTACAGCTATTAAGTGAGTATAGTCTTGAAAGTCTAAGTCTGAGTAATAATAAGTAAAGCCTCATATATGTATTTGTTGATGTACCGCCAGTGAAATGAATGCTACTTGTTGTGATTGTTACTTAAATGAGTTGTAGAGCATGTCTTAACCTTTTAACACTTGCAGCAGATGGATATAGTTTGATTTATTATTGGTGTTTGATTATTCATAGATGGTTATATTGTTTATTGGATATGATTGATGATCAGACAGAGACCTATGAGGGGTATGAGTATACACCTTAGATGGATTTGGACTCTCTGAGTCTAATGAGACAGTTTATTTCCACTTCTGGGCACTGACAGATGTGATCAGGCTCATTCTGCCTTTTTGATGTAGTTTTTCTTCATAGATTGATATTTTTGAGTAGGGAGATGTTTCAGTTGGATCTCCTAGGGCGTTGTATGGACATAGGGGGGTGCATCCACTTGTTTGTACCATAGTACCCCCATCCCAGAGAGCTTGGTGGGCTCAGTTTGACAACACAGGCACCATAGGAGGCTTTTTTGGCAAGATCATGTTTCTCGAGGTAGATTAAAAAATGATTAAATGGCTATTGAAGAAATCGACTTGGGCTACTGAGGCAAGGAAATGACATGGGATTAGTCATGATGATGAGAGTAATGTCCTCCACACCTTCTCTAGCAATTGTAGCTCCTGATTGGGCCCACATCTATTTTTGGGCATTTCTATATTTTTTTTGGAGCTCTTTTGGGAGGCTCACGATTTCCTCAAGGAGGCACAAAAGTCAAATAATTAAATTGTTATATTATTTTATTGTGCCATGGGGACACCCAGAGGGAGTTAGTCAAACACTCCTTGGACCCACCATGTGCTTTCATTTATTTCTTGTTGAGTGGGTTACCTTTTTGGGTGGGTTAGTCCACTTTGATAAATTATGGTTATATTGATCCATGTATTGTATGTTGATCTCATCTCAACCATTGATTAAAACATTTCATCTTTTAATCTTAGCCACTCGTTTTGAAAGTGGTTAGGATTCAGTTATGATTGAGGTTCTCTCATTTCTATTTAAAGGAGAGAGCTTCTCATTTGTAAAGGGTCTTTGGATCTTAGATCTGAATAATAGAAAGACTTTTTTGTGGAAATTTTCTGGATCTGCTTTGCATCTAATGTTCTCAAATGGTGATTGAATAATCTTCAGCTTCCTAGCATTGTGGAAATTCTTGTGAGATCTATATTTTTTTTGCCATCATTGTTTTGTCTACAGGAGGGCGTTTTGGGTGGAGCATTTTTGTAGGGGGACCTCAACTCACTCGGTTTTCTTCGTCTTGGATCAGGGGGTTTTCATTAGTTTCATTGTGTTCTATGATTACTTCATTTTACTTTCTTGTAGCATTCAGTTTCTTTATCTTGTATTGGAAAATCTGATATGGTTGACATTTTCTCATGCAGGGTAGGGGGTGCATTGGTGGCTTGGAGCTTGCATATGCCATAGAAATCACGAGGATCTTCCAGAATTGATCGGGATAGCAAAGATCATCATTGTTAAAGATTTCTACAATATTTTCCAGGTAATATCTAACCATTAAGTCTCTTCTTTTCAGATCTTATTCCATTGTACCTTGCTTTACTTCAAATTTTTTTGAAAACTCCTAAAATACTAAAAGCCCTAAAAAGCAATAAATCTAGGAATCGTCCGATATTTGACCAAACCATATATGAGTTTCATAGAACGGGCCTCCTCTTCACCAAATCAACTATAACGCTGGTCAAAATCCTGTTGGTTTGACCTAGATCTAAATTTTTGCCAGAAAACTACATAACCCCCACTAAAAATTTGACCTGCTAAGGTTTTGATTTTTTTTGAATTTTGACTTCATAGATAGATAGATCGGGTCCCACACAGTCCAAATCAACCCCAACTCTGTCTAAATTCTTGGCTCTTTGACCTAGATCTGAGTTTTTGACTAAAATAGCCCTAGGGCCCTCACTAAAAATTTGACTTTTTTGGAAGTGACTTTTTCTGAAATTTGACAAGATAGGCTGATAGATCAGGGCTTAAGCATTTCAGAACACCCCCAAAGCTGATCTAGTTCTTTCCTGTTTGCCCTAGATCTGAAAAATCAGTTTTCAGCCCCCTAGCCTCCTCATCAAATTTTGACTTTGTCTGGATCTGATTTTTCTGCTGATTTTCTGATTTGGGCTTGTAAATCAGGTCACCCTAACCTCATTCCTCCTTTAACACTGAGCTATTAGCCTACAGGTGACCCTAGAACTACAAATCTGTGTTTCCAAGCCCTAGCGTTAGCCTTCCATTAAGCTGGTTTTCCTGTACCTTAGCTTTTCCGGACTAACTATTTTCTGGGTTCATAAATCAAGGTGTATCTTAGGTGGGTTCACTGAAACGTTGGGTTGTTGTTGAATCCATTGCCCAATACACACAAGGCACTGATTTCCTAGCTAGCGCTATCCTTAAGCTCTCCTCCCATTCCCTTTGCCAACACTCATTGATAGCTCAAGTCAACTATCTTTCACTGAATCTGTCTCCTTGGTACTAGATAGTCCCAACTCTATTCTTGCTCACCCTGTCATAGTTATGTTTCCCAAGACAGTGGTCATCTTCACCAGTTGCTAGTACCTAAACCCTAGAGCTAGGGTTTCCATTCACCTTGCAGCTTAAGTATCCTGAAGCTCCATCTGATCTTTTTCTGGTGTCTAGGTCTGATCTCTCCTGTCGAAAGCAGATCTGGGTCTCCCCCATTGTTTTCTTGGACTAGGATAACATAAAGTGAAGGCTGCCTTGATTGGCGTGACAACCATCCATTTGGGAGTTTAAGCAGTCGTGGTTCCACCCCTTAGTTGCTTGCCCCTCTACCATCCATCCTGCATCCACCTCACACAGGAAACTACAAGGCAGGTGATAACACTTCTCTCCCTTTCAGGAATTGGAATATGCTCGGAAGAGCTTGTGCATTGTAATCAATATTCATTTGAGAAATAAAGAGACTTTGGAGGTATAAATTGTGATGTGCTTTGGTGGAGTGGATGTATTATCTTTTAGCTGTATGGAGGTAGCCTGTATTTGAAACATATGCATGCTTTTAATCTTGTGTAGCTTACTTGAAGGGTTGGTATCAATTTTGTGAGATAGGTTAATCATTTTGTTTCATGAGTTGATCTATCGAGTATAAATATTTAGAGATCTTATTGAACGCTTCACTTGCTTATGAATGATTTTATATTGATTTCGGAATACGCATGCTTCTACATTTGATCTTTGTTTTATGAGTGTGTGATATGCAGGTTGTCATGATTGGAGACGTGGAAGATCTTGTTTGATCTCTCTGCTTTTTCTAATATTATTTGTTGCAGATAAAAGTCCCTCAGCACACCACAAGTGAAGGCCCAAGGATCCTCTATTCTCCAAGCTTCCCTTCCTTTCCTTCTCCCCTTCTTTACACTTCATTGTTTTCGCTTTTCCTTTGTAAGGAACTCGTAGATCTGCATTCAAATTCATATTTAAAGAATCGATCTAAAAGTTGCTTTTCTTTTATAAGATCTGTACATGTTTCGCAAATCACTATTACTTGTTAGTCCAGATCTAAAGTGGTATCTTACTTATTCAAGCTATTTATCTAGTATAATAGAAAGCTTGATTAGTAAGTTAGCTTCTGATTTTAAATTCCATATCTAGCATCTACGTGCTTTGATTTGTTTTTCTCTCCTTAAGAAGAAAACAAATACCCTAAGAAAAACAACTTTTAGCTTACTTTCTCAGTTATTTTCACCTAGTTTTTATCATTTTTTACTTAGAGTATTTTTGGCAAATTTTGGTAAGTTTTCCCAAAACAAAAGTGTTTTAGGGCATATTCTACTGATGTTTGTTGGGGTTTTTTTTCATGTTTGTGATAAAAGAGGGAACTCTGGCGAATTTTCGCAAAACTGAGTAAAAGGAAGACCAACGGAGCTCCCCCTTGCATAAATATTCGTTTTTTTCAATAAGTTGTAAGCCTTTGGATCCAAAGTATAAGGACCAAAGTGCATTTATTCCATGTTGTAAAAAGGTAATAAATATTTGAGTAGGCTCTTCAGAACCCACTCCCCATCTCTCCTGAGGGGATTCGCGTCGGTCCCCTTTTTCAAGGTTTTTCTTTTGCTAGTTTAAAGTTTTGTTTTGTTACTGTTATCACATATACATTTGCAGCTGGGCTACCATGATGCAACATACAAATCTATCTCTTATTCTATTCCGAGCTATTTTTCACATGGGGTTTTAGCATGGATCATTACAGCCTCAGCCATTTCAGAGCCTTGCTCAGTAGAGTTTACTTGCCAGGACTGAGATTCATTAGTCCATTGAGATGCTTTCAATGATGATAGAGTTCATTTGAGCAAAGTAGCAGATCAGATGTGGTACACACAGTTATAGAGGGGCCCTATCAGATGGAGACATGTATATATGGTGAGATCAGGTATATGTTTCCTTGGTTTGATTTTTCTCTATGATATATGTCAAACGCCTAGGCTTGTCTTGTTAGGATGATAATGGTGACCTATGCTTATATATGTATACTAATGCTTGAACTTGTGCCAAAGACTAATCAAAGGACTTAATGTTGAATACTGTTGCTCACTTTATACAAATATTAGACCTTAGTGCTATGTTGGTTCCATATGTCATTTGTCTCCGTCCATCCAGTTCATCCATGATCAATCCTTAACCCATGACTTTAGCTTGATCAAGACTTATGAGATTGAAGATCACCTTCCCCACTTTGACCCCTATGCATGATGGATCCCATGTTTTTTGTGTCTCGGCTCTGAGTTATCCCAAAGAGTGTCAGCTAAAACTTGAAGCAATGTGTCTACAACCATTACATGCATTATGTACTATAAATTCTATCAGTTGAAATGCAAATCCCTCAAATAAATGCAAAATGTGTCTTTAGACACAACTCAAAAAAATGTCTATAAAATAAAATTGTGAAAGGCCTAAAGAAAAAGCAGTGGATAAAAAAATGCCAAATCTAAAGACTGTTGGCCACTATTGAAATTTAATGATTAATTCCTCATGGAGCCTGTGGATTTTGATGTGAGATGGGGCAAGGGACCGCTAATTCACAGTGCCCCCTAGGATCTCTGCATTATAGTTCTTCTGTACTCAACACAAGGGTCCCAGTAAAGATCCTCACGGATCTTGTTCTTAGCTTGGATGTGAGCTGTATACATATTGTTAGAGTTGAATGGACTCTTTTTAGGTTAGCTCATCCACTTGTGAGACACCACCATCCCCTATTATTCATTTGTCATGTATATTTCATTATGGTCGTGTGTAACTGTCATCATTTTGAGAAATCATATGGTCAAAGTCAAGTACAAGTCATCTCCCTTTGCTTTAGCCTTGTTTTCCATCCTCACCAAGCATTAGTACATCGTTTAAGCTTTGTAAGTATGGAATGCACAAACAGACTTCCAGAAGGTTCCAAGATTTTTCAAAGGCACATGTATATCTTACTTACTATTATTATTGTTGTCACCATGGTTATGAATAACATGATTTAAGTTTGGCTTTGATATACACCATTGGATCATTTCTTACCTTGGATGCATGAAGGATCATATTTGTATATTATCTCACCTCCAATTTGGGTACTTTGACTTGGTCAACCCAGTTGACCATGTCAAACATGGTTCCCAAGGCAGTGACCCAAAAAACAACATTGCTTATATTTGTCCCAGACATGCCCAAGACCAATACTATGGTTTCAGTTTTAAGAGTTTGGACCCAAAACTCATGATCAATGATTATTATCACTTTATTATTGGCAAAATGATCAAATTTTATTACAGATAGCAGTGATTTTGGTTCTCCTAGAGCATTGCAGTGTTTTAGGGGGTACGAGTAGTCACTTATACCATTCTTCTATGTCTCCAGATCATCCAATGTAGTTAGTTTTCCCCAGTTCTCATCCTGGATAGAGTTATGATGATTTTTATCAATTCCAGAAGATGTACCACCAAAAAATGAACTAGGGAGTTCACCAAAAAAATCGATTTGGCCTGTTGGGTCAAGGAAATGGCTTGGAAACTTATCAGATGATGTAGTTTGGCTCCCTGGACAATTCTTCCACAGTTTTCAATTAGTTTTTGATCCGGATTATTTTTTTATTGGCTCAGTCAGTGAGGACGCCCCCCAAGGGGCGCCCCTCAACTTGGCTAAATGATATATTGTATAGTCACATCTTATATTATGAGGTTGTAATGGGGCCTAGGGTGAATTAAACCCCTAGTGACCCCCTTTTGATGTTATATCATGATCATATCTTATTTTATGTTATTATTTGACTTAGGCAAGGTGTCATTTGGCAAAAGTGCAACCCCCCTTGATCTAGTCAAAGTTACCCATGTATTGATCCGTGTAAAGTTGATCTCCATTGTTGATGATGTTATAATCTCAACCGTTGGATGCAAAAACTGAGTTAGGGTTTACGTCTCTCAAAAGCTATATAAAGATGAGACCCCCCCCATTGTAAAGCATGAGCTCTGGCACCCAAATACTGAATAAAGAGATTTTTCTAGGATTACACTCTCGTGTCTTATTTGATGAATGAACGAGATGATTATTGACATTGTTATTCTTTTCCATTGAGATTAAACTGGGATAGATCTTGTACATTTTCTTGCACCCATCCTCTACAGGTTGAAGGAGGCGCACTTGGGGAAGGTGCACTGGTGGGGGGACTCACTCTATATCAGCACTTGGGTTGTGTATCAGGGAGTGATTACTTATTCATGATTTTTGACTTCCTATACTTTATTTACATTTCATATTCCATTCTATTTTCTCGCTAATTGATTTTCTTTGGTTTTCCAGATTGAAGGGGGCGCTAGGGTCACTAACGGAAGCAAAACTCCATCAAGATCTCGCTCAGAATTCTCACTTGATAGGAAGAACAACATTTTTCACCATCTAGGAACTCATCAACATGATCCAGATAAGTTTCCCAAGTAAGTTCTATGACTTTTTATTTTTCATGCATTTCCCATCACCAATTTTTACTGAAAAACCCTCATTAGAAATTAGGAAAAATCATCAGATTGACCCTCATTAGAAATTGGGAAAAATCCGCGGATCGATTTGCACTGGAATCTACAAATTTGACGATCTGGATTTTGTAGGCCATCCCAAAAAACCTCCTCTCCCTCCTAGGTGTCAGTATTGGACTCTATCTACCCATCTCCAGGCACAGATCCTTAGAGAGAAAAATGCCACTCTTCGTCTAGTAGTTAGTTCCTTGTGTGTTTTTTTTCGATTTTGCTTTGATTTCTCTGTATTATTGAATCTTACATACAAGTAGGTGTGTTGAAGGCCTTAATTCTTTATTTCAACCTCGTCCTAGGAATTTTCCATATTCTTGCTTAAATCCCCCCAGGGTCCTGGGTTTGATCATTGAAACAAACACACTAACCCTAGATCTGGTCTTAATTCCATGAGTCACCAATCCATTTCGATTGAGTAATACTTTTAACATCCTTAAACACATGCACTCAAGCATTCCTTAATTTGTGGCTTATCCCTTAAATCTAGGGTTTCTAGCTCTCACCTTACGTATTCCCTGTTTGTTGGTTTGATATGGTGATTAGCTATAGGTATGTCCTTCTAGGATAGGTCTAGGTCCCCCCCTTTGTCACTTGGACATTTAGTGGCGTAAAGCGAAGGATATCCTAATCGACATGACAACCATCCATCTTTTGGGGATAGGATATTCATAGGTCACGGCTTTGGTTTCCTGTACCCTCTACCATCTTGTGTAGGATTAATCTAAGGGAAAATACAAGATTCGTGATAACAATTACTTTGCTATTTTGGTTTTATTCATTGCAGAGTAATATAAATACTAACTCCATGACTTCCAAAGTTATGCGAAAGGGGAAAGAGATGCGTGGTAGGATTAATTAAATAACATTTGTTTGATTTGTACTACCTTTTACTTTCACTAAAATTTACATCCCCTTTCCTTTTCGATTAAGGTTTACAACCTGAAAGAGACTCTTGGGGATTTAATTAAAATCAAATATTGTTAAAAAAATCTTTAAAATTAACAAGGCCTTCGTTGTGTATTCTCTACACCGTTGCGGTTCGACCGACCAGTTGGATGCATCAAAAGCAACGTGGGTGACTAGTTTAAATTAGTCTCATCTTCAATTAACCTCCAAAGGAGAAGATCCAATGCCTCAAATTAATCCATTGCGGGGAAAGTTCACAGAGGAAGCGGGAACAATTGGATAGTGACCTCGAGATACCGTTAGGCTACACCCTTGTTGGTGTACACATCCCAGAGACTCTGATCTAGCCCACATATTATTTGCGTGCGTTTCCCGTCGATGTGCACACCGTCACCAAGAAATATTTCGAACATCTGTCTCTCGACAGAAGGGAGAGGTGCGGCCTTGAGGGCAAGAAAAGAGTCAGGTGCTGTCACCTGATCCCAACTCCTCCATTTAGGAAAAATCCTAACGAAGCCAAGGGAGGTAGTCCCTACAGAGAGTTTCTAAGGCTCAAAAGTTTTTAAAGTTTACTTAGATGCGTGATACGGATGGGTGTTGTTTAGGAGTTTTTTTATAAGGAAACTTACAATAAAATAAGCAGTAAATGCTTGCAAAATAGAATTAAAGATAACCAATCATTTGATAATTGCAGATTAAAAGTAAAGCATCTATGATATGAGAAACAGATAAATAGTAAATGCTTTAGACAGATAATAAGAGAAATAAATAAATAAAAAAAGAACAGTGCCAAATGGAGTGCTTGGAAATGTTTTGCAAGTGCTTCTTGGTAAATTTTACTGTAAATTTTAAAGATGAGGTCGATTATTAAATGGAAGGGGGATCTCCAAGATATACCTTTCGGTACAGGAGATATGTCCAAAACTCTTAATCGATACGGCTACCCACAAGGAATATGTAGGCTTGTCTGGAGTCTTAGAGGCTATGTTCAACACTACACCGCAAGGGTGTAGCCTAAATGGTACCTCGAGGTCCTTGACCAGTTGTTCCTGCTTTCTTTGGGTAATTTTCCACCGCAACGGCTTAAATCTAGGCATTGGATTTTTTTCCTGGGGGAAGTTGGTAAATTTTATTTGTGTAACTTTGATTAGTATGTGAGGATTTAAATAATCTACACTGCTTCTGGGTATCCCAACCGGGTAGAGCATACACAGCGTAGTAAATTGGTTTGTTCTGATTTTATTACTGGTGAAAGAGATCCATTGTAACAACCCTCCGATAGAGAGCACTCTTGATCCACTTTCTGGCGAGATTCAATAGATTTATGAACAAAAGAAACAAAATATGCTGAAAAAAGGTAAAAGAACTAAACTAAATATTGAACTCTCCGCTAGAGAGCACTCTTGATCCACCTTTCGGTGAGATTCAAGAGATTTTTTTTTCCTTTTAAACTTAACAATATGATAAACAAAAGTAGTAAAGCTAAGCTAAAAAGATGAAATAAATCCTCTCCATAGAGAGTGCTCTTGATCCACTTTTCAGTGAGATTCAAGAGGCTTTGGGTTCCTTCTTTTCTTTCAGCAATTATATAAAGTTAAAATTGCTAAAATGAAACTACACTAACAAATTTTTCTTTTTTGTGGAAGCTAAAAGACTAATCTACTCTAAACAATTATTATGCATGAAAAAAAAGTAAAAGGAAAAAACAGAAAACAAGGACGAAACAGGCTTTCTTCGAATGGGGGAAGTGGGGTGTGGGAGCCTTTATCCCACTTGTTGTTTATTAACTTGTTACAATGTTTGAAAAAAGAAATAGTTCCTTTCGATCCTTGAAAAAAGGGTAAAAAAGGCCAAAAAACTACTTGAGAAAGCAGGGGAATGAAGGAGGGGGATGGTAGATGGATTGTGGGTGCTCTGAATGACCTCAAGCTTGATTTTTCGGCAGTGCCTCCCTCTCTTTTTCCTCCGACCTACTAAAAACCAGCAAGTAAACAAGCTTAGATGATGATGGTATGCACAAAAATCAAATAAAAAAATTTAAATTTTTTTGTACTTGGAAAAATTTTGAAATTTTACTAAGTATGGAAACCAAAAATTTAGCCTAGATCTAGTCAAATGATGAAGATTTGAATGTATTTCTAGATCTATCTAACATGCTAAAACAAATAAATTTGAATGAACAAACTTTAAGGAACTAGATCTACTTGATTAGCACAATTAAAAAAAGTAACCAGAAAGGAAAGAGAAATTGGGTTTGAAGAGATAGATGGAAAAATTCAAGCCCTTGCTTGATCTTTTGATGATAGCTTTGGAGTCCTTGCAACAAAGGCTAGCTTCAAAAAGGATTCCAAGGAAGGAGAAGAGACATCTTAGTTCAACGCCTCCTATGGATCTCGTGATCTGCAAAACTAAAGAACAACTCTTGCACAAATTTGATTAGATCTAGAATGTTTGAAAAAGAAAAACTTGGAGAATCTCAATACAACTGAATATAGTTAGTTACTCTTATATCTTTCCAATACAAATCATAAGCAAGCAACTTAACAACTGTAAATGCTTACTTTATGTATCATGCATGATCCTCTATTCTAGATACATCAACATAAATTAAACAAGAGCAATCTTTAAACAATACAATATCACCTCATTAGCATAGCATTCATCAAATGGCACAAGGTAGACCTCCAAAGTCTTCAACTTTATTACTTAAAATATCAGAAGCATTACAATAGGCAGAGGTTCCTTCCATCCTTCTAGAATGAGGAAGAAGGCCTCGTATTTATACACAAAGAGATAGGCTACCCTAACCCTAGCACACACATGAAGGAGAGAGGGGAGTAGCCACTAAGCTGGAGCTCTGATTGCATTAATCTAGAGTTAAACTGAGCTCCAGAGTTATGGTAGGGGGTGAGGTGGCCTCCATCTAGGCAAGGCACCCACCCTCTTTCTTGTTTGCATCACCCAACCACTCAGAACATGCCACAAAGAGGAATTCGCCCATGCAAGGAGAGGAGGCACAAATCCCAAGGCTCAGTTTCCTGTAGCACTCCGATACTAAATCAAATCAGTTTGGTGGTGATTGAAATCTTCCCAGATGCCTTTTGCCGAGCTAATTAGCCCTTTACTTTATTCAATTTGGTTTATTTTGGAGAGTTTTTGATTTATCTCTATTTAATAATTTAGTGATTATTTTAATTAAATATTCCTTATTTATTGATTTTGAGGAAATATTCAATTAAGTGAAAAATAATCATCTGAAACTTAGGATAAGTGTGTCTAGGGGTTAAATGAGTGTTTTGGCTTAGAAAACAAGTCTTTAAATCCACCTCCAAGCCACGTAATTATTACATTTTGAAAGTTTTCAATTAAACCATAGGAAAAATGGTTTAATTAATTGAAAATTTTAATGATTTTCCATAGTCTAAAAATAAAAAATAAAAAAATTCGAGGACGTCCACTAAATTTTTTTTTGGACATTGTTTTAACATATCCCGAGACCTCGGAAATGACCATAGAACATACCAATAGTGTCTAGTAGTTTCATATTTTAATGTTGGACTCTAATAAACCCCCAAGACCTAACCGCCAAATTTGGGCATTCCAACTTTGGAGGCAGTAGGAGAAAAACTCATCGATTATAACTCGGCTAAAGGTAAAGAAATAATTAACAAAGAAAAAAACTCCTTGGAATACCCTATTTGATTGTTAAGTCTAAGGGAACAGAGCCACTCAAAACCCCCTACTAGCACACTTTATTACAACCCCATGGGACATGGTCATTTCAACAAAAAATAAAAAAGGCTAGCCAAAACTGGCTAACTCTAGAACAAACTGAACTTTTGAACTCAGGCAACGAACATGCATCATGTTCAATAAATGTTGGCTCAATAGAAAGTTCAACTATTGTACAAAATAGTTGGTAACAGTGTCAAACCGCATCGGATAATGGTTTTGGACATACTCCTCATACTGTCAGATATATCTAGAGTCCCCTTCCCCCTTTGTTTAATCCACTCATTAATTCATAAAATTAAAATACCAAGAACAATTGCAATACATTGAACACTCCAACAACAATCCATTTTAGCATTGGTATTTGCTTTTATCATATAAGCATTTTTCTTTAATTCACAATGTGTTGATTGATTATATTGTTCATGTTGTTGTCTTAATCATTATTACAATCTCTTGTGCGTTTTACAAAAACTCATAACAACTTGTTCAATCACAAACTACCATCTAAATCTTGATTAACCTTAGTAACATACAAGGTATACCCCCCTTGACTTCGTTAGGAGTTTTCCTAGACGGAGGAGTCGAGTATTAAGTGACAACACCTGGCTCGAGCGTTCCCCCAAGATCGCACCCAGTGGCTTGAATATTTCTGCCAAGTGACTCGAGGTGCAAATTAGGAGGTAACACAGTCATTGGGTGCAATTAATTGAAGATCAGTCTTAGCTTTCATCTTCACATGCAAAGGTTGCTTATGATTTGGAGCAGCTTGGGGCTTACACAGAGAATTGCCATGTGATAAGCCTTGATGAATAGTGTGATGGAGTAGTCCATGTGCCTCATCATAAAAATGTGTACAGTAGTCCTATCCAATCTTGGATAAAAAAAATCCCGCAAGAGGACCTGTTAGTTTGGAGAGCAGTTTGATGACGTTATTCATGCCTATGATTCCCCATCCATCCCGCCCATTCTGGATCATCACACAGGTTTGCATTTCTTAATAAATGTGTCTTTTCTTTCGCTGGTAACCAAAGACAAGACAAATTTTTTAAAGGTTGATAAAATGCTTAGGTGGTTGCATTGGATATTTGATTTTATCTAAGATGTTATTTTATTTTGCTTGGAGTAGGAAAATAAGCTCCTTAAAGTGAACATTTACTTTCTGCATTTTTTTTCTGTATTGAGGAATAATACCTTTCATTAGTTAGTTTCTTTTACTTCCTAATAAAGCAACCTATGGTTCATTGGCTTTTTAATAAAACTTGTGCTACTAAGGTTTTTTTGTCAAGTTGAGATATTTTTATAGACTATAAGAACCAGATATTCTGGATTTCTAGTATGCTCTCATTTCCTAAAGACCAGATCGAGCACACGTCATGTAGTTGGAGACAAAATGTTGACCACCAAACCAACTAGTTGGGAAACCATGTACCATGTACCTTGAAGACGCGAAAGCTGTACTTGACAAAAAATTTCAAGCGAGGCAATTTTTCTCTTTCTCCTCTTATCTTTTCTTCATGAAATTTCTGCACCCTTGCAGGGGATTTTGTAATAATATGTCAGCATTAGGGTCAAATTTTGAAAAACTTAGTTTCGTAAGACTTTATCATTAGGGAATTCCTTTCATCGATTGTTTTTTCCCTTGAATAATTAAAATTTGTTTTTAGTGATTTTAATTACCTGAGTTTTTCACTCAAAAATTACTCCAAAGTGGTGAAAGGCATTCTAATGATCGATTCCATGGGATGATTAAGGTCCAGGAATGTTATATATTACCATGCTAGACATTATCTAGAGTCTTGTAGAATTTCATTAGCGTTTGCCTAGGATTTTTTAACTTTTGGTGATTAAAAAATGTCCCTCAATATAAAAAGTTGTAATGAAAAGATGGATAAGTGGCTCCTAATGCCCATAAATAGGGGTATGGGTACTCAAAATCAATGGCATGAGACCCCGTTCACCCTTGGTCCAAGTTTGAAGTCATTTGGACAAGTTTTGTTAAGTTTTTGGGCATGTTTTTCTTAGTCATTCCAAAAACCAGGAAAATTGGTCATTAATTATAATGACAAATTTTGGGAAATTGTCTAAAGTCACTTAGAGGGTGGAAATATTGTTTCCTAAAGTCAAGTTATGTCCCTAAAGTGACATTAGAGGCAAAAAGGTCCCACCCATGCAAGTGTTTCTTAATTTTGAAAATGCCCTCTCTAAGAAGTGTGCCCCCCCTCCATGGGCCCTTCCCTCACTCACGTGACAAGTGAAAAACATGTAAGTGGGGTATCCCTGCACTCTTTTCCTATTTAAGGAGGCTTCCCCTCATCATTTTGCTTACAATCTCTCATTTTCTTATGCTCACTCTCTCTCTCTCTTGCTCCCATTTTGCTCTCACTCTTTTGAGTTATTATAATTTCCAGCCATTTGACATTTTAATAAAAATCTTTGGAGGAAATATTGTGTTGTTTGGTGGTGATTTTCTCCTACTTTTGCAAACTTTCACATGATATTGAGGCCAAAGAGGCAAACTGTTTTTCCTTGGTAAGATCTTTTTATTTTGTTGTAGATCTTATGAGTTGTTCTCTCTTGCTTTTAAGAAATTTAAGCATTTCTTGGTTGAATAGTTTGATTTCTTGAATTATTGTGGGAATCTCACATTTCCTTGTGTTTGTTAAGATTATATTACAAGTTTCGGGTCATCCAAGATTGAAGAGTGGAATTCCTTCGTTGGATACCCACTTCTTCAACCATTTGAAGAGCAAAGAGCACTCTAACTCATCCTTACTTTAAAATTTATTCAATATGTTTTATCCCTATTTGCATCTTTAAATCTAGTTCAAATATTCATTTTAACAAGTTATTTGAAGCTATTATCTCAATAATTTTGTTGTAAATTTGTACAAATTTTTTATACTCACATTCTAAGTGTCCCAAAGCAATTTTGGGGACATTTTATTGTTTATATGCTTGCCGATTTTTAGCAGCTTTGTGACAGAACGAGGGGAAACTCTGCCAAATTTTAGTCACAAAGGGTGCAAATACTACCCAAAAGGAAGGACTTCAAAGCCACTGCCAAGAAAGGGTGAAACCCTACTTTTCCTACTTCTTTACTCTCATTTCTCTTGCCAGAATTTCTTTCATTGTAACAAGTTCAAGAGAGTCTCTTGGATTTGATTATTTGTTCATTTTTTAAAGTTATATTTGAAGTGATTTTTCAGCCATCCCTTGAAAGCAAAAGAGGTTGGTCTTGTCCACCCTTTCATTGCAAGTGAAGAGAGACTAGGATTTGTTACTTGGTTTAATTTCAACATTTATTTTTCTATTTTTTTCTCCATCTCTTCTCTAGGAAGAGAGTTGGGTGGCTAGGTTAAACTTGCATTTCTTTAGAGGTTTCCATCTGTTGCTTGCAAAGGAAGTTGGGTTCTCCCACCCTTGTAAGCAAAAGATGAAGGGCTAGGAATAGTTGCATTACTTTAATTTGTTTCATCAATTTTAATTTGTGCCCCACCCTTTCCATTCATAAAGAGGTTTGAGTGGCTAAAGTTATTTTATTTTCTTGCTTCAAATTCTTTATTGTGCCCAGACCTTGCAAGTGAAGTGGCCTTTCCATCCTTGCAATATCGTGTTGGCTAGTCTTATTTAAAGTTCTTTTTTCTTTTTTTTATTCAATGCTAATAAACTTTGTCCCAATCTTTGCCTCGTATTCACTCCCCTTGTTGATTGGTCTGACCCTGGGTGATAAGAAAGGGAAAATATTTGTGCTGACTAGATTAACAAGCACTCAACTTTTATCTCAATAGAAATTGAGAAAAGAAAGGTTGAACCATGGAACTAGAGGGATATAGGTTGTTGGGATCCTCATGGAACTTAGTGTCCTCCTATTGAACACCCGACAATCTTTGGAACTGACTGATGGAGCTAAAAGAGAACTTTGTGTTCTCTTGTTGATCACCCAACAATTTTTCTCAAATCGAAAGAGATAAGTGATTGATGTAGCCACATTCGTTAGATTTTATTTTTTCTTGTCACATACATTAATCCCCTCAGTTGAAGTGAGACTTAAAATTAAATAAAAATTACATGACCACTTGCAAAACATTACAATCACTTGTCTCTTTTTGCATTTAATTTACAAAGCATTTTACTTCAAGTTTTTCATTTGATTCATTTTATTTGCAAGCACGTCTCTATTCATTGTGTAATTTTGCAGAAAGTTCCTTTCAATAACGTGAATGCGAATATTGATTACTTTTGGAATGTGAATCTGTTAATTTTACTTGTATATCTAGTGATTATATTTTCTTGGTTATCAAGTACATTTTCTTAAATTTGTGAGTCCATAGACCAAATAGACTAGGCATTGGTTTAGTGATTAATTTACTTGTAACTTTATTTGGTTAAGTTTTAAAGCAAGGTTTTCCTGTCATAGAACATTTTACATATTTGTATGATTGCTTGTCATTGAACTCAAATAGGCTTAATTAAGTTGTAACTCCTAAAACAAAACCTTTAAAAAACTTATTAATTAGGGACTACCCCCCTTGACCTTTCGGAGTTGGTTCTAAATGGAGGAGTTAGGAACCGATGTGATAGTGGGTTTAAAAGTCAAAGTTGCCCCTCAAGAACACACCTAGCGATTGAGAGACTTTTTGTGGTTAAGTGTCTTTTAGGCGAAAACAATACTCAACAAGGTACAACAATATTTATAAGATTTACTTTAACAGCATGAAAATTAATGCTAACATTCACAATATGAAAGCTACTGAAAGAAATAATTATGATGCAAAATAACCAGTGCCAATGGACTTACACAAGATTGAATGTTGCTAAAAGAGAGAAATGTTTTGCTGTGTATCTTGGTTCGTTTCAAATTAGATGAGTCTAATGAGTGGATTAGAAGGGAAGAGAACTCTAGATATACTTGACGGTACGAGGAGTATGTCCAAATTTATCTAGTGTGGCTCCATGCGAAGAAATGTGACCTAGATGGAGTCACGAGGGTGTGTCCAACACTACACGAAATAAGGATGTAGCCTGACGGGGGCCCATGGTCACTTTATTGTTAAATGACAACTAATCTAATATGTTTATGGGAATTTTCTCATCACGGATGTTTACAGGAAATTTCTCATAACGGGCATAACCGGCAACGGTTTAATCATGTAACTAAATTCATGAAGTATATAGTGCATGGTTGGGATGCACAATGTAGAGAGTTGTCTGTGAGGTTGAGACCATCTTGTAATCTCTCTTTCTCTATTAATGAGCTTCAATACTTTTCCCGTGGATGTTTCCCCATGTTGGGGTTTTACCACATGAAATGCTGGTGTTCTAATGCTGTTATTAATTGTCTGATTATCTAAATGTGTCTCTTGAATTTTACAAGTGGTATCAGAGCTTCTGGAAAAGAGAAAAAGATTTAGCTGTTTGCATTAAGAGACCACATGCTGGAGGACCGGAGGTTTAGATTTGTGAACAAGCGTGGAGGTTGAAGAGCCAGCATAGCATTACAAATCCAGTGGAAGAAAATGGAAGTAACTGCATCCTGCTTGACTGCGTGGAGGTGACAGCGTGGAGGTGACCTGCTCTGAGCCTGCATCCTGCCTGACTACGTGGAGGTGACAGCGTGGAGCTGACCTGATCTGAGCCTGCATCCTGCCTGACTGCGTGGAGGTGACAGCGTGGGCTGATCTGCTGTGAGCCTGCATCCTACCTAATTGCGTGAAGGTGACAGCGTGGAGTTAACCTACTTCCTGACATGATAAATAGTGTGAAGCTGCGTTAAAGAGTCTCAGGATGGATTGGATCGTGGAAGGGTACGGGCAGAAGAAAAGCCTGACATGTTTGTTGCTCCGTGCGACAAGTGGTATTTATTTTTTAAATTTGTGCTTGGTTATCCAAAAATTTGGATATATATACTTATTTCCAATATATGAAAAAGAAAAAAAAGGGGAATAACTAGCAGTGATTTAAATTATATATATATATATATATATAAGACATTCAACCCAGGAATATATTATTGGAGTGTTGTTTGGGCAGAAAATATGAAAAGTTTAAATTAAATATATATAAGACATTCAAGCCAGTGATTATAATTTGGAGAATATAGTATTGGAGTGCTGTTTGGGCTGAAAATATTTTAAAAGGTTGAAAAGTTTTGTTTTTTTTTAAATATGTCTAGCACAAAGTTTGAGATTGAAAAATTTAATGGTAAAAACAATTTTGAACTTTGGAAGTTAAAGATGCGAGATTTATTAGTTCAGCAGGGGTTACAGAGAGCTTTAGACGGGAAAAGAAAAAAACCTCTCACTATAATAGATGATGAATGGGAGGATCTAGATGCCAAAGTGCTAAGCACAATTCGTTTATGTCTTGCGGATGATGTGTTATTTAACATTATTGGAGAAACATCAGTAGCAATCTTGTGGAACAAACTAGAAAGTCTGTATATGACCAAATCAGTAACAAACAGAATTTACTTGAAGAGATAGTTGTATGGTATGAGAATGAAAGAAGGTACAAAAATTGCATATCATTTAAATGTTTTTAACACTCTTATTTTCCAGTTGAGTAGTATGGATGTTAAAATTGATGATGAAGATAAAGCAGTGAATCTTTTATGTACTTTACCCGAGTCTTGGGGTCAAGTAGTTTCTTCCATTAGCCTTAGTACAACTGATACTTTAGAGTTTGACAATGTTGTTGGAGCATTATTGTCTGAGGAATTAAGGAAGAAAACTAGTCTTGAAACCTCTTCGCCAAAAGCTTTGGTTGTTAGAGGTCATTCCAGGGAGAAAGGAGAAAAGTCAAGAGGTACTTCCAAGTCTAAGTCAAAGGGCGGAAAGAGTAAATTAAAATGTTGGTACTGCAACAAAATTGGTCATCTCAAGAAAGACTATTGGAAGAGACAAGAATCCAAGAAGGATGACTCCAAGTCAGAGGCAAACTCAGTTAAGTCTTCTGATTCAGGTATGATTAATGAGGTCTTATCTGTTTGTAATATTTCTGAATGTAATTAGGAATGGTTATTAGATTCTGCTGCTTCACACCATATCTGTCCTCATAAAGATTGGTTTGCTTCCTATCAAACAGTTAATGATGGAATAGTTCTTTTAGGAGACAACATTCATGTAAAATTGTTGGGGTTGGAAGTGTTAAAATTAAGATGTTTGATAGAGTAATAAGAACACTTACAGATGTTAGACATGTACCTAAGTTAAAGAAAAATTTAATTTCTTTGGGAGTATTGGATGCTTGTGGTCATAAGTTTACAGGTTTTGATGGAACTCTAAAAGTTTCCAAGGGTGCTTTAGTGGTCATGAAGGCATAGAGGACAGGAAACCTTTACAGACTGGTTAGAAGAATGCAAGTTAATGGTACTGCATTAGTATCTGAAGAAGAATCAGGACCCACTCAGCTATGGCATCAACGTCTTGGCCACATGAGTGAAAAAGGGATTTAGGTATTAATGAATCATAAATTGCTTCCAAACTTGAAAAATATGAATTTTATGCTTTGTAAACATTGTATATATGGAAAGCAGTGTAGACAAAAGTTTAAAGCATGTAGTCATGTAAGTAAAGGTGTACTTGACTATGTTCATTCTGATGTATGGGGTCCGTCTCCTACCATTTCATATGGGGAAGCAAAATATGATATATTATTTGTAGATGACTTTTCTAGAAAGGTTTGGGTCTATGTCCTTAAAAGAAAAGCTGATGTGTTTAATACGTTTAAATAATTTAAAGTGATGGTTGAAAAAAGAACTAGTAGGACAATCAAGTGTTTAAGAACGGATAATGGAGGTGAATTTACTTCTTTGGAGTTTGAAAAATATTGTAAAGATGAAGGGATCGTCAGACACAAAACAAATATATACACTCCTCAGCAAAATGGCGTTGCAAAACACATGAACATGACTCTTCTAGAAAGAGCAAGGAGCATGCTAAGTAATGCTAATTTGGGGCAAGAGTTGTGGGCAGAAGAAGTTTCTACTGCTTGTTATCTTATAAATCGGTCACCTTCAATGGCAATAGATTGTAAAATTCTAGAAGAGGCATGGACAAATCACTCCTGTGATTATTCGAATTTGAAAATCTTTGGTTGTGAAGCTAATGCACTTACTCCTAAAAATCAGCGTTCTAAGTTAGACCTTAGATCAAATAAATGCATCTTTGTTGGTTATGATGATGTTATGAAAGGATATAAGTTGTGGGATCCTATTGCCCACAAAATTGTCATTAGCAGAGATGTAATTTTTGATGAATCTTCTCTAATTAAATATGAAAGTGTAAGAGTTGATGTGGAACAGGAACATGCAATATCAAAACAACTAATTCAGTTGGAGAACCAATCTTCTAATGACTCAAAGAAACAAGAAGAAGTTTCTGGTGAGAGAGAAGTCATAGAAGAGGAAGAAATTCAAGAAATTGTGGAAACCCCACAGCCTACACCAAGAAGATCATTAAGGGAGAGAAAACCTCCTAAGAGGTATACTGATTTTGTTTCGTCTATTTTATTTACTGATGATGGAGAACCTTCTTGTTTTTAGGAAGCCATTGATTGTATTGACAATGCAAAGTGGAAGGTGGCAATGAAAAAATAAATGGATTCTCTAGAGAAAAACAAGACATGGGAATTGGTTAAACTCCCCAAAGATAGAAAAACGGTTGGGTGTAAATGGGTCTTCAAATTGAAAAAAGGAGTTGATGGTAAGGTTGAAAGATACAAAGCCAAATTGGTCGCAAAAGGGTACTCTCAGATGGAAGGTATAGATTATCATGAGATTTTTTCACCAGTCGTTAAGCTTGTATCTATCTGTGTTGTGTTAGCATTAGTTGCATTACTTGATTTGGAGTTAGAGCAACTAGATGTTAAAACCGCTTTCTTACATGGAGATTTAGATGAGGATATTTATATGGAACAACCAGAAGGTTTTGTACAGCATCAGAAAGGTAGATTAGTTTGCAAGCTCAAGAATTCATTGTATGGCATGAAACAGTCGCCCAGGCAATGGTACAAGAAGTTTGATTCTTTCATGGTGAGCCAAGAATATACTAGAAGTGAGTATGATCATTGTTTATACTTCAAAAAATTGAATGATATATTCATTATCTAGTATTGTATGTTGATGATATGCTTATTGTGAGCAAAAGCATGGACGAGATTAACAGGTTGAAGGCTCAGATGGCTAGGAATTTTGATATGAAGGATCTTGGAGCTGCAAAACAAATCTTGGGTATTGAGATACACAGAGATAGGAAAAATGGTAAGCTCAGTTTTTCGCAGGAGAAGTATGTTGAGAAAATACTTGAAAGATTCGAAATGAATAAGGCAAAGCCTGTGAATATTCCTTTGGCTTCCCATTTTAAAATTTATTCAAGTTTACATCCTAGTAGTGCTGAAGAAAAGAATTATATGTCTCATGTACCATATGCCAATTCAGTAGGATGTTTGATGTATGCAATGGTGTGTACTAGACCTGATATTTCACATGCAGTAGGTGTTGTTAGTAAGTACATGGAAAATCCAGGAAAAGAACATTGGAATGCAGTGAAATGGGTGCTTCGGTACTTAAGAGGCACAAGTGACTATTGTATCACCTTTAATAGTAACAGTGATTCTGTGTGTGGTTTTGTTGATTCAGATTTCGCAGGTGATTTGGACAAGAGAAGGTCTACTTCAGGTTATGTCTTTACTCTTGTAGGTGGAGCTATAAGTTGGATGTAAAAGCTTCAAGACACAGTTGCTTTATCCACGACAAAGGTTGAATACGTTGCTGCCTCACATGCTTGCAAAGAGGCAATTTGGCTGAGAGGTCTGCTTAGAGAAATTGGAAGGTTGCAGAACAATGTGCCTGTCTTCTGTGACAGTCAAAGTGCTATTCATTTGGCTACAAATCCTGTTTATCATAGTAAGACTAAACATATTGATGTAAAATATCATTTTGTAAGACAAGCCATTAGTGAAGGTGGAGTAGATCTGAAAAAGGTCCATTTTAAAGAAAATAGTGCAAATATGTTCACAAAACCTGTATTGTTAGAGAAGTTACGTTCGTGTGTAGCTTCTCTTGGTTTGAAGAAAAGGTGATAAATAGTCTTGGGAAAAGTACTTGTAAGTTTTGTTGTCAAGGTGGAGATTGTTAAATGACAACTAATCTAATCTGTTTATGGGAATTTTCTCATTACGGATGTTTACAGGAAGTTTCTCATAACGGGCATAACCGGCAACGGTTTAATCATGTAACTAAATTCATGAAGTATATAGTGCATGGTTGGAATGCACAATGTAGAGAGTTGTCTGTGAGGTTGAGACCGTCTTGTAATCTCTCTTTCTCTATTAATGAGCTTCAATACTTTGCCCGTGGATGTTTCCCCATGTTGGGGTTTTACCACATGAAATGATGGTGTTCTAATGTTGTTATTAATTGTCTGATTATCTAAATGTGTCTCTTGAATTTGACATTTCTAGTGGTTCCTGCTTCCTCTGTGAAATTTCCCCACAAAATATAAGATCGAGGCATTGGATTTTCACCTTGGGAGGTTTATTGAAGTGTGAGACTAATTAAACTAGTCACTCTAATGCTTTTGGTGCATTCAACTGGTTGGTCGAACCGCAGAGTTGCAAAGCATATAGAATGGAGCCTTGGTCAATTTTAAGAATTTTTGGAGCAATGTTTTTTTATTATTATTAAACCCAAGAATCCCTTTCAGGTTGAAAGACCGTACTTGAGAGAGCAAGGGGGTTAATTCAAAAAAGTAAAATAAAATTGAAAAGAAGGATTTTCTAATTACTAGAGTAGAGAATATATTTTCCCCTTTTGGGTAATTCGGTAGAGCACTATTGGGTTAGTATCCATTTTTACCAAAAAAATGAAAATAAACTAAAGCAAAAAATATTGATCTATTTTATTCTTTGAAATAAATGAAAACTCTTCTAATACAGTGCATGTATAAAGGAAATAAATAAATGGGACAAATATAGGCTTCCCCCAAATTGGGAAGGAAAGATGTGGGAGTCATAATCCCACTTGATTTTTATTAAGATTTACTTACAATACTTTAAAAAAGAAAATAGGAATGCCTTGATCCTAAGTTGCCAAGAAGGGTGGGTGCGGGGATGGGGACACCACTTTTTGAAACAAGGAACTTGGGTTCGTCGGGGTACTATAGACATATATATCAATATAAATATTATATATATATTCTATTTTATAAATTATAAAATTTAAAATTTAAAAACATGTCACATGCATATTTCTTCAAAATTCAATGATTCATCATTCATTCAATATTCTCATTCACATTGAAACATAAAATTTTATATCAAGTGGAAGTCCAAAGTTATATTATAATTCCATTGTCATACTACATTCAAAATTTCCCTAATGGGACAATAGCATTTCCAAACATGAAATACTAAATAGAAAATACAAAGTTCAAAACCTCAAAACAATGAACAATGAACAATAGACAAGATAAATGATATCTGGGCTATTTATGGTATCTATTAAATAAATTTTCAATCTGAGTGTGAAAGACTATAACTATCTTTTTATTGACTAAGATCTATAACTAGTCTTAATTTTCATTTTATTAATCCAAGGGTTGAAAGGGGTTTGCTTAAAAATATGCTTTTAGTATCAAATACAAATCTAAAACAATACCCATCTAGTGTACTTCAGTGACACATCACAAGCACGTAGCAACAAATGCTTCTATAAACTTAAGAAAAGATCAAATAATTAATCATATGCATACTTATCACTTCTTTGTTATAAGTTTGTCATTCTATTTTGATTTGTATGAAAGAACGAGTTGTATGTGTAAGTATATGAGTTTAGGTTGGGGAAGGGGGGTACCTTTCCCCTTTAATTATGATTTTTTTAATTGCTTAATCAAATGTTCAAACCGGCCGTGAACCCAAATTGAGGTACAACTAATCCAAGGTTGAGTTACAACAAACCCAATTAGCCAAAAGAACCCTATTTTGGCCAGTAACAAATCAGGTTCGTTTGGGTTCATCAATGAAGAACCCGTACTCAAACCAAAGACAAAGAGGTAAACCCTACCCCTAGTTCGTGAAGCCATGCAACATAGCTTTGATCCTTAAACTAGATATAAGGGATTACAATGTATTTTCAATAGAAAAAGGGAAAGAAGAAATGGGAAAGAAGTAGAGGGGATTTAAGAGGTGCCTCTGGAATGCTAAAAACGTCCAAATTTCGTGAGCACTTCCGCTTGTCCTGTCACTAAAAGAAAAAAACCAACAAGAAATAAACTTGCAAATTTAGCTAAAGCACAAAAATTTACAACCTTTAACACTTGAAAAAATATACTTGAAGTGCTAAAGAAATGCAATCTATATCTAGTCTTTTAAATGCAAAATTTCAGCCTTTTTTAGATCTAAATTGAAGCAAGCAAACATGAATGATAAACATTTAAAGATCTGATTTAACTTGCAAAAAATAAAAGGAGAGAGGTTAATTTTTTGTTTTAAGAAAGAAGAAGGAAGTATTCAAGCTCAAGCTTAAATAAAGTCTAGGAGGAGGGTTCCTATAGAGCAAACAAGTTAGATAAAAAAAGTGGTGAAGTAGACAAGATGCAACCGATATCTAGTCTTACTCCACTCTTGGTGATTTGCAAAGATGCACAAAAAGAGGGGGTTTTGTGTTCAAGGTGTCTCTTGGATTACACCTGTTAATTTTTACTTACTCTTATCAGAAGAGATGAGCTTATCTCTGATATACTACTCTTTAGATTCCCAAATACATAGAAAATAAATTTCAAATCTAATATATAAGGAACAATAATAAACTCATTAACTGTTAAACATGTGCAGCGGAACTGGAAATCAAACACATATAAACACAATGATTTACCTTGGAAACCCCAATGGGGAAAACCAACAACTAGGGATTTCTATAATCTGAGCCAAAGAAATTATGGAATTGATTACAATCATCTTTATCAATTACATATAAGAACTTGGTGCCTTGAAAGGCATGCTAGATCTTTATGAGGTGTTGTCGCCTGATACACACCTCGAGTAATGTGGCAGAAATCTTCAAGCCACTGGGTGTGACCATGGGGGCAAGTCTCTAGTAAAGTACTATCACTTGATATTGACTCCTCCATTCAGGCTAACTCCTGATGAAATCAAGGGGGGTGGTCCCTGAAAGTTACTAAGGCTCTTTATCTTTTATTTACGAATGTAAAATTTATTTAGGAGTTTTGAAATGATCACTAAAATCAAGACTTCGCAAAAAATAACTTAAATCAACAACATATAAAGAATATAACCATTGAACACCTAAATTCACTTAAGCAAAAGTGCAATTGTATAGTGTAAATTAGTGCCACTGGATTCGAATGAGTGCTAGTGTGTCGTGAAAGTATTATAGTTGTCTCGTTGGTTAGTTCTAAATTATTAAAAGATTGAGTGGATTAAGGAATGGGTTAATTCTTGGTAAATTTTAACCTTATTAAAATAATCTTGATTAATGGGAAATAGAATTCCAAATATATAAAAATTTACGAGGAATATGTCTAGATTTACCAAGTGTGGTTCAACACATGAGATGTGGGATAGATCGGAGTCGTACGGGTGTGACCAACACTAACACCAAACGAGGGTGTAACTAGATGGATCCCCACAGTCACTATCTAGTAGTTCCCACTTCACTACAGACTTTGCCCACAAATGATAAAATTCGAGACGTCAGATGTCCTATTTCAAGGAGGCTAATTGCAGAATGTAAGACTAATTAACTAGACACTTAGCTCCCTTCCCGATTTATCTAGATGGCCAAGCAAAGCCTGCAGTGGATCACATCATGTGGGGACACTAAGCCAAGTTTGTTACTTTAAGTTGAAAATTAAAGAAAATGTGCACTAAATAATCCTAAAATTGAGAATCTCTTTTCCCTTACTTGATAAATCTCTTTCGGCACTACAAGAATGCACAGGTACAAGTTCGTTACTTTGCAAAAATGTTAAAATAAGATTAGTGAAAGTACCTAAAAATGAAAATATTTAAGCTTTTTGAATTTTGATAGTGATAATGTATACTTCATGTAAGTGTGTGTGATTGTGTTTAAGAAAATAAAGTAAATTGTTATAAAAATTCACTCCATGAAAAAGGAAATTGCAAATCCCCCCAGGGGGAATGGGGTGTGGGAACTATGTATCACATTTTCTCTCTTTATGTATGTTTTTTTACAATGATTTTAGAGAAGGACTCTTTATCCTTATAAATTTGGATGAAAGAGGTGTACAATGTTTAGAAGAAAAGACGAGAAGATAGAGGAGGTTCTACAGAGCTTTGGATAGCTAACTTTGTTGAAAATCTGCCAGAGTGCTTCTCTACTTTTTTGTCAAAAATTAAAAACCAGCAAGTTATTAGTAACGAAATATGCCTAAAAAAACTTTAAAAGTGTCTTTGGACAACTCCCAATTTTTTTTATACCAAACTACTAATATAATCAATGCTTAAAACAAACAAAATAACCAAGAAAATGAGGCTTTCTTTGGGATATTAGCTTGCCTTTAGGGGAAGCCAATGATGAGCACTAAAATGATACATATAAACTTTAAAATTCACAAAACAATTCTAAACCTTCAAGCTTTAAGATTTTCCCAAAAAAATTGACTTCTAGAAAAATAGATTGTTAATACTAGATCTAGTAAAGAATGGAAACTTTTTTGAGCAACGAAATCTAGTATACAAATCATATATAAATGATTTCTCTTTTAAATGTGAATCTGAAATTTGTACCAAAGAGCCAAGTAACCAAGAAGATTTATGTTCGAAGGGAGAAAGAGAACAAGAGGATGGCTTGTTGCTAGGTTTATAAATCGGGAGACTTTTCGGTGGGATGCCGATAGACTATGCCTTGAAGGTGCTTGAAGATGAAGAAGAAACAAACTAGATCAAATCCTTCTCCAAGCTAGACAACCTGAAATCTAATCAAAGACTTGCGAAGAACCTGCAAGACTGTGAGATTTGGTGGTATATTGAAAATAGATTAAAACAACACGAAATATAATCTTATAAAGTGTGCCCAGATATAGATATCTAAGTATACTGTAACACCCCCAAGAAACAACATTATATTACTTATGATTTATTTAAGTTATTGTTTAAATTAAATAAAATTGACTAGATCTGAAATCTGCCAAATGGTCCCTTGTTGGACAGATGTAATAAAACAATATGAGTTTAAATAAATTTATGAATAAGGAAGGACAACCATGTTAAATGAGGAAATTATGCATGCAAGAGTGGAGGACAAGAAATGGTTAACCTCATGGAAGTCAAAGCAAGTGTCAGGAGTGCATTCATGGCACTAGACACACCCTGAAAATTAAGGATTTTGATAGTTGCGAAAATTCCAAGAGGAATTGGCTGCTTGTGAAACACCTAGGCAAAGTAAATATAAAAAGGAGGCATACGTGGGAGGTAGGATGCTGCTGAGTATGCTGGAGAAGAAGAATTATTGTGTGAGCACTCTGGTGTTAGGAAATATTTTCTCACTGAACAACGAAGTTTGTTACTGAGGTTGATTGTTCCCACTCTTGGCATCCACGATTTGGATTGGGGGTGATTAAGAGCAGAAATAAAACTACTCTTAATCTACGGTTGGGTGGAATGTGGTTGTTCCTACCATATTCGGTGCTGCAGTATTTTCCAGGTTCCATTAAAGTATTCTATTTCATAGCTTGTTTATTCTCATCTTCTATGTTATACGAATAGTAGATATTATCTTATGTTAGTTCTAGTTGAATAGAATGCTATGATTAGATTATGCAATTGGTTAAATTTGTTGTAGATCCAGTAAAAAATAGAAGGTTGTGATTAAAGTACCTATGAATGTGTTATGTAAAATAAGTTCAACTGTTATGATCAAAATAGAATTACACAGTATAGTTGATTATGGTACTGATAAAGTAGTATCTTTTTATTATTAATCTTGTAAAAAGGTCATTAATCTACACTCTTGTGTATCACGATAGAACTAGAATTACATTTACAAGATAAATTCCTCGTTGACCAATTACTCTAGGTAGCTAGAAGAATGGTTGATTAGATAGCACCAAGGAAACAATTTAACTGGCTACCGTTAAAAGAAAAGTTTAAAGAGGATAGGATAAGTAATGTATCGCAACAACTCCTTTTAACTAAGTATGGCCATCGATCACCGAATCTAAGAAACTTAGTCAGATCGACATCTTGCCTAGGGTAGATCTATGAATTTCAGGAAATGTAAACTCAATACATACATAAAAACAACTCTACCTTTAGGTAATGAAACACATGAATCAAGAAGGGTTTGGGCAAAGAATACACTCACTATTCAGCATAGGAAAACTTTATTTTATTAACCAGCAAAAGAATTGTTAAATAAATTGTTGTACATAAAATTTGCACAAATCCCTTGCCTAAGCCTATGGCTCCCACAGGGTAAATAATAATGCAGAATATTATCAGTAAGTATATTTATACCATAGCCTGTGTCATAAAAAATGTAGGAGTTACGCAATATAGAGTAAGTCTGGTCGAACAACATAAATTAAATAATTTAAATATCAAGAAGATTAGAGGTTAAACCCTAGTTGCATACAGATCATAGCATAAATAAATTAATTTAAATATCAAAAGACAGTAGAGGTCAAGCCCTAGTTGTAAATAGCTCGAATCACTATCAAAGTAAATCACTAATTTACACTTAAACATGACAAGAGCTCAAATCGACAACTTCAACAAAAAAAAATTATAGGGCAAACCCTACCTTGTAGTTGGAATGACTTTAATACTTATTCAACTTAGCAGATCAGTAAAAATTGTAAAAGTTACAGACTTGAGCTCAGGGTTAGAAAACCTCAATCTATAGTTGCGGTACCACATATATTTTAAACAATACAACTAAATAACGGATAAGCACATAGTACTAGACAACGTTTTGAAAATACCATTAACATTTGTAAAGATATATCAGTCAATTCAAGATTAAATAAAGATTAAAGTTCTTTAAATAAATACAGTCTTCATTAAAATGGTATCGAGCCAGAGCTCTAACTTCAGTATGGTCTTCATCTTGTAAAGTAAATTATAACAACACAGTCAGGGTTGGATAGATCTGTCTTTGACAAAGAAAAACCCTAAAATCTTCCATTGACTAAAAGGTAAGTCATCAAGACTTCATTTCTTTCAGGGAACACACACGACCCACTTAAAACACTGATAGGTATAGATTCCTACCCGACCAATAGTAACGATAAGAACCCAGTGAGATACCGAAGTTTGGTTCCATGCAGATCCCATCAGAGGCAACCAACAAGTCTCCATGAATTTTCAATCATCAGCAAAGGAAAAGCAGTATCAGGTGGGCATATTGCTTATCAAAACAATTGGGTAGACGATGTAACACTGAGAGAACAAAAAATGCAACCAAATGATAGAGTTAGATTTAATGGTATTACGAAATCTAATAACAGAAAGGGTAAAAATAAAGAAGCTAGGGTTGGTTACCTGAATCATGACCTTTAGAAAACTGTGGTGCATAACTTGTAAGAACGCTTTCCATGATTGGGACAACCAGCAAGAAGTTAACCTAGCTTTTTTCGATGCAGGTTACCAGTTCAAATATAAATATGGTTCAAAACCATGCGAAACAAGGGTCTCGAAGAACCTTCCTGGTTATAACTTGGACTCTAACCTAGGTTAAACCATTTCCCTTCAAAAATTTGAACCAGAAGGAGAAATCTCCTCATAGAGGTCCAACCTCTCGAGGGAGAAGCATAATAGACTTCAGGACAGGTTCCTTTAGAGCTACTTCCTTTAAGTCACTAACAGAGAGAGTATGAAACTGCATACTAGGGTAATATCAAGGTTTCCAATACAATTCCGTTGGCCTCAACTAAAGGCTAAGAGCCTTGCTCTTTTAATGTGATTAGGACAGGTCACAAATGACAGGGAGACCGAGTTGGAAAACATTAAATTAGCGGAAGTGCATCCAATAACGCATTAAAACCTAGTGTATTGAGAACACTGAAAAATTACAGGTTGACTTGCAATTGTATGGGTAAGGGTTAGGCATTGTATCACATAAATAATAACATGGAAATGCATGTTTTTCTATAGTCGGATTTCCAGCCAAAAACCTTACATCGTGAGATTTGTCAATTTGTGAAGTGCATAATAGATCTTATTATAAGGTTAAGCGCCTCTTTTATGAAAGCTCATGATGGAGCTTAGGATTGTAAACTTTAGACCAGTTAGGTGTTGGACTAGGGGGTTTGGAGTTTTGTTTTTTATCTTGAAGTATTAAAACCCCTTTTCACCCTAGGAATGACTCAAAAGAGTTTGGTCACTTCTTATCTCTAACCAAACTCTTCCACTTAGTTTTTAGACCACCTGCAAATTCAAGTTATTGACTGAATAAAAATCTTACTGTTTAAGAACATGGTAATAAGGGAAATAGAATATAAATGAAAGTGCCTTGTTCTGAACTAAAAATCGAATAACTTGTACTCCCCTCAATAACCTCACCTGGAAAAACAAAGGATAACGATGCTAGTTATAGCTAATTAAGAAATAGTCCAACCAGGAAAAAAAATTCGAAACCCTGGTTGGTTCAATTAGCTACAGGAGCTAAACGAAAGGTAACTGATTATATTCTTGATTGTGAAATTAAACTACAATATCATAAGACTAGAATCAATTTGAATATTTTTCCATTAGGATCGTATGAGATTATAATCGACATGGACTGACCGGAAAAATATAAAGTAGTACTAAATTGTTTTGATAAGACTTTTACAGACATTGTTGAAGATAAAGTTTTTAGGACTGTAAAGGGTATACCCAAACCTATCTCTATGAGGTAGATTTACGCTATGCAACTAAAAAGATGTATGAGGAAAGGCTACATACTTTATGCAATTCGGGTCACAAATCTACTTAGTAGTGAAAACAAAACCAGCCTAGATGACCATCCTATTTTGAATGAGTTCTCAGATGTATTTCTGGAGGAAATACCAGGACTGACCCCTCAATAGGAAATAGATTTTTCCATTGAACTTATACCTGGATCTGCACTAGTATCTAAGATACTATATTAGATGAGCATCCCTAAACTAACTAAATTAAAAATTCAAATACAAGAACTGTTATATAAGGGTTATATCATACCCAGTGTGTTTCCATGGGGAGCACCAATCCTATTTGCTAAGAAAAAGGATGGAACTTTACGGGTTTGTATAAACTATAGGAAACTAAACAAAGTAACTATTAAAAATAAATATGCATTACCTTGGATCAATGATTTATTCGATCGTGTAGGGGGATTTAGGATATTATCAAAACTAGATTTGCGATCTAGCTATTACCATATCAGAATTAAAGAAGGAGATATTAACAAAACAACGTTCAGGACCCGTAATGGACATTACAAATTCATAGTAATTCCATTCGATTTAACCAATGCCCTAGCTACATTTATGTGTTTAATGAATAATATCTTCAATAAATTTCTAGACCAATTTGTGTTAATCTTTATCGATGATGTATTAATCTACTCAAGGATAGAGGAAGAGCACCAACAACACTTAAGAATTATTTTACAGACCTTAAGAGATCATCAAATTTACACTAAATTTGAGAAGTGTGAATTTTTAAAAAGGAAATATAGTATTTAGGTCATATTATCTTGGAAAAAGGAATCACAGTAGACCTGAAAAATATAAAATCCATCTCAGAATGGTCGGTACCTAAAGATTTAATAGACATACGTTCCTTCATGGGACTTACCGGTTATTACCGAAGATTTATCGATGGATTTTCTAAATTAGCCTATCCCATTACTTCACTACAAAAGAAAGGAGTGAAGTTCATATGGTCTCCAAAATGCCAAGAAAAATTTGAAAATCTAAAAAAATTGTTAACCACGGCAAGGATACTTAAGGTAGTTGACCATTATAAATACTATACGGTTTGTACAAATGCTAGTAAAGAAGGATTGGCAAGAGTGTTATCTCAAGAGGGGAACGTAGTGTGCTACGAATCCTGTCAGTTAAAAGAACATGAGTGAAATGTAATGTCCCCCTCTAACTAAGCACTCAAAAGCCTCGTTAACCTACTTAATTCCCATAGATTCGAGCGACTGTTGCATAAGAGGGAATTGACTGAGGGCATTTGATACTTGAGCAGATCAAGAGATTCATTCAGTGTTTAAGTCATCAGTTGGATAAAAGAAGCCTTATTTCTTTAGGCTTAAAAGTCAACATCAAATTATAGTTGCATGCATGCAAAAGTGAAGCATAAACCCTAAAAGTGACATGCAAACCCTAAAAGCACATGAGACTCTATTTAAGAGGGTTATTGGACTAAAGAAACCATCTATTATTGTTATTGTTGATTTGAATCTTTTGAGCAACAACACACCATGCAACCGCAATAGTTGGGGTTGAAGACGACATCTTCAGCTAACAAGGGTTTGGTAATGAAATATCTTCCCTAGTCTCCTCAGGATAGACCATCCAGGTTTATCAACGACTATCATCTTATACAATCACTGTTTAGTGATCCAACACACTCAGAAGGATTATTTGTAGGTTCACGTTTTGCAGCTGGAAATAGCTGGGAAACCTCAAAAGGATTCGCTAGGACTCCAAAGCCCAGTCTTTCCTCTGCATGTCAGTTTCCTCTTTCTCGACAGACTCATTCCACAACATAGAGTGACTATCAACTACCGGTTTGCCTATCCAGGGCAGTTATCAGCACTTCAGTGGAGGAAGGGGCGTGAGCACCAGAGAGGCAAAAGAATTCGCTAGGGAACTTAGAGGAGGAAAAATATCTGCATGCGGAATTCCATCTCTCCGTTAGGAGATGACCGACAAGCCTACAAAGTTTTAGCAGCAACTAACCATCCCTTCTCCAAAAACGCCACCTTCGGTCTGAGGAGAGCACACGTGTATAGCTGAGCATCAATCCCTGAGGAGGAGCAATATCATGCCGCCTTCTTGCATGCAACATATTTCTGGAGGACTCACATCGCTTATCAGTGGTAAGTGTTACATCCCTTACCTGCAAACCCTAGCCCTAATTCAGCTATATTTTAGGGTATTTTACATCACAATTTTGCATGCACGCTTATTTCATATTTTTTCACAAGATTGAGTGTACAAGTCAGCATTATACACCGTATCAGTAGAATATCAGTATTTGGTATATTACACGAAATTACGTAGTTCATGACTTGTAATTAGCGTCAGTAGTTCATGCTTTAAAATGTGGCATCACTACCTGTTGGGGAAAATGTTTCTATTATTAACGGATAACACTTGCATTAAAAATTTATTCACAAAACCAAGACTTAATGGCTGATAAGCAAGATGGATGGCCTTCTTGAGTGAATTTGATTTCGAAGTAAAGCATATTAAAGGTAAGGAAAAAAAGGTGGCTTATGCACTCAATTGAAGAACTCATGAATTTATGAAATAACTATGAGTCAACCAGAAAGTGATCTAAGAAATAGAATAAAAACAACAAGCATACACGATATTGAATGCATGAATTTATGAAATAAATTACTAAAAGATGAAGTAAATTTAAATGGTGGCATAATACAAAGTAGACCAGGAAGGCCTAATATGGTTTAAAAACAGATTGTACATGCCAAATAACATAGAAGTAAAGCTACTAATTTTAAACGATATGCATAAACCACCTTATGCAGGCCATCCTGGTTATAAAAAAATTATAACAGCTCTAAGAAAACAATTCTTTTGGCCCAGTTTAAAAATTGATTTGGTTAACTGTCTATTAAAATGCTTGGAATGTCAACAAGTGAAGGTTGAACACCAACACCCAGTAGGTTTGTTACAACCTTTACCAATTCCTGAATGGAAATGGGAGATTATATCTTTGGACTTCATCCAAGGTTTTCCAAAAACACAGAAACAACACGACTCTATCATGGTCATAGTTGATAAACTAAGAAAATCTGTGCATTTTATTCCCGTAAAATCAACTTACAAAGTGGTAAATATTACAAAGATATTCTTGAAGGAAATATTTCGACTAGATGGAGTACCGAAGATGGTGATATCCGAACGGGATATGAAATTCAAGTCAAACTTTTGAAAATCCTTGTTTGCAAGATTAGAAACCAAAATAAATTTCAACACTAGTTATCACCCACAAATGAATGGGTATATGGAATGCACCAATCAAATCATCGAATACATGCTAAGAATGTACGTCATGGAGAGACCCACTAAGTGGGAAGATTATTTACACCTTGTAGAATTCGCATACAACAACGGATATCAACCTTCATCAAAGATGAGCCTGTTCGAGATCTTATATGGGAGGAAATGCACTACACCGGTAAGCTAGGATAGCCCTGTAGATTGACTTATGGTAGGACCAGAACTACTGCACGACATGGAAAAAATTGTTCGTAAGCTGCAGAAAAATTTGCAGGTGGCGCAAAAACGTTATGCTGACTTGAAAAGACAGCATAGAGAGTTTACTGTCCGAGACCACATATATCTTCGTATCAAGCCGAAGAAGAGCTTGCTTAAATTGGGAAGCTGTGATAAATTGGCATCATGGTTTTGTGGGAATGTTCATATCTTGAAAAGAATCGGGCCAGTGGCATACAAACTCGCACTTCCGGCATATTTAAGAATTCATAATGTTTTTCACAATTCTTTATTAAAGAGATATATACACGATTCTACTCACATCAATGATTGCAATGTGGTACAAGTGGAACCAGAAGAAAAGTTTCATGTGGAACCTATACGCATTCTGGACAGGAAAGAAACAACACTTTGGAATCGATTCATCGCTCGGGTAAAGGTGAAATGGAAGCACTTTATTCCCAATGAGGCAACCTGGGAATTAGATGATTAAATGAAGAAAAAATATCCAGAATTATAACCAGAACCAATCGAAGAAAAATAAAAACACTGAGGACAGTGTTAATAATAAGGGGGTGAGGATGTAACACCCCTAAGAAAAAACATTATATTACTTATGATTTATTTAAGTTATTGTTTAAATTAAATAAAATTGGCTAGATCTGAAATCTTCCAAATGGTCCTTTGTTGGACAGATGTAATAAAACAATATGGATTTAAATAAATTTATGAATAAGGGAGGACATCCATGTTAAATGAGGAAATTATGCATGCAAGAGAGGAGGACAAGAAATGGTTAACCTCAAGAAAGCCAAAACAAGTGTCAAAAGTGCATTAATGGCACTAGACACACCCTAGAAATCAGGGATTTTGATATCTGCGAAAATTCCAAGAGGAATTGGCTGCTTGTGAAAGACCTAGGAAAAGTAAATATAAAAAGGAGGCATACACAGGAGGTAGGATGCTACTGAGTATGCTGGAGAAGAAGAGTTGTTCTGGAGCACTCTGATGTTAGGCAAGATTTTCTCACTAAACGACAAAGTTTGTGACTAAGGTTGACTGTTGCCACCCTTGGAATGCATGATTTGGCTCGGGGGTGATTAAGAGCAGAGAGAAAGCTATTCTTAATCTATGGTTGGGTGGATCATGGTTGTTCCTACCATATTCGGTGCCGCAGTATTTTCCAGGTTCCATTAAAGTATTTTATTTCATAGCTTGTTTATTCTCATCTTCTATATTATGGGAATAGTAGATATTATATTATGTTAGTTCTAGTTGAATATAATGCTATGATTAGATTATGTGATTGGTTAAATTTGCTATAGACCCAGTCAAAAATTGAAGGTTGTGATAAAAGTACCAATGGATGTGTTATATAAATTAAGTTCAACTGTTATGGTCAAAATAGAATTACACAGTATAGCTGATTATGGTGCTGATAAAGTAGTATCTTTTTATTATTAATCTTGTGAAAAGGTCATTGATTTGGACTCTTGTGTATCACGATAGAACTAGAATTACATGTACAAGTTAAATTCCTCGTTCACCATTACTTTAGGTAGCTAAAAGAATGCTTGATTAGATAGCACCAGGGAAACAATTTAACTCGCTACCATTAAAAGAAAAGTTTAAAGAGCATAGGATAAGTAATGTATCGCAGAAAATCCTTTTAACTAAGTATGGCCACCGATAACTGGATCTAAGGAACTTAGTCAGATCAACATCTTTCCTAGGGTAGATCTATGAATTTCAGGGAATGTAAAATCTTTACACATGTAAAAACAACTCTACTTTTAGGTAATGAAACACATGAATCAAGAAGGGTTTGGGCAAAGAATACATTCGTTGTTGGTAGAGGAAGACTATATTTCATTAACCAACAAGAGTTTTGTTAAATAAATCGTTGCACATAAAATTTGCACAAATCCCTTGCCTAAGATTATGGCTCCAACAAGGTAAAGAGTAATGCAGACTCTTATCATTAAGTATACTTATACCATAGCTTGTGTCGTCAAAATTCAGGTGTTACGTAATATAGAGTAAGTCTGGTCAAACAACATAAATAAAATAATTTAAATATCAAGAAGAACAGAGGTTAAACCCTAGCTGCATACATATCACAACATAAATAAAGTAATTTAAATATCAAAAGAGAACAGAGGTCAAGCACTAGCTATAAACAACTCGAAGCACTATCAAAGTAAATCACTAATTTACACTTAAACATGACAAGAGCTCAAATCGATGACTTCAGCAAAAAAATATTTTACAGGGAATGCCCTACCATGTAGTTGAAATGACTTTAATACTTATTCAACTTAGAAAATCAGTAAAAATTATAAAAGTTATAGACTTGATCTTAGGGTTAGAAAACCTCAATCTACAGTTGCGCTACCGCATATATTTTAAATAATACAACTAAATAAGGTACAAGCACACAGTACTAGACAACATTTTGAAAATACCATTAACATTTGTAGAGATATATCGGGCGATTCAAGCTTAAATAAAGATTGAATTTCTTTAAATAAATATGGTCTTCATTAAAATGGGATCGATCCAGAGCTCTAACTTCAGTATGGTCTTTATATTGTAAAGTAAATTATTACAACATATCCATGGTTGGATAGACACTTTCTCTATGTCATGGAACACATAAGGCCCACTCAAAACACTGACAGGTATAGATTCCTAGCTAGCCAACAGTAATGACAAGAACCCATCAAGATACCGAAGTTTGGTTCCATGCAGATCCCATCAGATGCAACCAGCGAATCCCATGAATATTCAATCATCAACAAAGGAAAAGCAGTATCAGGTGGGCGTATTACTTACCAAAACAATTGGGTAGATGTTGTAACACTGAGAGAACCGAAAATGCAGAACCTACAACCAAATGATAGAGTTAGATTTAATGGTATTACGAATGCTAATAACAAAAAGGGTGAAAATAAAGAATTTAGGGGTGGTTACCTGAATCACGAACTTTAGAAAATTGTGGCGCATAACTTGTAAGAATGATTTCCATGATTTGAACAACCAACAAGAAGTTAATCCAACTTCCTTTGACGCAGGTTACCAATTCAAGTAGAAATAGGGTTCAAAACCATGCGAAACAAGAGTCTCGAAGAACCTTCCTGGTTATAACTTGGACGCTAACCTAGGTTAAACTCTTTCCCTTCAAAACTTCGGACCAGAAGGAGAACCCTCCCTATAGAGGTCCAACTTCTCGAGGGAGAAGCATAACATACTTCAGTACAGGTTCCTTTATGTTAGGATTATAATCATCCCTTGTCCAATTTGGTCAATTATGTCTAAATCAGGAATATGTCTAAATCTGGAGTCCTTTTAGTCTATTTTTTAGTCACTAGCACCATTGGGTCCACTTGGCCTAATTGGTGCACATGTACTAGTTACTAAAGTGTGGGGAACACTAATTGAGGTCAACTGCCACTGACTGCACTTGCATGCATCAGTTTAGGAGCCTCCTAGATCAATCCCTACAAATTAGGAGCCACTAGGAGTGCCAATACCAACCTCCATCAGTTGAGTTCAGTTGGTGACTAGTCAAGCTCAGTTAGTATTCAATTACATTCAATTCTACTCAATTAGTGCTAGGATTGCATGGCTGCATGTAGGTGATTCGCATTTACTCACCTATCTTAGTCAGTTAGACTAGTCAACACTGAATTAGACACTTGAGTTTGGGTTTTGAACTCCGATAATGATTTAGACAAGGTCAGTTAACCATTCAGTCAAGTAGAGTCCAATCAATTCGAATTTCCTCACATGGATTCAAATTGCATGAGGCTATTTAGCCATTGTACTTCATTGTAATTAATTATCTAATTACTTTTGATTAATGAAAGCATTCACAGTTGAAGGCTATTTTTTCATTGTTTCATTCTTCAATTGCTGAGTAAATTGTATGATCTATATTGTGAGTTGTGTGTTGGTCCATAGATCTATGTGCTTAATTTAATATGGTATGAGAGCCTTGGAAAGACAAGGCACTTCTCTTACTATATATCCATACTTGGATCAAAAAAAAAATTGAGCAAATGTTCACCTTCCAATACTGCACCAAAAGCGAAGAATTTACCACTTAATATCCCAAGTAGACAAATTGTTGATCAAGATTGCTTGATCAACTATGCTAGGTGTGATGAAAATTCCAAAAGTGCATACTATCGAACTTATTTTGTCTATTTTATTGTGTGATTTGCAGGTTTATCAGTCTTCTTCACTGCATTCGCTACAAGCAGCTCAGTCTCCTTCACCGCATTCGCTACAGTAGCTCAGTCTCTTCCATTGCATTCCAAATGGTCCCTCCAATGGAGCTTCTCCCTCCTTTCAACTACCACTAGTGGAAGGAGGACATGGAGATGCAGCTACACTCCAAAAGACTCTTCAGACTCACAATGGAGACAGAGAGAGAGCCAATTCATTATGTTAACAAAGAAAAGTATTGGAATAGGCTTGATGAAGCATATGGATGCTTGAGCCTCTCAATCTCCCGAGATATTCTCTTCCACATCAATGGATTGAAGACTCCCAAGGAGTTTTGGGATAAGCTTGCTTCCTTATTTGACAAGCAGGATGATCTAAGGATCTATCAGCTGGAGAATGAGTTGATTTCTCTTCATCCAGCCAATTTCGAAACACTAAATGAATTCTTCACCAAATTCAAGCATCTAGTGTTCCAATTGAATCTGTGCAAGGTTGAGAAGGAGGATGATCAACTCATCCTTTCCATTCTCTTCGAAATTGGTGCAGACTATTCAGTCTTTGTATCAATATTTCATTCTGTGAAGCTCACTACTCCAAACTAGAAGATGCCTACTCTTAACTCCTTCATTGAATCTCTCACTCAGGAGCATGACAAGTTGATCCAAATGGGGATCATTCAATATTCCAGAGATCAAGCACTGGTTGCAAGAGAAACTAAGGTAGCGAATGATAAAGGGAAGCAAAAGGATGGGTCTCCTGTACAGAAAGAGCAATCAAATGAGCCTTTAGGTTCGAAGAGAAGCAAGAAGAATGGAAAAGGAAAGACACTATGTTCTTACTGTGGAAGGGGATTTCATCTAGAAAGCTCCTGTATGAGAAAAACAATTGATGAGATGGATCTTCTTCTGAAGAAACATAACATTACTATCACTGATAGCGCAAGGAAGGCTAACCATAGAGAATAAACTGAAGAACATGAAGAGACATGCCATGCACTGAAGGCTAGCTGCTCAACAACACATGACTTCCTCATTGATTCTCGAGCTTCCAATCATATGGTTGCATCCATAGAATCATTCTATTCCTTGCAGTATTTTGATGGTCCTAGTATTCAAATGGGCAATAACAGTAAAATTCAATCCAAAGGGAAGGGTTCTATCAAGCTTGAACATGGAAAGTTCAAAGATGTGCTTTATGTGCTCTCCGTAGCTGCAAATATGTTATCTCTATACTAGATGACTCATACTGGCTCTCCAAAGCGAGTGATATTTGGTCCTGACTCAGGGGAGATCACATATATCTCTACTCAGAACATCATAGCGAAGGGTGCTGCAAATCATGCCTCCAAGGCATATGAGTTCTTACACTTCATGTCATTTCCAGAATTAGAGCACTCTAAGCAGCTACTTGCAAGGGAATTAGAGGAAATTTCAACTCAAAATGGGCCTCCTAAAAAGAATTGATAAAATAATAGTTAAAATAATAAAATAGTATTTATTAATTTTGGAGGAAGAAAAAAAAACTACTTTTTTGTTTGTATTTTTGACATATCTCCCCGTGTTTTTACTCAAATTTCAATCAGGAACATCATCATCATGTTTTTTCAGGTATTTCTTGTTTTTGGAGTAGCGAGGTCCGTCAAAAGTATGCTGAGTGGGTACTCGTTAGATGCAGAATTAAATTCCGCATCCAACGAGCTCTCTCGATTGAAATTTGAGTAAAAACACGGGGAGATATGTCGAAAATACAAATAAAAAAAGTAGTTTTTTTATGATACCTATCCCCAAATTTATATTAAAAAAGTGTTTAAGACCTATACGGTATTTCAAATTTAAAGCAATTTCATTGGCTAACACATGATGACATGGAATTTGAATCAAAGTTAAAAGGCCCATTTTGAGTTGAAATTTCCTCTAATGAAGGTATGAACATTCCATCTACTTTTTTTGCAGTTTCCACTTGTATTACAGAACTAGTTGTATCAGTTTATGAGATTGAGATTCAGGGTGATTCAAATCCAGATCCAGTCCCTAATCCTAAGCGGGAAGCTAGGAAGATGATTGGAAATCCATCTGACACTCAGAAGGGAAAGACCCTTTCGCTATGTCATGCAATATCACCTCCTTCAGAGAGATGCAACAAACTCCCTGTGAGATGCCACATGGCAAGGGTTGATCAGTCACACTGCATTCAGAAGAATAGAGTGGATCATACACCTCTTCATCCAGAAAGAGGCAAAGGTTACATTCCTCCTTCCTTCCATCATCATTTTGGGAGAAGATGGAGAAGTCTACATGCCAGGCCCCAGGATACCTATACATAGAACATCATGCATGCTTCTTCGCTACATCACAAAGATTGCAGCAACACTTTTTCAAGTTTTTCAAACTTGAATCCTAATTCTACCTGCTTAGTTAGAGGGGGGGATTTTTTCCCATGTGGTTTTTTCCTTGGCTCCTTATGTTAAGCAGTTACTTTACTTGTTGTAATGGGTGACCTATGGTCTTAGTTACCAGGGCCCACAAATTGTCCAAGTTAGCATTCAGGAGGGTGTTAGGATTATAATCCTCCCTTGTCCAATTTGGTCAATTATGTCTAAATCTGGAGTCCTTTCAGTCTATTTTTAGTCACTAGCACCATTGGGTCCACTTGGCCTAATTGGGGCACATGTACTAGTTACTAAAGTGTGGGGAACACTAATTGAGGCCAACTGCCGCTAATTGTACTTGCATGCATCAGTTTAGGAGCCTCCTAGATCAATCCCTACAAATTAGGAGCCACTGGGAGTGCCAATACCAACCTCCTTCAGTTGAGTTCAGTTGGTGACTAGTCAAGCTCAATTAGGAGTCAGTTACATTCAGTTCTAGTCCCTTACATTCAGTTCTACTCTGTTAGCACTAGGATTGCATGGCTGCATGTAGGTGAGGCGCATTTACTCACCTATCTCGGTCAGTTAGACTAGTCAACACTGAATTAGACACTCGAGCTTGGATTTTGAACTCCAATGAACTCCTATAATGATCTAGACAAGGTCAATTAACCATTCAGTCAAGTAGAGTCCAATCAATTTGGATTTCCTCACATGGATTTGAATTGCATGAGCCTATTTAGCCATTGTACTTCATTGTAATTAATTATCTAATTACTTTTGATGAATGAAAGCATTCACAGTTGCAAGCCATTTTTGCACTGTTTCATTCTTCAATTGCTGAGTAAATTGTATGATCTATCTTGTGAGTTGTGTGTTGGTCCACGGATCTATGTGCTCAATTTAATACTTTAGAGCTGCTACCTTCAAGTCATTGACAGAGAGAATACGAAACTGCATACAAGGGTAATATCAAGGTTTCCAACATGATTTCGTTGGACTCAATGAAAGGCCAAGAGCCTTGCTCCTTTAATGTGATTCGGACAGGTCATAGTTGGTAGGGAGACCAAGTTGGTAAACATTAAATTAGCAGAAGTGCATCCAATAACACTTTAAAACCTAGTGTATTGAGAACATGTAAAAAATACAGGTTGACTTGCAATTGTATGGGTAAGGTTTAGGCATAGTATCACATAAATAATACCATGGAAATGCATGTTTTTCTATAGTCAAATTTCCATCCAAAAACCTTACAATGTGAGATTTGCCCATTTGTGAAGTGTATAATAGATCTTATTATAAGTTTAAGCACCTCTTTTATGAAATCTCGTGAGGGAGCTTAAGATTGTAAACTTTAGACCAGTTAGGTGTTGGACTAGGGGGTTTGGAGTTTTGTTTTTCTCTTGAAGTCGTAAAACCCTTTTTCACCCTAGGAATGACTCAAAAGAGTTTGGTCACTTCTTAGCTCTAACCAAACTCTTCCACTTAGTTTTTAGACCACTTGCAATTTCAAGTTATTAACTGGGTAAAAATCTTAGTGTTTAAGAACATGGTAATAAGGGAAAGAGAATATAAATGAAAGCACCTTATTCTGAACCAAAAATTGAATAAGTTGTACTCCCTTCGATAGCCTCACCTGGAAAAACAAAGGATAACGGTGTTCTCTATAGCTAAGCAAGCAATAGTGTTTTTCAGGACAATGCACCCTTGTAACCTAGGGTCTCTAGGGTTACCAACTTACTAAGACACGTGTAGACAATTAGCTTATCTAGAAAATGAAATAGGAATAGGAAGAAGGATTGACTTACCCTGTTTATGATATTGGTTTTTAACCCTATTCTTATGAGCTTTGTTTGTCGCTAACGCATCTCTGCGTCGCTCATCTAGATGTTCCAAATGTAGCAAATGTTCTTCTAATTCAGTCATGTGTGGGAGTACATGAATAGCAATTTTAAGTGATGGAATTTCACACTCAATCGGAGTGATTGCTTCAACCCTGTGAACGAGCTGGAAATGTGAAAACCTTGTGGCAATTTTAACATTGGTCTGGTATGCCCAAAGTGCAGGATATAGCATAATGTGCCAAATTGATCGGGATATGTTAACAGTACGCTTAAGAATGGTCTTCAAGGTCTTATTGACTGCCTCGACTTGACCATTCACTTGCGGGTAGAAGGAAGATGAGTGATCTTGCTTAAACCATAGAATAGTAGCCAGTTCAGTCATCATGCTATTCTGGAAATGAATGCCATGGTCAATGACAATCTCCTTTGGAATTCCAAAGCGAGTGATCTAATCTGGTTGAATATGAAAAAAGATGCAGTTTCACAGTCATCCCTGAAGGTAGGCATTGCCTCTGCCCACTTGGTGAAGTAATCAACATCGACAATGATATATTTGTGCCCCCCAGCCAAAACTGGGCTGCACGTCACGTCATATACCCCCCACTTAGTGAAGGGGCCCATGATGATGAGAAACAAAGGAGCAGGATGTGACCACATTCTCCTGGTGTAGAGCTGACATGGATGATAGCGCTTCACATCCTCCGCACAATATTTAAATATCGTGGGCTAGAAATAATCGGCACACAAAATCTTCTGGGATGTTGCTAACCCAGATAAATGACCCTCGCATGCTCCACTGTGGGAATCATTTAGGACATGCTCGGCCTCCTCGTGGGTGAGGCACTGACGTAAAACAAAGTCTACCCCTCTACGGTACAAAGTATCCTTGATGATAAGGTAGTTTTTTGCATGAACACACAATTTACGCTGCTCTTCCCTCAAGAAGGTTGCAGGACACTTCAAAGTCTTGAGATAGATAAGTATGTCTCCATACCAAAGATCAGAGGTTGAAATCATAAAAATGTACTCATCTAGGAATGAGTCTTCCTCAACCGCTACATTCTCTTATGTTGGAAATTCTGCAATAAATTCTGCAAAAACTAAGGAATTTTTATATTTGGCAGATTGAAAATCCAAGTCAAACTCCTGGAGAATGACTATCCATTTATTGAATTTTCCCTCGATTATGCGTCGGGACAAAACATACTTAAAGGGATTAACATCTGCCACTATTGTAGTGGTCCTGCAATAAGTTCTGCAAAAACTAAGGAATTTTTATATTTGGCAAATTGAAAATCCAAGTCAAACTCCCGGAGAATGACTATCCATTTATTGAATTTTCCCTCGATTATGCGTCAGGACAAAACATACTTAAAGGGATTAACATCTGCCACTATTGTAGTGGTCCTTAGTACGATGTAGTGAAATAACCTCTGCACAGCATAAACAGCTGCTAAAGCCAACTTCTCAACGTGGGAGTATCGAAGTTCAGGACCAGCCAATGTGCAACTAAGGTAATAGACAACATGCTCTTGGAGCTTGTCATCTTTTTGGACTAATACTACCCCAATGGTCGATTCCGACACAGCCAGATACAATATAAAATATTGAGAGTAATCCCGTGACCGTAACAAAGGATCCAATAGCAAATCTTTCTTTAATGCCTCGAAAGCAAGTTGTGCGATTTCATCCCATACAAATGGAGTGTCCTGCTTCAATAGGCGCATGAATCCCTTAGTAATATTGGCATAATTAACAATAAAATATCGAAGGAAGTTAGAATTTCCTTGCAGGCTTTGAATTTTCCTGATAGAACGAGGAGGAGGCAGATTTACGATGGCCTCTACTTTCAAAGGATCCACCTGAATACCTTTGTTTGAAACTATGAACCTGAGTAGCCATCCCGACTTGACGCAAAAAACACACTTCTGGGGATTCAAGCGTATTTTGTAATGTCTACATCATTCGAAAATCAAGCGAAGATGTTTTGGATGATCAATCCTCTTATGAGAATGGGCAGTCAAATCATCAAGGTATGGCTCAACAATGTTCTTATTGTCATGGAAGGAAAAATTCATTGCCCGCTGAAAGGTAACCCTTGCATTTTTCAATCCAAAGGGAATTTTCCTGTACACGAAGGTACCCCATAGACAAATAAAAGTTGTTTTATGTTGGTCTTCCGGCTTAATTTGGATTTGATTGTACCTGGAAAAACCATCCATAAACGAAAAAACTTCACTCCTTGAACAAGCATCAATGATTTGATCTATAAAAGGTGTGGGGTAATTGTCCTTGGGACATGCTTATTCAAGTCACGAATATCTGTACATGCGCATATCATCCCTTGTTTCTTATCAACGGGAACGAGATTGGATACCCATTCCGTCAAAGCAATCGGGTAGATGAAACCAACTTTCAATAGTTTTTCCACTTCAGCCTTAACGGATGTCGCCTTACGCGGGTTAACAAGTCTAAGATTTTGTCGAACCAGTTTGGCATCAGGATAGGTTTGGATTTCATGTTCAACAATTGATGGATCTATGACTAGACAAACACGTCACGAAACTCCTTAAATAAGGCAGTATAGATAGCTATCTCCTCCAGAGAGCAACTTGCACCAATATGTACATTTTCGACGACGTCGGGGTTTGCAGAGATGTTGATAGGAATGGTTACAGAAATATTTTCCATATTCCCCTTGGAAAAAATTCCCTTCCTTTAAAAGGGATTGATCGGTAAATCAATATCATCTGCTAGTCTCACGTGGAACTCCTGGTTTTCAATTCTACTCAACTCTAGAAGGAAATAGGATCTATGGTGAAGATCTTTGCAGATCTTGTCTCGCCCACTCATGGCTTCCAAGATGGCTTCATCCGAAGGCAAAACCATGTCTAAGAAATTGTCCGAATACAAAGAGTTCTCTATCCAAGCAGGTAGATAAGCTTCTTCCAACTCGTCTGAGACTGTAGAAGGAGTCGAAACCGGATCAGTAGTGGTATTAATGATATCTTGGTAAGCTACTTCCACTGTCAATAAGGGCACCTAAGGTTCGTAACGGGTAGGAAGGACCCAAGGATCGGTTCTATCGACAACCATTGTGATAGACTTACCCACACTCGTGGAACCTAGATAATTTATCGGGGCTGGGATATCAAATGTGCCCATTAACGATGAATACATACCAGCCCCCAAGATCTCCATAGCAGGCTTGACCTGATCAACCAATGGTACCATGGACTCATTCGTTTCCAAACGGCCCCTTTGAGCGAAATTGAGTTGGTCAACAGTAACCAACTTTTCTTCATGTGGAAAAACCACTACTCGAAGGACAGCTAAGGAAATCACGCACATAGCATAAGTCTAGCTTCTCCCTAGAAGCAAGTTATAGTCCAATGGAGCATCAATCACCTCCACTTCAACAAACACCGCTTTCCCTGCCAAATTAATCTCAAAAGTTGGTAGGATACCATGCAGGTGGAAATACCTCACGTTGAAAGCAGTAAGCAAGGTGTTTGACAGAACAAGTTTCGAGGAACCCAAAGCCTTCCAGCAAGAAAGAGACATGATACATGTGGAAGCTCCCTCATCAACAACTGTTTGTCCAATGGTTTTACCACCATGGATGACGTCTACTGATAAGGCCACATGGTATGGTAGGCGCATCTTAACATATAATAAATTGAACTTTGCCATCAGAATCAAAGAATCCATGCAGCCTAAAGCTTCTAAAAATTCATCCCGCTGAGCAGGACAACTCTGAAGCACTTCCAACGCAGACATTGCACAAGGGGTTTGGGACAAATCTTCCACCACAGAGTAGTCAGAAGCAACCCTAGAGTTTGGGTTGTGAAATGCCTTTTTAAATATAACTTTCAATATTTTTCGCATTGGATCAGCAGGTTTCTCGATTGTGAGAGGGTTAGAGGTTTCACCAATAGACTTACCCTTCTTAGGAGCCTTCGTCTCATAATTTTTATTTCTTGTTTGGAGCAAGGTACCAAATCGTACCATGTTGATATAATTTTGGTCAAGAGAGGCACCCAACGTGCCCCTAGCTACATTAGAAATAGAAGTAACATTCTGTCCTTGGGGAAAATGATCCTTCAGAACAGCTGGTTGTTGGGTTTTGAGCAGCTTCTGAGCTTGATCAATGAGATGGAATTGATGAGTTAAGTGATCTCCCTGGCAAAAATTATAGGGAAATTTCACCTTCTTCTTATCCTTCTTGCCCCCATCAGCATTGTTTGTTGGTTTAGGCTTGTTTTGATTTCCCTCACATTTCTTCCCTTTCTTATTTTTCCCACTAGGCTGCTGATTGCTCTTTTAGGAGGATTGAACAAAAAAAAATTCATTTTGGGGTGAGGGGGCAGCCTTTGTTGCCTCCGTTGTAGACTGCTTGACGAACAAATCATGGAGTTGCTTGGACAAAGACTCTACAATGGGAGAATTCACTGAACTAGCCACGCCATCAACATGGGGTCCAGGCTTGAGTTTCTCGACACTATGGGTGGATTGCGGTGCCTCAGGTATGATTTCATATAATATCCCAGACGTAGCATATATCAAATCCATTTGCTGGGCCCTGAGGATGGCCTCTTCTTCAGTGGTCACCCCCGAAGTGGATACATCATTAGATATACAAGGCAATAAAGATTTAAGGAACCTTTCTAATAAGATCTCGAGGGGGATGGTGGCTTTTATGAGCCTCTTCCGTCTTTGCCACTCTTGGATATGATCCGAAATGTGAGTGGCTTTGTCTTGACTAAAAATAGACAAGAGGTCTGTGCCGGCATCATACCAGACAGAAAGATGGAAGTGGTTCAAGAACACATTAGCTAAGTCCCAAAAACTATCAAACGCAGCAGAAGGAAATTCAATATACCACTTTGTTGCAACACCAATCAAATTGCTTTGGAACAACCTCAACCGAACGGTGTCATCGCAAAATGAGTTGGAAGAGCACCATAAATGGAAAGTGGTGATATGGGTACCTGGATCTTCACCAGTTTTTCCCTCAAACTTGGGAATGTCCGAGGGTAACTTGGTTGGAACAGGTGGTCATGTGGCACTATGTTTCACCGGGTCATTCATCAACTTGGTCAAATATAGCAAATTTAAAGTTGTCAGGAACGGAAGTTTAGGCCTGAACGGAGCCTAAAAAACAGGAGTTGGGGAGGTAGAAGGACCTGCCCTCTGGTTCCCAAAAGTAAAGATGGGGTTACCCCCAGCTACCAGTTGTGAAGTAGTTGGACTACTTTGAAAAGGATTCACCCATAAGCCAGTGGAATATTTGTGTACGGTGCAGTATAAGTAGTTTGGGCCCCTCTAGATGAAACTGGAGTCTGAAAGACTGGAGCGGGTATCCCTCCGCTAAAAAGTGAGAAAGGAGAGCTCATAAATGGAGTTGAAACCAAAGTTTGGAAACCTTGACCATAAGTGTTTGTGTTTCCAAACTGCATCCCCACATATGCAGGTGTAGGACCTACATAAGGTGTAGATGGGGGAATGTGCCCTCCATTCCATGGGAATCCCTGGACAAATGAAGAGGATTCGACTAGACCACTTTGAGCAGTGTGCATAAAAGAGGGTGAAGCAAAAGGTGCACTAGGAATCCCAATGACAACCCCACTAGAAGGACCTACCACATTCGAGGAAGTCAGTGGTTGAACCACCAGACTACTTGGTGATAAAGGTGTAGTAGATGTACTTACTCTAGGAGTACCAACCAGTGGAGGTGGCACTCCTACAGCCAACATGGCTAAAGTTGGGGTAGACATACCCTCCACAGAGCTTGCCATAATGCTGCTCACGGGAACACCAATCACAGGTGAAGTGAATGGAAGAACTTGGACGATCACAAGATCGTTTAAGTCAGTAAGAGGGGGGTTAAAGTTTCTTGCAAACTCATCAGCCTGCAAGTCCTCAATCTCTAACGCGGTTGTATCAACTTGATTGGTCCTAAGTTTCGATTCACCTGGAACTTTGCTTACTCCTATCGGTTTGAAAGAATTGTCAGTATCTAATCTCTGCCTTTTAAGGGGAGGTGGAGTCTCCACTGTAAAAGATGGAGGAAGGTTTTGCAACCTTCTTGAACTTCTGAGAGGTTGGTCCTCCATGGCTAAAAATTGACACTTCACACACCTAAAGGCTGACTAAATACAAACAAACCACACAACACTCACTAAAAATCTCTTAAATCCAAACAGACAAATGGGTATAAGATGTGTTTTCTAGAAGAAAGATGATATATGGTTACTTGGCATCCCTGTAGATGTTCTTAGGCACAAGCAGATGAATCACCCAACCACCCTCCCACATCTTCTACTGGGGTTGCCTTCCAAGCCCGTCCAAGGTAGACCAGAAATAGCCTTCTGATATAGTAGTGTATGAACCCTGTTGTCTATCGAATGCACACCACCAGCAGAAATATAATGAAAGTTGGCTCCTCACTTGAGAAAGTGGGAGAGGTGTGGCCTTGGGGGTAAGCATAGAGCCAAGTACTATCACCTACTCCTAGCTCCTCCGTTTAGGCTAACTCCTAACGAGTGGAAGGGGGTAGTCCCTGACAAAGAGTTTCTATGGCTCAAAGTATTTTAAGTGTTTTCGGTGTTGAATGATGCAGATGGGTGTGTGTTTATGAGTTTTTGATGAGATCACAATTTTAGATGAAATAAACACAAGATAAAGGGCAATCCACGTTGCAATACAAGATATAAGATTAACAGTATAACAAAGACTTGAAAAATAAAACCATCCAAAGATAGATAATAAATTCAAGTAGAACTTCAAAGGGACAAATGGCCCAGATTAATTAAAACATATAAGTGTAAATAGACCAGTGCCAAATGGAGTCAAATATTGCATAGTGCTTGGGGATGCTGGAGATACAAGTCTCAAAATAATGTTGGTGAGAATGTTTTGCAATTGTTCTTCGTTTATTTTATTGTAAATTTTAAAGATGATATTGCTTAAGGTGTCTAGGAAACCTAACCGGAAATACTTTCAGTGGCTCTGTTCGAAGACATGACGGACCTTTCTGGAATAATAAGCTAGGTGTTCAGAGAATTTAACTAGCGAGTGTCCAGATTGGGTTTCCTGGCGCCCACACTTGGAATTTTCCCACTACCTGAGTATTTATCGAAAATGCCGATGCGTTGATTGTGGGGTGAAAGTTTTATTATGTTATCACTTGGAAGATTAACAAATCCGATCACTGTTCTGAGTATGAGTCCGACTTTTAGGGTCGGCAGAGCACACTAGGTGAGGGATAGAAACGAAGTAAATTTTAAGAATGGGGGTGTGAGTTGCAAATTTTAAGTTTAGAGCACATAGTTAAACTCTCCGACAGAGAGTGCTCTTGATTTTGTCTTATGACAAAAGTTCAAGAGACTTTAACTATTCTATATGCCTAAATGCAAGGAAAATGCAAATCTAACTATGCTCTTCGACAGAGAGTGCTCTTGACTTGGGTTATGGCAAGTTCAAGAGACTTTGGTTTATTTTAAGAGACAATCAGATTGTACAAAATAAACCAAATGATAGCTCAACAAAATTGAAAAACAATGACTAGCAATTAATAAACTACTCACAAAATGAACTAATCTAGCAATTAGTATTCTACAATAAAATGAAACTAAGCTACTAGAAGAAATAAACTAAGCTAAGAAGAAGCAAACCACTCAAAGGACAATGCAAGGCTTCCCCAAATGGGGGGAGTTGGGTGTGGGGGATTAAAAACCCCACTCATCAAACTTTATTATTAAGTACGGATGCCTTTGGGATTTGAAACCCTTGGAAGGACTTTGAGAGAAATAACTTTAAAAAAAATCTTGAAACAAGCTCTTAAGAGCTATTACAAAGGATAATGGCTAATCAATGACTTTTGGTTTGGATCATCCTTATGGTTTCTTCACTTTCTTATTGGTTGAGATCTTTTTGTTTCAAATCTTCTCAAGCTCTTTTCTCCTTCAAAATGCCTACACAAATGATCCAAACTCAAGGCACCCCTTAGTATTGGTCAAAATAAAATATGAGATCTAAACTAAGTATAAACTAGAGACTTGACAAGCAATGCAAGTCTAGCCTCAAAGATGAGATCTAAGAATTAAACTTAACAATGGAAACTAGCTAATATGCAAATAACAAAACTAACTTTGTAAAGAAATCTAATGCAAACTTAACAATGAAACTATATGCTTGATCACTTTTTTAATGCAAAATTTAATTTTTTGAAATGAGATCTAATACTAGTGTGAAAATGCAAACTAAGATCTAAGAGATGCAATCAAGAAGCTAACTAAAAAAGAAAATAACTTAACCAAGACTTTTTTTTATGGACTTTTGAAGCAAGGAAAGAAAAACAAGCAAAAGAAAGAAAAAAGGGGATTGGAAGAAGGGGCAAAAGAGAGCTGAAAATGAAGATAGAAGGGGCAGCCAAACAGTGGATAGAGAATCACCCAACAACAGGCTGGAAAGAAGCCCACATAGTGGGTAACAAGCCCAAACTGTGGGGTGAAAAAGGGTGCCCAAACAGAGATGAATGGGGCAGCGACCAGTCAACAAATGGGACTACAAATGGTGAGGAAAAGGGATGAAAACAAAGGAAAAAAGAAAGGGTAAAAACACAAAGCTAGAGAAGAGGGCTAAACTCAGGACAAAAAATTATTATAGAAGAAGAGGAAGAGGAGTGTGGGAAAGATAGGCTTGTAGATCCACTATTCAACAATAGAACCAAGTAACCAAGTTTTTAAGTTTTGAAAAAGAGATGGATTTTTGAACTTAGCACTTCTTTTCCAAATCTCTAATGCTTGAGCTCAACTTTGGGAGATCCTGAAATGCACACGAATGTTAGAAAGTAGGTCTTTTGAAAAGGTGAGAGATGCAATCGAGCTCAAGCCTCTCTTCAACCTATTAGATTTTCACAAGAAATTACTCACAAACACACCTTGATCAAATATTGCATGTAAAGCAAAATGGGACTAGAAGAGTACAAGTATTTCCAACTACACTCTACTCCTTCCAAATCACATAGAACCCCAACATGAATGGACAAGTTGAACCCAAATGCCCACCCTATGGGCTTAATAAAGCCTTCTAAGATAAATAATTGATCAAAGTAATGAAATATGAGCAATAAACAAATTACATTATCACCTTAGAATAGATGAAGCACTTACAAAACAAGCATCAACACCACATAGACCTCCAAAGTCGCTTTATTTCAATAAGCCAATGGCTATACGATTACAAAATGGCAGAGTAAGTTTTCCCCAAAAAAATCTGGCAGAGTAAGTTTTCCCAAAAAAATCCATGTGAAGAGAGTGCAAAGCACCTCTCTTTATACAAAAACTAAACCCCAGGGGGGTTTAATGAATTGAAGATCAACTCAGCATGTAACTGAGTTGAAGTGAACTCTCATTGAGCTGAACCCTTGCTAAAGTGAAGAGGAACTGACCCTCTCCACCCAACATGTGCCAACACACCCCAAAATCTTACCAAACGAGCGAGTCATCCCTTTCCTCACGCGATCCGTATGGCTCATCGACGTGAAGGTTTAAAGGCTTGATACCATAGTGTATTATTTCCAAAACACATTATGTATCAAAGACCATACCACGTTTTATTTAAAACATACATAGGGGGGCCACCCCATATGCTAGCGCAACCACCATAAATTAAAACCATTTGATACAAGTTGTAATGGATACACATGACACGGCATGGTTGATTTTATGTTTGAAATGAAGAGGGGCCCACACATCCCGCTCGCTAGCTTCCAACAATGCTAGCGTGAGATTCTACCTTACCTTCACGTCACCCCTCTCTTTTATTAATTCGCAGCATTACTATGTAATGGAATAATATGCCATGGACCATGGTTTAAAATAACAAGTTTTAAGTGGAGAGGGGTCCACTTCATCCCACTCATCACATCTCTTTAGCGTGAGTCCCCTCACCCTCACGTAATCTTCCATGGAAACAATTCGTAACCAATTTTTAAACCAAGTTTGATTTTGGAGTTATGTGGAAGAGGATCGCTAACCATTTGGACCACATGCCAAGTCACCTTTTCACCATTTTTTAATTAATTTTGATTTTGGTGCATTTTGTCCAAATTTAGCATTTAAATGCTATTTTGAAGCTCTTTTAGCCAAATACTGCCTCACGGGATGCTCTGGTTTCCCGACTGATAGTGAAAGTGCCTTCTGGGGTAAAGATGCTGCCCCGGGCTTGAAAATGATCCCAACCAAGCCAAAAACAGCCTTTGGATCAATTATTTTTTACATTTTGAATTTTCTCAATTAAACCATTAAAAATGGCTTAGAAAACAAAAAAAATGATTTTTTCTTGAAATCAAACGAAACTCTAGGGGGACCTAGTACATGTTCATACAACTCAATCAGAATGCCTAGCATGTTGAAAAACAATGACATGAAGGCTCTAATAACCTCCCAAGGCCGAAACACCAAGACAACTACCCCAGCTTTGGAGGAGCGAGTGAAAAACATAGAAATTATTGGTCGTTTGTTCAACAACCAGTAATAACCAAGGGAAAAAAACACTCTAGGCTAGTTGGCTTGATGCCCAAGTCCAAGAAGAGGAGCCTTTTATAAAAAAAATAAATGCTAAGACATTTTTTACAATCTCCCCAAGGGGGTATGAACATGTATTTTACAAAAAATAAACAGCTCAACCAAAAATTGGCCAACTTTGGAACACACTGAACTTCTGAACTCTGGAGATGAGCATTCATCATGCTCGATAACTAGCAGCTCAATAGGAAGTTCAACTATTGTACAAAATAGTGGAGAACAAACCCTAGATGCCAAAGAGACTAAAGGCTACCGCAACTATACTAAAAGTCTGGGGGGACAGTCGCAAGCCTGATTCATACACATGAGCAAGGTAGCAAAGCCCAAAACCCTGTCAACACCAACACCGCATGGAGCCCAAGAGGTGGTATTGACAAAAGTCCCCAGATGCGCAAAAATCTTGGTCTATGCTCGAACAAGGAATCAGAAGGTTATCTCCTCAGTCCAGGTCCTCAGATGGCCTCGTGCTTAACTTCTGTTTGAGAGGAGCTTCCCAGATACAATCAACATAGAGGAGGATTTACCTAGTGATTTTCCAACTACGTCTCAAATCAAATACTTGCAAAGAGTTAAAACTCCCTAATCCACAAGTCTAGCCTAAGCTAGTTGGTGTAGAAGCCTAAAAAAGAAAACTTACTAATAATTTTTAAATTATATTGTTTTTTTTAATATATTGTTTTTAGTCAAAGGTAAATGGCGTGAAACTTATGTGATGTTATAGACTCAATAAAAGAAAGCAAAAATGATGCATAAAAGTAAATTTTCAAAGAAAATTGCAACTACAAAGGCAACTTTTTCTTTTCTTTTTGCAAATGCAAGTTAATGGACTTAAAACTAAGTATGAGAAAATACAAGAATTTTTAAGAATTTTTGAAATTTTATTTGAAAAATAACGAAAAAAAATGTTACATGCAACCTAATGCAAAATATTTTTGTCTTTTCTTTTCAAACAACTTCAAAAACTATAATGCAAATAAATGCAAACTTGAGAAAATTTGACTAATCTAAGCATACAACAATGAAATGAGGCAAAAGGATCCCAAAGTGACCTACTTCAACCAAGAGAAAGAAGACTGGAACAAACCCTGACTTGTCAAAAGTAACAAACTTAAAAGTTTACTAGATCCACAAAGATAAGAGTGACACAATGAGACTACAGGAAGCAGTACAGAGTATAAATCATTCAAGGACTTGATCACTGACCTAGAACACAAGCACCTTAAATTACAAACCAAGAAGGAGGACCACCTACATTCACAAATGAAAGAAAATCAAACACAAAGGCTTAAGATATTGACAAAATCAAGTATATGATGTGACGTACAGACCTCAGACTCACAGAGTCATGCCATAAACAGAACCTCACAAGCAACCAAAAATCCAAAAAAGCAGGGACAAGCCAACCCTAATAGACCAAAAGACTGCTACAGGAAACACGTGACTGTCTATACAGACAACCCATGTATGACATGCGACTGTCCAAGAGGAAACCCATGTGTACACAGTGAAACACGCGACTGTCTAGGCATACAACCCGCGTGTGTTGCTAAAAATTTTTAAAGAAAAAAAACTAGCAACAAGGCTCTGAACAAGCTAAACTATAAATCAAAGGTCAAAACAAACTGAACACATCCAAAATAAAAAAGAAGCAAAGGTTGGTAAGGGAACCTAAAAAACGAACCCACAACAGGTTGGACTCCCTATCGGAGTCGCCATTTCTGTTGTTCAGGACAATGCACCCTTGTAACCTAGGGTCTCTGGGGTTACCAACTTACTAAGACACTTACATACAATCAACGTATCTAAAAAATGAAATAGGAATAGGAAGAAGGCTTGACTTACCCGATTTATGACGGTTGATCCAAGCTTGGTTGTCTCCTCTTTCAGTCTCCTTCAAAACTTCCAGGGCTCTCCCAATTCACCTGTAAAAAGACAAATTCTTCAAGCAATATCTCATATATATATTAATGATTAGTGAAATGCATATTCATAATAACATATTTGAAATCATTCATAATCCATCATGAGAAAGCAACAATACAAAGATTGGAAGAAGAACTTTCTTTATTCATAAATAGAGAATGGTAAGATTACAACCCAGCTTCTGAAACAAGGAATCCTCTGCAAACCAAGGACACTGAGTTCTGCTGCTCCAAGAGGTCTCAAGGCATACCACCAACATAACTTCTTTCTTATAAAAATGATTGATTAGCCCCATCCCATGCCCTCTATTTATACATGGGGAAATAGAGAGGTTTTGAAGGTTAGAATGGTTGAGACAGTTGAGATAGTTATTGATTAAGGCTCAACTGATCTCGACTAATCGTGATTTATTATTTTTAACATTGGATTAAGGTACACACGAGTATCTATATAGGAAAGTCACGTGTGACATGCGCCTTGTTCAAAGGAAACTCACATGTTCAATGTACACACGGGTTGCAATGCAAATAGTCGTGTGTGCAACCCTAATTTCCAAATAAAAATATATGAAGTTGGTAAGGAGATTATGTATCATCAATCATGCACATCTATAGTGTTTTGGCTTACTTCAATCCTAATTGTCCTTTTGTGTCCCGACATATTTGATGTCGGTACTCGGATGGAGAAGTGCCATTTTGGTTGATAACAAATAGTCCAACCAAACAAAATTTTTTACCTTGTTGTGATTGAAAACTTCTTGGGTAAGTCAGTATTATTACAGTATTTCTAAACATAGGATTTAAGACATTTTCTTGATGATATGAAGCAAAAGTAAGAGATCAATTATTTTTTTAGTGCTAATTTTACACATACATATACAAAAAAAAATAGCAAGTAAACTTAGTTACAAAATTCTATTCCTATTGACTGGGAGCAGTCCTTCCAAGGCTAGATTCACAAAGGAAAAAGAGCAAGAAGGCAATAAACACAAGTCACCTCAATAAACCATGGCAATCTCGATCCACATATAAATGCACCACACCATTTAGCCTCGAAAGATTTATTTTATTCCAAGAAAAATAATTCAACAATATTACAACTAGCAAGCCCAATCTCTAACAAGCTCTAACTAGCTTGAATGAGTAGAGAGGCATCGCCTTTATTGTAAAACTGAGAGAGGTGGGCACCTTTCCCAAAAGAGGGGCATGTTTGCTAACTAGGAGCTCCTTGAAATGATTAAGGGCACACTGCTAATTTAATTGGGGGTTGGGTGAGTGATTTGTGGGATATTGGGTGCCATATCTCCATGAGATATGCACCCTCCCTTTTCCAAGTGACAACACACCTCAAGAGTTGCGCCCTCATGAAGAGATGCACCACCCTTTCATGAGGTATGTGCCACCTCTAGGATAGAACTCCAACCACCAAATATTATCTCAAGACAACTTTCCCTCCACTAGGAATGAACTCTTGATCACTGATATTTTGTCCCTATGAACTCTTGATCACTGATATTTTGTCCCTACATGTTTCCTTGATTAGAGGAATGTCATTGACTCTTTATTATGTCTTTTTTGGCCATTTATTTGGTCATTTTGGCCTTTTTCGAGAGAATTTTGATTTAAGTGATAGATAATCACTCAAATACTCTACAAAATAGGTTTATGGGTATAGTGGATGATATGAGTTAGACAATGAGCACCTCCACAGAAAAATTCCCCCCTAAACACTTTTTTATGACTTTTTACATTATTATAATTAAAACATTAAAAAATTAACCCATTTTTATGGATTTTTTTTTAAATTGTGGAAATTAAAAAAACCTATGGGGTACTTAGTACATGTTCATATGACCCAAAAATGTTGACTAGCATGGTAATATATATAGACACCTAGGCTTTAATCACCTTCTAAGGCCTAACCACCAAGACAATTACTCTAGTTTGGAGGTTTGAGTAAAAAACTCAGAAATTATATGTCACGAAAAAGCAACATATAAGTAACAAAGAAAAAACACCCTAAAGTAACGTATTGATGATTAACTCTAAGTTTTCCAAGCCATTTACAAAAATTCATCATGCTACATCGACATATTACAATTTCCCCAAGGGCTATGAACAACAAAAAATTAAAAAGGAGCCAAAGTTGGCCTAAAAAGACTTCTGAACTTCTAAATATGAATATGTACACTTGTTCAATCTTTGTTGCCTCACTTGAAATCCAACTAAGTAAAAATTAGTATGAAACATCTAGCTCCATCTAGGGATAGGTGCTCTGAATGATCTTTAATCAAACATGGTAGGTGAGAACTCCAGAATCTTTGGTTCCTACACAAATCTAAGATCCATTAGTACCACATATATAAAGAATTCCAAATCAAAACTAAGTTGCGAATAATATACAAGGTTAGTATCCAAGCTAATGTACAACTAGTATACAACAACGAATATACAAAAAAGAGTTATTTACAAGGACTATATCACATTAATAATATACAAGACTAATGTACAAAAGAAAAATTGAAATTAAAAATACAGGGGAAAGGGATAGAGGAAGTCATGATACACCAGATTCCCCCATGGGTATCAGATATTGTTGCTGAAGAAAAATTTCATTAGCTGGCCATTCACTGGGAGGGTCAACTTTTCTCCATCCATGCCATTTAGATAAAATGTTTTAGTGTCTGCCATCTCATAAATAATATATGGCCCTATCCATAAGCTATCGAACTTTCCATGGTTACCTGACTTTTCTCTTCGCTTATACCATAATAAAACCGTATCTCCAAATTGAAAAGGCCTTGGTTTAGAAGACTTGTCGAAGGTCCTTTTTACTTTGTCTCTATTCCTGATAATATGGTCAAGTGATTTCCTTCTGTTTTCATCCAATTCAACTAGTTGATTAAATTTGTTCTATATTGCATCCTTATTTGAACTGAAATCTCGAAGGATTTGATACACTGGAAGCTTAATATGGATAGGCAATGTGACATCTAGGCCATATACAATCTCGAATGGACTTTTCTTAGTTGCACTTTTCTTTGTGATCCTATCGACCCATAGTGAAAACGTAATCTCGCTATCTCGTGATTTTTTATTATCACCCATTGTATTCTTGATTATGGTCATTAGGATCTTCTTACTTGACTCAATAAGACCATTTCCTTAGGGATAGTAGTTGGATGAGTGGGATAAGACAATGGCATACTTGAAACAGAATGAGGAAAATTCTACTGAGCTAAAGGTTGGGCCATTATTAGTTGTTAATTTGGTTGGCACACCGAATCTAGTTATGATTTGATTTTCAAGGAAATTCATAACCATTTTGTCAGTTGTTTCTTCAGCGGGAATGGATTCTACCCACTTGGTAAAATAATTGGTTGTTGTGAGTATCCAAGTGAATCCATTACTTGAGTTATCTTTAAACTGACTGATAAAATCAAGATCCCATTGTTGGAAAGGGGCTTGAATCACTACTGGCTATAAGGGCAAGGCTGCCAACTTTTGATTCTCAGTGAACAATGACACTGAGAGAAACTACTAACAAACTTATGCACATCTGCAAATAGACTAGGCCAATAGTAACATGCTATAAAAATTTTGTGGGTTGTTTTTTTGCTGTGAATTCCCTCCACAAAATCTTGAATGAAATTCAACCAAAAGTATTTTGGACTCTGACTCATCAACACACCTAAGTATTGATCCATCTGGGTTTCTCCAACCCATACCATCTCAATTAATGCAATACTTGGTGGCTTTTAACCTCAATGCCCTTCTTTTATGTCCAACTAGGTGATTTGGGCATCTTAGGTTGACAAGGAAGAAAATAATATCTGAATACCAAGGTTGTTTCTCTAATCTTTGAAGTTTCACTTATACACTTTGCTCTGAATTACTACTCTAACAAACCATTCCTAACACTTTTTCATTTCACTGATTTAACATCTTGGCTAGGCCTTGTCCTTTGATTAATTTGGTTGGTTTTATATCTAAGTCATATTCTTGAATTTTTGAAACCCACTTGCCCCTTATGCCCAAACAATCCCGTTGAGATAATATATTTTTGACAACTGCATGAAGTATATACCCCACAATTTTTTAATATCCAACATAAGTTCTAAATTGCTTAAGGGACTTGACAAAAGCTATGCATGCTTTTCCATGATAGTGTACTTCAACTCTGAATCTTGTAATGACCTACTCATGAAAGCAATAGTTTGCTCGTGTCCTTCATTACTCTTCTGAAGTAAGACACCAGCAATTGTGTCTTCTGAAGAAAAGGAAAATATTTGAAAATTGTTGGAATAATCTAAGCTAATTAGAACTATTGATCTGGATATGCCATCTTTGATACACTTGAATGATTCTCTATCTTCATTCATCCATTCAAATTTAGCATCCTTCTTTAACAATTTTTGCAATGGCTTGATTAATTCTACTAAATTAGGAATGGACCTTCTTATGAAATTGATTTAACTGTTAAATGATTGAAGGGCCTTCACATTTTGGGGCAAGGGGACTTTTTTGATAGCTTCTACCTAGATTGGGTCAATTTAAACCTCATCCTTTGAGATAATATTGCCCAACAATTTACCTTCGTCAACACCGAATATTGACCTCGACATATTTAATGAAATGCCATATTTGCAGCATCTTTCGAACACTTTTCTTATATAATTAACATGGTCAGATCCTTCTTTAGAAAATACAGTTAAATCATCTTGATATATTTCAATAATTTTTCCAATGATTTCTTTAAAGCAAATTCCATGTCCCTCTGGGAAGTAGCACCTTCATTTACTAAGACAAAAGACATCCTTAAAAACTTATAGGTGCCCCAAGGTGTGGTGAATGTAGTTTTATGTTGATCTTCATTTTCATCCAACTTCTTATTATATCCATAGAATCCATCCAACATGGACATCATTCCAGAACCAATTACTCTTTGAAGTAAGGTTTCCATGTTGGGCAATGGGTAATTATCTTTTAGGCATGATATGTTAAGAATCCTAAAATCTATACATATTCTTATTGACCTATTTTTCTTTCTTACCACTACTAAGTTGGAGCACCATGATGAATGCCATGTAGGTGCTATGATCCCTGCAGCCAACATATTTTGCAATTCTTTTTGGACTACAGGGGCCAACTTAGGATATATTTGCCTAAGTTTTTGGTGAAACTGTTTAACTTTTCTTATCTCCTCCTTAAGGGGAATAGCGTGTTGGAAAAAATCTTCTTGATATGATTTAATTTCATCATAGGTGAATGCCAACACATCTCTATATTCTTTAATCAAAATTTCCAAGTTTTTCCTTTCCTTCTCTGATGTATTTTTCCAATTTTTATAAACTTGGGTCTTTATCAGTTCCAATATTTATTTCAACATAATCCTATGGTTTTATTTTTGTTTCTGTCTTGTGAGTTAAATATTTTCTCAAAAGCTATAAGACTACTTGGAACATGGTTTCTCACATTCTCCTCATTTTTTTGATATTGTTTACTCTCTTGTTGGTAAGTGACCTCACAATCTGAAAATTCCTAGACATTCTGAATGATTCTCAAAACTTGTTTGTCATCATTGAAAACTTGCCAATGGTTTATATTATCGGGAATTGAAGACCTAAAGTTGATATCGATTTTTCCATCTCTATTTACCATTTCATCTATTGGTTGAAGGGTGGATGTTGCTACTACTAACTTATCTTCCAAGTTGTTCTTTTATCTAGGAATTTCTTGAAGATTAAGTGCATCAAACTACTCCATGGTATCCCAAATAGCATTTTTGTACTTCTTTAACATGTCACTCCTACATTTATACTTGTTCTTAAGTTGAAGGATAACTAAGTATGAATCACCTTAAATGCTTAACATCTTATCCCCGTGTCCTTAGTTGTTTCTAGCCCAAATAACAATACCTCATATTCTGCTACATTATTAGATGCTTCAAATTCAATTCTAAAAGAAAAGTTGAAGGTTTGCTTAGAAGGTGAGATTATTACTATGCCTTCCCCTTTACCTTCCTTTGAATAAGCCCCATCAAAATACATCTACCATACTTCATCTACCTTTTCCTCCTTTAATTATTCTCTTATCAGAGTGATGAAGTAAGATAGGATAACATAGTCTCCAAAATTATCTGTAGTAATACAGACTCATTTGAAGGATTCTTAGTATTTTCAACATGACACTTTCTTTCAATTTCTCTATGGAGATTAACGTTTGTGTTCTTTGATGCAGATATTCTTGCATAATACCAATCCATTTGAATATATCCTCCTAAGGTTGCAACCCACTTTCTTGACAACAACATTCCCTAGTTGTTTGGTACATCTATCACAAGCACATCCATGGTCAAATGGATATTGTGTACTTGGCCAATATAACTTGAAGGTTCAAGATTATTCCTACCACATCAATTTCTCTTGCATCCATGGTACAAACATTGTGGTATCGCCTAGTGATATTCAAATTTAGTTGTTCCATAACCTTCTTTGTCATAACATTTGATGAAGCTCTCAAGTCTAACATACAATTGTGAAGTAGAAGATCATTTATCAAGAGAAACACATAAAACGACAGGTGATATTCTTTCTTTGGATCCATACTATGTAAAACTATTGGGCCATCTTCAATGGTCATTACTTCTAGGGTGATATTTTTCCTTGGGATTATCAACAATTACTTCTCTAAACTTTCTAAGGCTTTTATCAATGTATCCCTTTGATGTGGTATCTTAAGGATCTCGATTACAAGTACAAGCATCCTTTGATGAGTTAACCAAATACACATATCAATATTAAAATCATTTGCAATAGGAGGATTTATTACCTTAGGAACATATTGAGTTGCTTTAGTTGGTGTAATATGGCCCCTTCTCTAATAAAGTAGCTCCTTTGAATATTGCATTAGTCATCTCTCAAATCTGTGTAGGCGTAGGATTCTCACCATAATGTTTGTTAACAAAGTTTTTCTCTTGACTATACTCTATGGCATGTTTCCAATTCTCTTTAGATATGAGGTGAGTCAGGCCTACAACATTGATGAAATCTAGAACTCTTGGGAAATCCACGTAGTTGCTAGTCTCTATGAATCCATTCTCATCAATATGACAAAAATTCCAACAAGTTGATTCTTCATGAAATTCCCCACATGGTCTACAATAAGGAGGAGTAATGATCTTTGACCATGTTTGTTGTTTCTAACTGATTGGGTGGAATTTTCTCATGAACATGTGCTTTCTTTTTATATACTTGGTTAGGTATATGCTGAAAATTCCTTTGGACATGAGGAGCTTGGGTAGCTTGATTCCTTTCCATGATAACCAATCTCTTCTGTATATGATTCATTTGAGAAGAATGGCTGGCCATTTGTTGAGTTTGATTGGATACCAAGGTTTTTATCATCTCAACCATCTCTTTCATGAGTTTGACTCTATGGATTTTCCTTTTGACTCTTGATGATTTGATGAGGAACTGCCTCTTGTGAAACCTGGTATGTTATATTTGCTCGAAGCTTGAATATTTTTATCAATTATAATGGCCATGTATTTAGCAAGTTTAATATTAGCAAGCTCTTGTCTCTCAATTGATACCTCATCTCACCACTGAAAGCTTCAATATAACAAATAAGAATTAAGGAATATGAAGGCTTGATGTATTTATGGATAATTGAGATTATGTCTTTGAATCTTTTGTTGAATTCATCCAATGTTTCATTTTCATCTTTTCACAGTATGGAGGGCTGCTAACTGATGCCAGTTTCCTTTCCCCCCAATTTTTCTTTGAAGACAATGAGGAACTCATCAATAATTTTGTATGATTTGTCATTAGGTCCATGTACCAATCTGCAATATCATCTTCAGGAGATAGAGCAAACAACTTCATCTTGATTTCTTCATGATTATGGGCAGCCACATTACACCAACTGACCAAAAGACTCGAAATTTTTTGTAGATGAGATTTGGCATTGACAACATTGTTTCCTTGGAATGCTGGCAACTTATTAATGGCTTCATTTGGAAAACCATGAGCGTAACCTGCTATCTGAGTAAAGTCAAGGGCTTGAAAAAATCATCCATTTCTTGAGGAAAATTATTATTATTATTATTATTATTATTATTATTATTATTATTATAAATAAAGTGAATGTATGAAAGAGACTTAGATCCTAAATATTCAAGGATCCTACGAGAAGCAAGTTTGATCGCTCTCCTCCGATAAGCCCTTTTATGCTCAGGAATAAAATCGAGTAGACCTTCAAGATTTCTTCTTGTGGAATACCTTGTTGGGTTTAAAGACAGTGGAGTCGTCATATGGATTGAGTAAATTTCAATGATTTGACTAGATGCATCAATTAAGGTAAAAACAAAAAGAAAACTAAGTCGTACTCTAGGAATAAAAATATTTTTCCACCGCAACAGCACCAAAAAATGTTGCTACCTAATATGCACCTCGGGTAACTTGGCAAGAATATTCAAGCTATTAGGTGTGACCTTGGGGGAAAGTCTCGAGTCAAGTGTACTATCACTTGATCTTGAATCCTCCGTTTATGTTGAACTCCTAACGAAGTGAAGGGGGGTGGTCCCTAAAAGTTACTAAGGCTATTTAGCTTTTATTATGAATGTGAAAGTTATGTAGGAGTTTTGAAATGATCATTGAAATCAATACTTTGCAAAAAATAAATTAAATCAATAACATATAAAGAATATAACCATTCAACACATAAATTCACTTAAGAAAAAATGTAGTTGTAAAATGTAGATCAATGCCAATGGAGTCGAATGAGTGTTGTTGTGTCGTGAAAGTATTGTAGTTTTCTCATTGGTCAGTTTTAAATTATTAAAAGATTGAGTGGATTAAGGACTGGGTTAATTCTTCGTAAATTTTAACCTTATTAAAATGATCTTGATTAATGGGAAATGGAATTCCAAATATACCAAAAAGGTACAAGAAATATGTCTGGAGTTACCAAGTGTCGTTCAACACGTGAAATGTGGGATATATTGGAGTCATGGGGGTGTGTCCAACATTAATACCAAACGAGGGTGTGGATCTCTATGATCACTACCTAGTAGTTCCCACTTTACTGCAAACTTTTCCCACAAATGATAAGATTCAAGACACCATATTTCCATCTTTTAGGGAGGTTAATTGAAAAATGTGAGACTAATTAACTAAACACTTAGTTCCCGTTTTGATTTATCTAGATGGTCAAGCAAAAAACCCAGTGGATTAGAGCTAAAAGGACACTAAGTCAGGTTCATTACTTTAACTTGAAAATAAAAGAAAAATGTGAACTAAATAATCCTAAAACTAAGAATCTATTTTCCCTTACTCAAGCAATCTCTTTCGGTACTTCAAGAATGCACGACGACAAGTTTGTTACTTTGCAAAAATGATAAAATAATAGTGAAAGTAACTAAAAATGAAAATATTTAAGCTTTTTGAATTTTGAAAGTAAAAAATTATACTGCTTGTACGTGTGTGCAATTGTGTTTAAGAAGAAAAAAATTTGTTAGAAAATTTCACACCATGGGGTGTGGGCGTTGTGTAGCATATTTTCTCTCTTTATTTTTGTTTTTTTACAATGATTTTAGAGAATGCCTCTTTATCCTTATAAATTGGATGAAAGATGTGTACAATGTTTAGAAGAAAATACTAAAGGATAAAGGAAGCTCTATGGAGTTTGAATGACTAACTTTGTTGAAAATATGCTAGAGTGCCTCTCTAATTTTTCGTCAAAACTGAAAATCCAGCAAGTTATTAACAACGAAAGATGCCCAAAAACACTTTAAAAATGTCTTTGGACAATTCCCAAAAAATGTTTACCAAACTACTAAGATAATCTTNTCGTATATATTCAATGATTCATCATTCATTCAACATTCACATTGGAAAATAAAATTAAAATTTGATATTAAGTGGAAGTTATATCATGATTCCAATCAACCATTGCCATATTGCATTCAAAATTTACTCAATGGGCCAAGGCTAAATGGCATTTCCAGACATGAAATAGAAAATAGTCAATACAAAATTCAACAAAACCAAAAACACTGAAAAGTGAACAATGGACTATAAAGATATAAGTAGTTGTAAAAAATAAAAGTAATAAGTAATAAGTTTAAACTTTAAAGTTTAAAAACATCATGATTCATGACACGTCACATGCTATTTCTTCAAAATTCAATGATTCATCATTCATTCAACATTCACATTGGATCATAAAATTAAAAATTAATATCAAGTGGAAGTTATATTATGATTCCATTCAACCATTGTCATATTGCATTCAAAAATTTCTTAATGAGCCAAGGCCCAATGACATTTCCAGCTATGAAATAGAAAATAGTCAAATACAAAATTCAACAAACTCAAAAACACTGAATAGTGAAGAATGGACAATATAAATGCTTTGGCTTCCTCAAGCCATGTCATCAACATCCTCAAGATCATCATCAACATCACTAAGGTCCTCTATCAATAGGCTCTCTAGCTAGGTGTTAGTCTCAAGTGCAACCTCCTACTCTTCCATAGCAATTGGAGGAAGCTCAACAAGGCCATCTAGTTGTACCTCCTCATCCACATGTGTAGCATCATCTATGGATTGGTATCATCTCTTCAAAGGACCCTCCTTGTACCCTGGGTCCTTTAGAGATATGAGAATAAGTGTGCTATGAATGTAAACTAAATTCTCTTCCTTCTTCGATCCCAACCTATTTCTTTTTACTGAATGGATGGAGGAATAAATGCTCCAATTCCTCTCAGAAGATGAGGAGCTAACTACTTGCCCAAGTAATCATATGGAAAATTGTAAGTTTCAAGTATGTAAAATAAATTTATTTTATAAAAAAATTATACAAATGTCAAAAACAATATGTGTACTAGCTACTTTCCCAAGTAGTCGTATGGAAAATTGTTGCAACTCAATGGAATTTGCATTGTGAAGCCACCACCAATCAATTGAATCCTTATTATTTCTCCTATTAGTCAAAGAATCATGTAAGCCAAAGACACGTCGCCAACGTGAAAATTGGGCAAATTGAGATCATCTCTTAGATGTCTCTTCTGAAGAACCACAATTTTTTGTAATGGCGATCATAAATCCTTTCATCGCCTCTCTGTCTTGGGAAGGAGGTCTTCTTCTTGTTGTGGGATTATACCATTTAATATTCACTGCATATGATGGCATATGAAGTGGGGTTTTCATGTATAAATGTTTGCAATAATGGCCATAAAGTGAGATCTCTTCTACCTATGATAGATTTGATCCTCTCATACATAGAGTACATTGTTTCGTAGATCTCACCTAAACATGGACCATCTATGTCTACATAACGAAGCATATCACAAATTGGATCTACAAATTCTATAACAAATTTCACATCAGCCCAAAACTCATCACTCAAAATCAACCACTTTACCTCCACAGTTGTATCTGAGGAAGATAGTTCCATTGATCCCACATGTCACTGATAAATGTAGCAACAAAATCCACCTTCATCTCCAAAATCCGTCTAAGGAGATTGTAATAAGTAGCAAATATTGTAAGCTTCATTTTATCATGCCTTTATTAGATGGCTTGTGAATGGTAGTGGTTGCATATGAACATCTGAATTTTGTGTCCATTCTCAATCAGCAATTGAATCCATTCAATCTTGGCAATGTATTTCAATGCGTTGTTTAAGGAATGCACTGTGCATGGTGTCCAGAAAATATGCCTAGAGTACATGAAAAATTCACAAATGAAAACAAATTAGATTTTCTAATTTATGAGTAAGTATAAAAAAATTTCTAAAAAAAATAGACTTGTATTTAAAAATCAAATTTGTAATTATTTGATTTAAAAATCATTTGTAAAATTAAGACCTATACTCATTTTGGACCATTATCCTTGTTGCTTTGCACACTGGGGATGCATCTGTGACAACTTGAACGACATTGGATGGCCCCACCTCTGCAATGTCATCACATAATTTATCTTTCAAGAACATAATGTTGTTGTCTTGACCAAAACAATTAATGGCCCTGACAAAATATGGATATGATATGGAAGAGACAATGATTTTAATCAGTGGACAATTCCTACAATCAATCCAACCACCCATGATAATGGAGCATCCATTTGTAGTCCAAGATGCCATTTCCTTCTCAAGGCATGCTTTCTCTCTATCCACCAAAACGATTCGGATCTGTTCATAACTATGTGCCTTATACCCCACAAGTCCATCACTAATGGCACAAACCATTTGTTCAAAATATGGTGAGCAAGCTGCATTGAAAGGAATTCCGAATGCAAGAAAATATCTTGTTATTGCGAGATCAACACCCTCCCTACCTTTCATGTCAAACATGTCATAAAGGCACGGGAGGTTCACAAGAAAGGAAAAATCATATCACGTCCATTCATAGTGGGGGTTTGAATACTCCTAAGAACCTCAAAAATATATTTCCATGTATTAAGGGGTTAAGAGGGGTTTTAATTTGAGATAATAATATAAATATTGGGGGTTATTTTATTTGGGTAGGATGAGGAATAAACTCTAAATCATGGCATCAACTCATACCTCAACATCATGGGCTAAATTCATACCTCCAAATCACGGGTTGGATTCATACCTCAATTCATTTCATCATTTATTCTTCCAGCAAATATTTGAATCTTTTTGTAAAGATCTCAGCTCAACTTCTGCAATTGTATTTGGTTTTTTAAAATTCTGATAATATTGCAACTATTATTGTTAACTTCACTCTATGTTTTATTTTTGTGGGGTTATTCTTTGTTTCTTAGCGAAATTATTTAGATACGAGGTACGATTCTTGGAATATAAGGCACTACGATATTAGAATTTTGCGGCATTGAGATAATCATGGTGATAGTATTTTATTTGTTTATGCATAATGTTTTTAATTTGATGTCCAAAAGGTTAGTGTTTCCACTTGTTATGAATATGTATGCAATATTTCAGACTTTCTCCATAATTGAGGTTGAGCTTGCTAATGTTAAAACTAAGGAATTCTCGTAACATTATACCTTTTGTTGTTCTATAAGAGGCCAATTTCCAAAGTGTGTTTATTTTATATATAGAAGTCACATTGCAACCTATGAGATTGTTCAATATGCTTGAATATTCATTTTGTGCCTTTTCATTTCAAAAGTTAAGAGATGTAGTTAATCGAGAGTTTCAGAGTTGAAAATTGTATTGTATTTTTTGTAGGAGTTCTATTAAAAGATCCAACTCTTCATTTTTTGGGTTGGGTTTTAGGTGGGTATTGAGATTCAATCAAACCATGCTCCACAACAACCAGGAAAAGTGAGATCAATGTTTCTAGGGTCACTAGAACCAAGAAAAGTTAGATTAATTTTTCTTGACTAATTATTTCTTTCAACTTTTTGTATTATTATTTAACATTTTCACATTGCTAGTTAGGAATAATTGTTAGATTGAGTTATATTTTACACTTTCATAACTGTAATTTCAATTCTTATATGCCAAGGAATCCATCTTAATATTGTATTGGAACTACCATGAACATAGATGAAAATATAAATCCTTATTTACATACCCTATGTGTTATCGTTACCATGAAACTATATCATATAAGTTTCACGATATGTGTATCTTTATAACTATTGCATTCTTGAAACTTAACAATGGAGATATATATATATATATATATATATATATATATATAACTTGAGAAAAGTTAACTAAATGTTGTTAATTCCATTGATTGCAAGAATAAATGTAGAGGAAGTGGTGGCAATTAATCGCATCTTGTGAATGACCAAAATCCAAGCTATGCACATGATCAATGGTGTTATTGGAAAGTAAAGGGAATTTTTTTATGTTTATTTGGGTTCAAACATCAATGATGTTTTTTTTATAGGAAGGTAGGGAAGTCCTTCTATGAAAGGGTTTCAATTTTTCATTTTAATGGATTTTAATTTATTAAGTTTATAGAAAACATGAGCTCTCTATGGCTATACATATATTTACATGATATAAAATTGGTATATTAGCAGGTTGTGGTGTGAAACATCTGCAATTCTCACCTTGTCTAAGCATTGCATTGACTATTGGACAATCATCCTTTTACATTCTGTGTTTCATTGATTTCTTGACTGGGTTTTCTTTTACAAAAACTCATTTCCCCATTTCTATTTTGTTGGGTCTTCCACTATCCAACACTACAAATTGACCAGTCGCCCATGCAATCATGGTGGGATCATTATTAACACTATACTATTATTTTATTTAGCATCTTGTTTGCATATACTAAGATGTGTTAGGGATTTTGTTTGTTACAACTTAATAATATGATATTAAGGGGGTATTAAAATTGGGTACCTACAATATTTGGTGAAACTAGGGGTTTTCTTAATTATAAAGGTATATTGTGAGGGGGTTCATCAATATAATTTTAGGAGGCATTTTCCAATATTTAGTGAAATTAGGGATATTCTTTCATATCCTGTGAACGGTCGTCCTATGTAACAAATCCATTAAGTGAACCCCCTGTGCATAAAGGCCACCAAGTTTAGGTTTCTTGTGTGGGCGAGTTGTAGTGTTTTTTTATTCTTTCGATGACACAGTCTCATCACCATACTCAACTTCATCTTTGGATGGAATGTGATCTTCATTGGACTCGTCATCATCACGAACATTATGACATGGCCTTGAGATTGCCTTGCTTGCCTTCTCATCATCCCTTTGCTGCTCCCTTTGAACATTAGCAAGTATATCGAGATCTTGTGGGTCTCGAGTACAAAGTTATACACCCATCTTTGAAATTTTCATAAAATGGATTCTCACTTTAGTACAGCTGCCCCTCCAAGTAGTAGCACAAAAACTTCATTTTGTTATGGCTGTCCCCTACATCTTTTAATGGTTTTGTCCTTTCCACATATTTGCATAGTGGATATTGAGGATTTGATGAAGCCATTTGAAAATTTTGAAATCTGCAAATGAAATTTCAAATTTAAAATTAAAATGAGAAATTTAAAATTTATCACTTTTCAAGTTTTCAAACTCTCATTGTGAATAATCTAAACCTCTCTCTATCTCTCTCACTGTTCAAACTTCATACATTCTATTGAGGTCAAAACTTTTCATTGTTTCCAATGGTCATTGTTTCAACTACAAAGGTAAGTGTATAAATTTTATAAATTTATAAATATGCATCCGAATGTTATTTTTATTTTTATTTTAATAAATTCTTCATTTGGGATAAAAAGGACTCTACAACTGACCAAAACTCATAACAATTATTAAATAAGTTAAATAACTGAATAATTGAATTATATATATATAATTCAAACCTGTGTAAAAAAATTAAATTAACTCTAAGAATTACAATGCAAAAAATAAAATAAAAAATTTATTTACAAATTTGATAAGTGGACAGTGGGCTTCCACCGAAAGAACTGGACGATGGAGTTACACCGTTGGGATAGCGTGAAAGCTTTCAATTAGACGCTGCCGCCGTGGAGAATTCGTGGTCAATCCGTCCCTTGCTTTGATGCTGTCGCTGTGGAGGATCCATGGTCGATGCAGTCGTTGATGTTGTCCTTTTGCTCATGGTCGCTATTCCTGCCTCCTTGCTCGTGGTCGCTCTTGCTGTAGATGCTACCACCAAGGAATCAAGATTCAAGATTTTCACAAAAAAAATTGACTTGTATAAGAATAGATTATCAATACTTCTGATCTAGTAAAGAATGGAAACTTTTTGGAACAACTAAATCTAGCATATGAATCAGATCTAAATGATTTATCTTTTAAATGTAAATATGGAATTTGTACCAAAGAACCAAGTAACTTAGAAGATTTATGTTTGAAGGGAGAAAGAGAAAAAGAGGATAAACCGAGAGACTTCTCATGGGATGCCAATGGACTATGGCTTGAAGGTGCTTGAAGATGAAGAAGAAACAAACTAGATCAAATCCTTCTCCAAGCTAGATAACTTGAAATCTAATCAAAAGTGAGATTTGGTGATATATATTAAAAAAGATTAAAACAACATGAAATGTAATCTTACAAAGTGTGACAAATATAGATATATAAGTATACAAATTAAAAAAAAAAAAACAAGTAAACTTACTAAATTCTATTCCTACTGAGAGTCTTTCTAAGGCCAAATTCACAAATAAAAAAGACCATGAAAGTGATAAACACAAGTCACCTCAATAAACGATGACATCTCAATCCACATAGAAATGCACCACACTATTTAGCCTCAAAATCTTTCTTTTATTCCAAGCAAAATAATGCAACAATATTACAACTAGCAAGCCCAATCTCTAACAAGCTCTAACTAGCTTGAATGAGTAGAGAGGCATTGCCTTTATAGGAAAACTGAGAGAGTGGGGTGCCAATCCCAAGAGAGGGGCATGTTTGCTAATTGGGAGCTCCTTGAGATGATTGAAGGTGCACTACTGAGTTAACTGGGGGTTGGGTGAGTGATTTGTGGGATATTCTGTGCCACGTCTCCAGGAGATGTGTGCCCTCCCTTTTGCAAGTGTCAACACACCTCAAGAGATGTGCCCACCTTTGATGAGGTATGCGCCACCTCTAAGATAGAACTCCAACCTCCAAATCTCATCTCAAGAGTGACTTGCCTTCAACTAAGAATGAACTATTGATCATTGAAATTTTGTCCTCGACTAGTTTCCTTGATTAGAGGGATAGCGATTGACTTTTATTATGTCTCTTTTGGTCATTTATTTGGTCTTTTTGGCCTTTTTCGAGAGTATGTTGATTTAAGTGATAAATAATCACTCAAATATTTCACAAGTGGATTTAGGAGTATAGTGGGTGTTATGAGTTATAAAACGAGCACCCCCATGGAAAAATTGCCCCCCTAAGCACTTTTTTATGACTTTTTACATTTTTACAATTAAAACATTAAAAATTGACCCATTTTTACAGGAATATTTTTTGTGGAATTAAAAAAAATCTATGGTATAAGCAGCACATGTTCTTATGACTTAAAAATGTTGAATAGCATGGTAATATACATAGACACCTAGGATTTAATAACTTCCTAAGGCCTCGCCACCAAGACAATTACTCTAACTTTGAAGGTTTGAGTGAAAAACTTGGAAATTATATGTCGCTAAAAAACAACATATAATTAACAAGGAAAAAACAGTCTAGAGTAATGTATTAATGACTAATTCTAAGTTGGCTAATCCTGTTACGAAAATTCATCATGTTATGTCAACTTATTACAATTTCCCCAAGGGGTATGGACATGCAAAAAAATAAAAAGGGCCAAAATTGGTCTATAGGGACTTTTGAACTTTTGAATATGAACAAGTACACTTGTTTAATCTTTTCTAGCTCACTTGAAGTCCAATTAAATACAACTTAGTAGGCAACAAGAAGAATCCTCAATACTCAACAACTGCAACTATCCCTGAAGGAATGTTCCCCTCTCTAGCGTGTGTGACCAATCTAAAAAATGTGCCCTCTGCTCTACTCTTATCTATGATGGAATCAAGTATGGATCTATGTCTAAGGAACTGCACCCCCTCTCAGTCTCTGAAAGGTGCGCCCCACTCTTCCTCTTCTCTCTCATCTATTGAAGAATGCGCCCCTATGACTGTCTCTTTGTTTGCTCACTAGAAATGCTCTCTGACTGCCACTTAGTCTTTGAATGATCAAGGCACCCTCTCCTTGATATTTGAAGAATACGCCTCACTGCTATCATCCCTCTCAGCCTCAATAATTCACCCTTCTCACCTCAAGAATGCACCCTCTCTCTCAGGCACTAATTTTCCCTCATGCAAATTAATCACCCTTCTTTAGCGGAGCAATATATGGAACAACCAAAACACCCTCGTTCACTAGAATTTGACAGAGGAACAATTGCTCAAATTGCAATTTCAACGATTTGGGTAGTTCCAAAATCCATCATTTAGTCTAGGCCACATATTTTTTTGTTGAAATTCCATATTTGCATATCTTGCAATTTTCAAGCAAGAGTTTGGTTAAAAAACCCTCACAAAAACGTGGCATTTTAGTTGTTCTTTATCCTATGCGTTCTATATCCTCTCACTATCTGCACCTGAATCACACAAGTGTCTTAGTGTGATGATCTCTCACACTCTTAAAATGATGCGCTCCTATCAGTCTTTGAGGATCTGTGCCCTCACTCTCTAATCAGCCCTCTTGGCTCAATAAATGCACCCTCCTCTCTGATCATGTGTATCTCGCCAGTGTCCTCCTGTTTTTTACCCCCTCAACCTTTTAATAAATCTTTGGTGAAATTAGGGTTTCAAATCCCTAATTTCACTTACATGCAAAATTACACTACTACATTAAAAATGGTGCATCATGCATGCATGTAAATCTCGCATGCAACTAGGAAAAAGTCTCAAAACTCTGTGCATGCTTCCACCACTGAAGCCATGCCGGCTGGTAGATTGTTTCTCACACCCTACATCCATGCCTACTCTGCTAATGTCCGGTCATGCTAGGCATGACTCCATGAAGGACATCCAGAGATACAAATCTCAACAATACTATCACCATCTAGATCTCTCTTACATCAAGGACCAACAATTCATTTCATTGGCTTCTTGGAATCTGGGTTTTCTCTTTGCAATCACTCACTTTTGGCCTTCACCCCAAATTTCCTTGCTAGGTAAATGTCTCATAGTTACACTTTCATTTATTTTAGGATTCTAGTTACAAATTGGGCTTTTAGTACTCACCTGAATGCCACTCTTGCATTCAATTTCTAGCATCCATGAATCATTTCGAGATTGTTCAACAAGGCCACTTTCTTTGGATTTGCCAACAACTTTTCTAATTTGCAAATCTATCATTTGGACTAGTTTCATCATTCAAGTATTTCTTCAAATAAATTTAACTTTTCTGTTGATGTTTATGCCTAGCTTCCTTCAAGTAATATGATATTTTGAAACATGGGATGGAATCTCTTTTTAAGAGACGATTTGGGATGCTTAATTAAGTAATGATGACTTTATCGTATTATTGACAAATTACATTTGTGTAATTTTTGTTGTTCTAGGTGATATCAAGTTTTTGTGACTTAAACTAAAACCCTTAAGTCATAGGTGCCATTCAAATTTCAAATTCTTTTTATTTTCTAGCATTTTTGGTCAATTTTAATTATTTTCATTACTAAAAGTCACTTTATTTGAGTTGGATGTCATAAATATTTGAGTTGTCCACTTTATCATCTAGTTATACATGATGTGTTTTTGTAATATAAGACTCAATTTTGGAGACACTTATGAAAAGATTTCCCAAAAATAATATAATAGGAAATATTTATGTCCCTCCTAAGATTACAAATTCATTCCTACACAACTATGCCTTATTGGTACATATGAATGGGGTATTTCATTTATTTGTGTGGCAATCATGTTTTAATCCTACACAATTTGCCTTCTCTCCAAAGATAATTTGCCTAAATCATGTTTTAATCCTACACAATTTGCCTTCTCTCCAAAGATAATTTTTCTTGTTGGTTATCTTTTGACTCCCTTATGGTCTCTAGATAATTTAGAATATATCTAATTTTTTTAAAGTTTCATATTTCATTAATATTTTTGTTCTAATTTTGCAAATCTATCATTTGGACGAATTTCATCATTCAAGTATTTCTTTAAACAGATTTAACTTTTCTTTTGATGATTATGCTTAGCTTCCTTCAAGTCATATGGTATTTTGAAACATGAGATGAAATCTCTTTTTAAAAGACTATTTGGGATGCTAGATTAAGTAATCATGATTTTATGGTATTATTGACAAATTACATTTGTCTAATTTTTGCTCTCATAGGTGATATCAAGCTTTTGTAACTTAAATAAAACTCCTAAGCTCTAAGTGTCATTCAAATTTCAAATTCTTTTTATTTTCTAGCAGTTTTGGTCAATTTTAATTATTTTCATTACTAGAAGTCTAGTTTATTTGAGTTGAATGTCATAAATATTTGAGGTGAGTCTATAGATGATGTATATTTTTTTAATATAAAACTCAGTTTTGGAGACACTGGTGAAAAGATTTCCCAAAAATAATAAAATAGGAAATATTTATGTTCCCCTAAAATTACAAATTCATTTATAAACAACTATGCCGTACTTGTACATATGAATGAAGTATTTCATTTATTTGTGTAGTATAATAAAAAATCATGTTTTAATCCTACAATTTGCCTTCTGTCCAAAGATAATTTGCCTTGTTAGTTCTCTTTAATAGCTTATGGTCTTTAGATAATTTAGAATATATCTATTTTTTTTTAAAGTTTCATATTTGATTAATATTTTTTTCTATTTCTAACACACTCCGTGTATACTCCAATTTGCAACTTTCTTTGTACCCCAATTAGCAAAATTTGCAACTTGGAAAACGTGTTCCAAATTGTTAACTTTCTTTCTATGTGTACTCCAATTTGATACACTGTGTGTGTACTCCAAGCAAAAATTGCAACTTAGAAAACTTGTTCCAAGTTGTTGTCTTTCTTTGGTTATCACACATTAATGTATCACCAAATATTAAATATTATCCAGGTACATTGGTTTTTCCAATTTTGTCAAAATTGAGTGCTCCACAAATGCATCCACTGAATTTTAAAGGTACCTAATTGCATTCTAGTATATGCATAGCTAAAAGCTACCTAATTGCATTCTATACAGTACTCGTATCTATAATTCGGCATATGTATTCACCTTGGCTTGGAGATCAACTTTTTTGACATATTAATGTGTTCACAAAACAACCAACAAAACTCACATTTTGAATCGTCGTTTTTTCAGATTCTCGCTTTGCTATAAATTGTGGAGGCGGACAAAATATTTCTGCAATGGGAGATGTGTTTGAGCCGGAAAACGAAAAACTCAATGCCACCTCATTTTATGTCAGCACTACGCAGAAGTGGGGAGTCAGCTATACCGGAATTTTTATGACAAATAGTAATCCAACTGATATAGCAACTAATCAGTCTCAATTTACAAAGGCGTTAGATTCAGAACTGTACCAGACAGCACGCTTATCTCCCAGCTCACTTCGATACTATGGTTTAGGTCTTGAGAATGGACCATATACAGTTAAACTACATTTTGGGGAGATACAGTTGGATAATGGAAACAGTTGGAAGAGTGTTGGAAGACGCATTTTTGATGTTTATGTTCAAGTATTACAGATTTTAAAGTGTTATTAGTATTTCCCAAAACAAAATATTTTTATTTACTTTCACTAAATACGCACCCTTTACATTTTTGTAATAATATATTGTCTCTCTCTGATTTGTAGCTGTTCCTGTATTAGTTATAGCATAAATAAATATTATGTACGTTGATGTTGTAGGGGCAGAAAGTATTGACAGATTTTAACATCCGAAAGGAGGCAGGAGTCTCAAATATGGCTGTTGTTAAATCTTTCAACAAGACCAACGTAACAGCTAACTTCCTTGAAATTCATTTTTTCTGGGCGGGAAAGGGAACTTGCTGTATTCCATTCCAAGGAACATATGGACCATTAGTTTCAGCTATAAGTGTTACGCCTGGTAATGATAAAAGATTATGTGTTTCATTAAATAACAAGTTCTGCACACAACAGTTTTCTACCATGGATAGGCATAGTGCACAGGCTCAAGATGTTGCATTAAAATGATTCTTAAATTTACTTTCACAAATTATTTTCTGTTATTAAACTGGAACTGCATTGTCAGTTTCAGCTTGCTTTGTCACTTATGATTTTTAAATGTGTGTAGAATTCAATCCCAGTGTTGGTGGCACTATGTCGAAAAAAAATAAGACAGGAACAGTGATTGGAATCACAATAGGGATTGCCGCAGCTTTGATTTTGATATGCATACTTTTGTTTTTTCTCCTTTGGAGGAGGAGGAGAGTTCAAAAGCTCGCAGCAAGAAATGTTGAGGAAGACGAAGGTATTGACATTGAGGACTCTTGCAGAGCCTATAATTCTCTAGAATGCTTTCTTATAACCTTTTCTAGTTTAATTTAATTGCAACTTAATTACGACTTTTTCTGTTTGTCAGCCGTAATCAGTTCAAAACTGAAAATTTTCAGCTATGCCGATATGAAAACTGCAACAGGAGATTTTGATAGAGAGAATAAGTTAGGTGAGGGAGGATATGGTGCAGTTTATAAGGTGTGTTAATACTCTTTCCATCTTTTGCACTCTTTTTTAGTTATGAAACTGTGTCTATTATAATTGAATTATGTAACTATTTCTTCATAAATTTATTATAATGGAATTGTGTAAGCAGTGCTTACTATTTCTTCATAAATTTATTATCATGGAATTGTGTAACCAGTGCTTACTATTTCTTCCTGTACCATTTGTGTTTTGTCTTAAATTTGTCTGACTACTGTCATTCTAAATTGTGGCACTAAATAGGGCACTCTTTCAGATGGTGAAATGGTGGCAATAAAGAAGCTTTCTTCTGAATCTAGACAAGGAAAACGCGAGTTCATAAACGAAGTTGCTGTAATATCTGCTGTGCAACATAGGAATCTTGTAAAGTTGCATGGATGTTGTCTAGAAGGAGATGATCGGCTCTTGGTCTATGAGTACTTACAGCACAAGAGTCTTGATCAAGCTTTATTAGGTAACTATGTATAAGTGTCTTAGTTTCTTTGAATTGAAAATTTCTTTTTTTTACTCATTCACCACATAGCAACAAATTCGCTGGCGTGATGTATGTTGTAGGTTATAAGAATTCTCATAAACCACTGGATTGGCCTACTCGATACAATATCTGTATCGGCACTGCACGTGGACTCGCTTACCTTCACGAGGAGGCCAGTCCTCGGATAATTCATCGAGATATCAAAGCCAGTAACATTCTGTTGGATGACTCTCTGAACCCTAAGATTGCAGATTTTGGGTTAGCAAGGCTATACGATGAGAAAGCAACTCACATCAGCACCAGAGTTGCCGGCACAATGTAAGATGATCTAGAAGCTTAGATTTTGGTTTCCTAAGCGCTATGAGAAATTATGTGCACCTTCATTGTTAGAAAATATAATTTTTGTGTTCACCCAAACAAGGTGCTCTACATGTACATGTAAACTTGATGTGGATAATGTATGAAACCAACTAAAATAATTATGTCTATTATAATTATTTCGATTAGATATTTAGATATTATTTTAATTTTAAACTTGATTGAGCTAACTGATCAACAAGATTAACTTAAGTGTAACAAGTATACAACAAGATTCATTTCATGGTTCTGCTATCTTGTTATGCTTAAATGCATCTTTATCAAGATTTAATAAACTTCAGTTAAAGAGGTAACAATTTGTTTTTCTTTTTTCATATCTGTTTTTGTTTATTAAAAAGTATTTGTTTTGTGGTTATATTAACTCTAAAAATATGGTATAAATAATGGATATAAAATTATAGATTTTAGTCTTTATTTAATAGCTAGCTAAGTGGTTAGTTGTGTCTATCAACATTCACGAACCACTTTACTTATGGATGTCTGATAGTACTTGAACCACTTTATTTATGGATGTCTGATAAAAGTACTAGTCTAATTCCACTTATTCCATTTTATGTTTAACAATCTGGAATAAATAATAGATATAAAATTATAGATTTTAGTCTTTGTTTAATAGCTATCTATCTTCACAAAACTAAATGATTAGTTGTATCTTTTAAGAATTTTACTTAAGAAGAGTACTAATCTAATCCCACTTATTCCATTTTATGTTTGAAGTGGTTATCTGTCTCCAGAGTATGCCATGCGGGGTCATCTTACGGAAAAGGCAGATGTGTTCAGCTTTGGGGTAGTTGCTTTGGAACTTGTGAGTGGTAGGAGCAACACAGACACAAGCTTGCCAGAAAAAGAGGTTTATCTTCTCGAATGGGTGTGTACACTCTCAACTTTTAATAAGTAATCCATGAAATTTAACTTTACCCATTAGTAACAGCCAACTTCTCCATATTGCATGGTATTGCAGACCTGGCATCTGTATGAGAAAGGAAAACCGCTAGAGTTGATGGATCCTGACATAGATTCAACATGCTCAAAAGAAGAAGTCCTGAGAGTGGTTGAAGTCGCCCTTCTTTGCACTCAAGCTGTGCCTACAATGCGTCCATCGATGTCTCGTGTTGTAGCAATGCTGACCGGTGATGTAGAGGTCATTCCCGCTGCTTCT
>LPNX010518205.1:633428-655637 GCA_001517045.1 Pseudotsuga menziesii
TCCTTCACAACAAAAATCCCTGTTATCTTCTGTAGGTGCTATCAACGCCTCTCAGTTCTAGGTTGATCACTTTCGAATTGCATCAAGGAGAACCTCAGATACCATCATCCATAGCCTTACAATTTTCGGTCACTGTTCGGAATTTGGTCATTCATCAATGTATCATCAATGAGGGTGCATCCACTTGCATTATGTCAACCTTCATTTGGCAGAATCTCGGATCCCCAACCCTTCAACCCTCAACCACCTCCATTCATGCTTATGATGGATGCGCTGCCCAACCACAAGGTGTTCTCATGAATGTCCCCATTGAGTTGGAGGGAAAAACTATGTTGGTCAACATCGAGGTTGTAAACGTCGAACTAGATTACAACCTTCTCCTTGGACGTAGTTACATGTAAGTAATGTGAGTCGTTGCTTCAATCATATTTTGAATCCTAATGTTCCCCCATGATGGGAAGATTATTACCATCGAGCAGTTGACGTACTATGATCCTAAAGGACCGGCCACTCCGAAGCATGTCCTCCCTATCATCAACACCACCATCGATAGTGTATCCATCCCCTCCCTATCTGTCATTGGTCCAAGCATGTTTACTAGCGCCCCTTTGATTAGCACCTTTTTGTCCTTACCACCTCCTCCCTCTATGGATGACATATCATATTTGTGCACCATCACATCTGATAAAATTCTGACCTCATCACAGCCTCAGTCACATCCCCAACCACAGATCGTGTCAACCTCCAGTATTTCTTCAAGGAATTATTGGGGTTCTGTTGTAATCTCACAGATCACATAAGGTTACCAATAATACATACTAAGACATACATACATAACAGAGATAGGAGATAAGAACAAGTGGATAGAGTAACATATTATATTAACATGAGAAGGTTCATATAATATAGAGAACTGAACCAAGTTCTCATCTAGCTCAACAACCTAATATATATGATTTACAAATAGTTACAAATAACTACCTGTCGGTTCACTCAACTGACACGATCTCAGGTGGCCGACCTAATCTCTCGTTAGTCGGCTGACTGACTTAGTTGGATAATCGACTAAGTCGGCTATTGTCCAAGTCGGCATACTGACTTTCTCCTCCAACATCTTCCCCACGAACAAAATGCATCTTCGTCCCGAAGAAACAAGGAGGTGCCAAAATTTCTTTGTCTGTCTAAGTAGTCATTCTTGTGCTTGATCTTCATGGGTTGTGAAGTTTGATGGTTGGTCTTTTCTGTACCTAGACTTCGACAATTGCTTCAGCTGTCACTACCAGCTGATGTTGAAAATCTGACCAGCTCTGTAATATTTTCTGTATGTCGATGGTTAGTGTGGTCAAGCTTGATAATATCGACATTTTCTCTTGAATGGGAAATTTTGCTATTTTATCCATGTCATGACCCATACACTGGTCCTTTTCCTCTGCTATCTCCAGAAGTCGTCTCATCTATGGGCAGATGATGTCTACTTTTTCCAGGTTTGGAATGGCTTGTTGTACCCACTGATGTGCTTCTCGCCCGAGCTTTTGCAGTTTGGTTGTTTCCAACACTATTTGATCTTCAATTGTTCTTCTGAGTGCTGCGTCAGTGCTTTTCCTTTTCTCGAGCACTTGGATCTCTTGTCGGGTCTGCCTGGATTGCTGATAGACTTTCCCATAGTAAGCAAGCCAGTATCACAGTACTTCTTGTTTAATGACAAACTCCTCCATGTGATCTTGCAATACCTTGTATGCTTCTGAAAAGGCCTTGTGCTGCTCCATCAATAGTCGAACGGTTTCTTCTTTCTGTTCCTCTTTTGTATCCTGAATTTGTTCCTGCAGTGCCGACACCACGCTCTCAAATAGCTGATAAGCTCTTTCTAGCGGTTTGTCGGTGTCGACCTCTGTCGGTCCTGGTATCACAGACTGGACCAGGTTTCTGCATTTGTCAAGGAACTCAACTTTCTTATTTTTCCTTGTTGTCTAGCTCCTTACTTCTATGTTGACTCCTTGTCTTTGCTTCAACTGCTAGTGTTTCTAGGAGTTGTCCTAGCTCTGCATCTGTCAACTTGGTTGCATCGACTGTAGTGGTCAACCCAAGTTGACTGATATGGACCATTGTTGTCTGTCCATAATGGTCCTTCTTCTTTTTCTCCTTCTTCTTCTTGTGCTTCTGTGTTTCTGCTTATTTCGGCACCTGTGTACCTGTAAGAGTCAAATCCGGATTGTCTGTTTGATGGGTTGTAGTGATTGATGGTATTTTTGTTTGAGTCGGTTGGATGATTGCTGCATCTGGTTGTGCCTATGGTAGGTTGGATATAGGGGGTATAGAAGTGGATGTGGTTGGTGCTGATGGTTGCGGTGGAGGTGGTTCTGGTGCAGCTGATTGAATTAGAGGTTCTGAGTCAAGGGTGGTGGTGATGGTGTTGGTGAATGGTCGAGTGTGATTGGATTGGTGGAAGTATGGATGGGTGATGGATTGTGGATATGAGTGGGTGAATCCAGGTCGGAGAATAGTTGGTCGATTTCTTGATTTATGTCCTCCATATTTTCTTCTTCCTCACCTCTAGTCAGTTCAGAAGCTGGTGGGTGGGGTTCGGGGTCGGTCGGGGTGATAGATGTGGTCCGACATGTGACAACTTCAGCTTCTTTGTCACGGTTCCTTTGGAATGTTGAGCTTATTATTGCCATAGTCTTCGGCCTCTGGAGTACTTGGCCAGGTTGGGAAACGGGTAGTCAGGATCTGCCGACATCGAACAGAGGTGCTTTGGTAGAGATATTTTGCACCATGGTGAATATCTCAGGTAGTTTTTCAATGTATGCCTGAAGGTCTCTGTCACAGTCGAACTTTTCCTTCACAGCCTCTGACATAGCATTTTTGCATAAGTCAAGTGGGATTACTAAAAGCTGTTCTGGTATTAGCTCTTCTATTATTTTTGTCGAAGATGAAGGTGGGGGTGTAGACACGATATCCACAACATTTTCGGTTGTCGAAGTGTGTGTGCTCTTTGCCTTCTTTGGTCGACCTTACTGTGCCCCTGCCTCGACAAATTTCTGAAATTGGGTTTCCACCAGCGCTTTGTTTGCTGCTACATCTTCTATTATGTTGAGGGTCGTAGCTGCCAATTCCTCCTCATCTTCTAAGGATTCTGTAATGATAAGCTTGCACTTACCTTTCCCTTGTTGCTGTTGTTGTGTTTTCTTCCTTTTTCTTGAGGCTGCTATCTCCTTCGACAATGTGGTTATGTTCTCTTTGGTGACAGCATACTCTGGATTTTCTGTTTCTATCTCTCCCCTTGGCTCTTGAGTCAGGATGAGACTTTCTTCAGCCATCTTGGTTACCTGCTATTCTGCATGTGTCTCTTCCCTTTGTGCCGTCAGAGGCTTGATTATGATTTGCAATCGACCAGGGCCTTCAACTGGTGTCTCCTCCAACACAAAGGTTCTGATGTATAGGTTAAGCTCATAATCCTCCTCCTTCTCCTGGTCTATCAGTGGTTCCTCTATTGAGAAGTCTGTTTCCTTTGCCTTTGCTGGTATTGGTACTTTTGTTTCCGCCTGTCGAGATAGCTCCCGAAAGATCTCTTCGACTGCCGGATAGTAGTCAAGGGTTTTTGCATTTGTGTTGGTGCCCTACATGTACCATACCACGGTATGGTCGAGTTCTAGCTGAATGTGGGCCTTTTTAGGCAGACTTCGTCGGATGTTCTGAGGCACCCTCCATCTGGTTGTGCTGACTTTTAACTATTGGAGCCAGTTTCCAAACAGTACTTTCCCATTTGCAAGTTCCTTCGTTGTTCCATTCTGGGAGAACAGTTTGAATCTCCACATATGAAATCTTGTCGGTTCTTGAAATTGCTTGTCCTCGATAGGGCATAAAGAGTACATTACTATCCATAAGATAAGGGACGGGAACCTGATAATTCCTCCCGTCTCTTGGCATTTTTTCACATATGTTTTTGATCATGATGGTGACATACTCAGCCCATCTGTATACCTTTCTATTGGTTGCAATGGTGTCTACTGCCTCCAACATATCCAGTTTGAGGTCTCTTCCACGACCTGCCATTGTGAGTGTCGTGGCTATGATCTTGGCCACAATCTGTGGTGTTCGAGCTGTTATGTGGCTAATCATCAACCCTTTCATGTTTTTTCCTAATGCTGACCCTGTTAGTTCTTCGACCAGTCCTTCTTTTATACCGAATGGTACTGGGTCTCCTTTGTTTGATAGACCTGTAAATTTGTAAATAAATTCCCCAGAGATGTCGACCAGTGGATCGAAATAAAATCGGCCATTGTGGTACCGGTTTATGATAAACTTTACTGTTGTTTCTTTTGTGCCTCTGAAACTGGCCATGAGTGGCGCGTTGACATAACTTACAATGGAACTGTGTTGTATTTTCTCTATAGCTGGGGTAGGCTTCTTATCGACATAAGCCCACTCTTTTATCTCGGCCCATAGTTTTTCCCATGAGCCCTCTTGCACCTTAGCATTCTTACGTCACATAGTTTTCTTTCTCTATTAGTGTGAATCAATCAAAATTATTGCCAGAGAATATTGTTTCTTTCCTTAATGATGCAAGTTAGATATGATTGAAGGATATTTTCCATCCCGGGTCTAGTTCTCTTTGGTTAGTTGGATGCCTCTCATCTCATCAATTGTAACTTCTAGAATATTATATTCCATAGTGGGATAGATACTTGGCCGCTTTGAATCGAGCTTGTTTTTCATTAATCCAAGAGGGTGACAAGTTATCATCGATAGTGAATGATGATGACTATGATTATAAGGTCAAAACAAGTTATCAACTAATTTTGAGTAATCGTCCATCAAATGGAAATATTTTTGGAAGTTGATAGCTCCTCCAAAGGTAAAACATCTTTTTTGTTAGCATTAAGGAACAAGTTGCTTACATGGGGTAATCTGTAGAAGCATGGGATAGATGGACCCAATATTTTCTTTCTCTTCACAAAATCGTAGAAATCAATCATCCATTTGTTATTACACTACCATATTTCAAAAGAAGTGTGGAATGGTTCTCGATCACTAGGGGACTTCCCATAATGAGAGGGTGAATCTCTTCTTGTTGCATGGGGAAATTGGTTATCCAAGGGGCAGAAATCTAATTGTCCTTCCTTACCAATGCACACTAGATGGTGTCTTTGGATCGCACACAATAAATCCATTTTTAAAGATGTTATCCCCTCTACTCTTTCAAATTTTCATAATTTGAAATAATCTCTTCATAATCCTTCATATTCAAAGGAGCTAAAACAAAAAAATGACTATCGAATAAATGGTTTTCAACCGCACAATGCCTTTTGTTTTTTGTGATAGTGCATCTCAAGGGAGTCTAGGTAGAAGTGGTGTTGGTGGTTATATAATTTTTAAGAGCTTTTAGATGACTTATAAGCATGGAATAAGGAAAAATGCCAATAACTATGCAGAGCTCATGAGTTTGATAACAATACTCACTCTTGCATTAAAAAATGGAATATCAATCTTCAATATTTTATTGAACTCATTATTGGTTGTCAATTGGTTCATGGAGGAGGCTCGTTACACAAATATAAGACTTCATCCATTGTTTAGGAGAGGGATCAACATGAAATCAAGGTTCACTTTTGTTGAAATAATGTAATTGTAGAAGATATTCTATTATACTTATTATTGTTGTTGTCCCTCCCTTCCAGGGTTGTTCCTCCAATTAGGGATGTCATTGATGTAATTGGTCATGTAAAGTATTGAGGTATAACCTTCATTTTAAGTTGGGTCAATAGTACCCATAAAAGAATTATTAAAATGTATTTTTATGTCTCCTAGGACAAGTCTACCCTGTTGAGAAGATGAAGTCAGCCCTGTTGGCTTATTAGACTTCACAATTGATGTGTATAATTAGATGAGGCTCCCTCCTCATTTGGACACACTTACAACTCAAGAAGTTTCTCTAGAGAGAGAAAGAGGAGTCAATGTGGAGGAGGAGAAGTAGTCTATCTTAGTCTTGTGGTATTATTGTTAAATTTGAGAACCATAGATCTACATGCCAATATGAGATCTATTGGAAAGGAATTATGCAGTGGAATAATTAAGATCAATATACACCAAGAAAAGAATTTATGACACAAATTTCAGATTAATTAGACAAGAATTGCTCAGATAATCATAACATTAATATTCATTCATTAATCAGTAATAAAATGGTACAATGATAAATAGAATTAGAATATTGTGGATAGGATTCGAATCTACCAACTCTAACTAAATGTTTAGCTAACTTAGTGTGGAAAAATCATAGCTGGAGCTCACTAGTCTAACTCTGGATGTCTAAATCAGTCTACAATTAGTTAACTGATGAGGTAGGTGGAAAAAAGGCGCCACTTTCCCTGTATGCATGAAAAACTAGCACTAGGATAACTGATATTGATCTAACTAAAAGTAACTGGAGGATAACTTAGGATAACTGCTTACCTACCATAGCCAACTAAAGGTGACTGCTGATGGAACTCAGAGTGGGATCCTTTAATGTAGGGATTGGACCCAGAGGCACATAAAATCATGCATGAAGATGCAGTAAGTGGCATATAACCCCTAGGTGTGTCCCCCATACTCTAGTATAGTGATAATAACCCGCTAAGATAGGAAAAATGACCAAATAGACTATATTGGACAAAGGAGGATTAATTAATCCTAACACCCACCCTTAATCCTAACTTTGGACAACTTGGGCCCTTGCAACTAGGCCAAAAGTAACCCCATACAATCTAAATGAATAAAATATTCCTTAATAAAATAAGGAAAATGGGGAAAACCTCATGGGAAAAAACCCCCCTAAAATAAGCAGGTAATCAGGAAACAAGCTTCTATACTTGAGAGAAAAAATTTCTCTTTGAGCAAAAACTTGTGAAAAAATTGTTGCAATCTACAACTCTATGGAGCAGTATTGCAGAATCTTGGTTCTTATGTGCACTAGCATCCTGGGACGGTGCATGTGAACTTTTCCATCTCCTTCCAATATGATGATAGATAGGAGAAGGAACATTTCCTTTGTCTCTTCTTTCTAGAGGAATAATGACTTGATCCAATTTTTTCTTTAGTGGGCTGAATTGTGGATCAGTCTTCACCATCAAGTAGCATCTCTCAGGAAGCTTGTTTCACCTCACTATGGGAAGTGAAACTGAATGAGAGAGTGCAACATGTTCATTATGATACTGGGACCTCATTCTTCTTCTATCATATGGTTCCCCGACAACATTTCCAATTTCTTTAATGAGCTATTGGGCCCATTTAGGATTCTGAATATGAATAGGATTTGCATCTGGATCTAGATCCTCTTGAGGTTCAATCTCAATATTAGTATCATGTTGATATTGTTCCTCATCTTCTGAATCTAAAACTTTAGACAATACATCATTAACAAAAGTTGTAGATAGAATTTTTTTACCTCCCCTTCCGAGTGGTTGTTAAGGCTATACTGGATCTAAGTATAGAAGAAAGTGTGAGAATTCATATGCCTTAGAGGCATGGTTTACAACACCATTCACTATAATCTTCCCAGTTGATATATATGTGATCTCCACTGAGTCAGGGCCAAATACTGCTCACTTTGGTGAGCCAATATGTGTCATCTGAAATACAGAAAACAAATTCACAGCGAAAGAGGGAACATAGAGTATATTTATGAACACTCCATGTTTTAGCTTGATAGAACCATTTCCTTCAACTCGAATTTGGGTATCATAACCAATGTGAATACTTTGACTGTATGTATTTTTTAATGAAGAGAATGATTCTCTGGATGCAACCATATGATTGGAGGCTTCTGAATCAATGAGGAAGGCATATGATTTTGAACAACTAGCCTTAATTGCATGGAATCTCTCATCATGATCTTCAATCTCTTCTCCAGAGTCAGTCTTCCTTGCACCTTCAGGGAGGGAAATATTGTGTTTCTCAAGGAGTTTTGCCATTTGATCAATGGTCTTCTTCATACAATGGCTTTTTGGATGAAATCCTCTCATATAGTAGGAGCATTGATTCTTCTCAAAATTCTTCTTCTTCTTGGAACCCGAGGCTCCATTGGAATATTTCTGATTCTCTGTTGGATTCAAATTGGTATTTTTGGTCTCCTTCCCTTTTTACTTCCCTCTTGCTTGTGCATTGCAAGATTCTCCATCTAAGAGTGCTTTATTCTTGGAGTAATTCAAAGCACTCCCATTTGAATCAATTTGTCTTGCTCTTGGATCAAAGACTCTACAAAAGCATCCAGAGAAAGAATTTTCCAATTTGGAATGAAAATTATTCTAGAATTGAAAGTAGAGACAAAGACTGAGAGTTCTAAGCCAAGCTTGCTCAGAATTGACAGCACAAACTTCTCATCCTTCCTTTCTATCCCACATTGTTTTCATTGCAGTACAAGAGCTTTGTATTTTGAAAAGAATTGATGGCTAGTCTCGAAACTACTGGGTTGTAGTACAATGAGTTCATTCTCCAGAATATGGCCTCTAAGATCATCGTGTTTTCCAAAAAAACATTCAAGCTTGTCCCATACTTCCTTTGGAGTTTTGAGTCCCTCAAGGTGAAACAGAATATCTCGAGAGATGTGAATGCACATGAATCTGAAGGCTTCATCTAGTCAGTTCATAAACTTGGATTTGTCAAAATACTGTTGGGGCTCAGCTTCTATTCCCAATGTCATCCTAAACAGTCCCTTATTGTGCAAGGTCATCTGGATTTATTCCCTCCAATCAATGTAATTGAAGTGTGTAAGTATTTTGGGTGTAAGAGAAGAAGAATTCTCCATTTCACTATATGATGATTAGTCAAATATTTCAAAATCTATGTAGGTACCTACCAAAAAACACTAAAAAACAAACCAAATCACAATCATATTTCATTTCAAACCCTTCCACCTCGACATGTGCACTTTTTCATAGTACGTCACACCTAGATAAACTTCTCTTGACATAATCCAGAGGGAGCAATACTATGATTCCATGAATTATGTGGAACTCAGTTGCTTCCAGTGCAAGCATGGAGGTTTTTGAGGTTTGAGTTTAACCTAAATAAGGCTCTGATACCATGTTACATTTTAGAACCATAGATCTACAGGACAATATGAGAACTATTGGAAAGGAATTATGCATTGGAATAATTAAGATCAATATACGCTAAGCAAAGAATTCATGACACAAATTTCAGATTAATCGAACAAGAATTGCTCAGATAATCATAACAATAATCTTCATTCATAAATCAGTAATACAATTGTAGTACAATAAATAGAATTCTAATACTATGGATAGGATTTGAATCTACCAACTCTAACTGATTGTTTAGCTAACTCAGTTAGAAAAATTATAGCTTGAGATCACCAGACTAACTCTAGATGTCTAAATCAGTCTACAATCAGTTAACTGATGAGGTAGGTGGAAAAAATGTGCCACTTTCCCTGTATGCATGCAAAAATGGCACTAGTATAACTGATAGTGATCTAAATGAAAGTAAATGGAGGACAAATCAGCATAACTTCTTACCTACCACAACCAACTGAAGGTGACTGTTGGTGGCACTTAGAGTGGGATCCTATAATATAGGGATTGGTCCCAGAGGCACATAAACTCATGCATGAAGATGAAGTAAGTGCTAGATAATCCCTAGGTGTGTCCCCCATACTCTATTACAGTGATAATAACCCCCTAAGTTAGGAAAAATGACCAAATACACTATATTAGACAAAGGAGGATTAATTAATCCTAACACTTACACTATACTTGGTTGGATTCTATATCGAGGAAGTTTTGTTGGGTTTTCTTCCCCATGAGAGTTTCCCAGGATAAATCTTTGTGTCTTATTTTTCTGGTTTTGCTTGTCATTCTTTCAGTCATCTTCTTATTATTGGGCATAAAACTTTTAAAAATATAACATAGTATTAGAGCCAACCTGAAAGAATACATTGTGTAGTTTTTCCCGTAGTACAAGAAACTAGGGTTTGCTATTCCAGAAAAATTCCTCATTAGATAAGATGAAAAATTAGGTTAGTTCAACTCTCCCTAGGAGTGTGCATCTTTCTATGGTGGCAAGATTCAACTTCAAATATTATTCATTTTTTGACCTGTCATTGTTGTTGGGAGGAACTTAGGCTTCATATTTTTCAAGGTTACATCTCCAAATTCAGGAAAAGAAAGATACGGTCTATATTTCCTTGGGGAGGAATATATTTTCCACCATTCATCCCTATAAGTGTTCACAACTGAAAAATTAGGGTTTTATCATCAAACCTTAAGCCATCCTCAAGGAGGTTCTAGAAGCACTCCTCAAATTGGTAAGTACTACTTCCTACATTTTCATTTGAGGTTATCATTCCTTGAAGATGAAAAAAAAAATCCAAGCTTGACGAAAAGCTTGAAGGAGCAGAAAATTTCAAAGCATGGAAGTATAGAATCATGCTCATCCTTGAAGAAAATGACCTAGAAGGCTACATCAAAGAAGAGGTCAAAGAGGCATAGGAATATGAAGTAAAGCACAAGAAGGACATGATAAAAGCCAAAAGGATCATAGCTGACTCCATCAAGGATCATTTGATTCCTCGAGTATCATCAAATATTACTCCAAAAGAAATGTTTGATGCTCTAAAAAATCTATTTGAAGGAAAGAACATCAATAGAAGAATGACCTTGAGAAATCAACTCAAGGGAGTGAATATTGAAAAGGGAGAAACCATGTAGTCATACTTTACAAGAGTGTCTCAAATCAAATAACAATAAGAGGATATCAGTGACATTGTGGAGGAAGAAGAAGTTGTGATGGCTACCTTGAATGGTATCCCAAGGGATTGGGAATCTTTCATCAGAGGTATATGTGCTAGAAGAAATCTCACCAAGTTCAACAGACTTTGTGAGGAGTGTGTGCAGGAAGAAGGAATAATAGCCAATAGAGAAGAAAAGTTAAATAATGATGAAGATCAAGCCTTGGAAGCTCATGCATATAAAATATCAAACAAGAGAAAGGTTTGTGATCAATCTCCCATAAGAAATCAAAAGTTTCAAAGGAACTCAATACACAAAAGAGACTTATCATCTTTTGAATGCTTCATATGTCATAAGATGGGACACATTGCAAGAAATTGTCCACTCAAAGCAAAACAATTCAAGAAGGGAAATAAGAAGTTCCATGCCCATGCAATAGAAGATGATGACTCAGACAAATAAAATAACAATGAATATGGAGACTCCATTGAAGAATATGTCTTGATCTCAACCCGAAATGGATCATTCTCTCATAGAAGTGACACTTGTCTTGTAGATAGTGGAGATTCCAGACATATGACAGGCTATAAAGACTCTTTTCAAAGTCTTGTCCATAAAGACTCTCCTTATAAAGTAAATTGTGGATATGACTATCAATATCCCATCAAGGGAATGGGAGAAACCTTTTACAAATTGGACTTAGGAAATTCTATGAATATGAAGAAAGTCTTATATGTCCCAGGATTGAAAAAGAATCTACTTTATATCTCATCTCTAGATAAGAGGGGATTCAGAGTTGCTTTTATAAATGGAGAAGTACTTATGTGTCCAAAGGGAAATACAATATATGACGCAATTGTGATTGTAGCAAAAGGAGGAGGACTTTATAAGCTAAAGGGACATACATACTTAGATTAGCTAACAACAAGTACAATCAACCCATGTGAATTATTGCACATAAGACTTGCTCATGTGAACTACAAAGAATTACCAATTGTGAGAAAGGTTGTAATAGGTTTACTAGAAATTCAATTCAATCATGAAGGAGTTTGCAAAGGATGTGCTCAAGGGAAGAACACCAAGAACCAATTTTGAAGCAGCAACAATAAAGCAAAATGAATCTTGTATATTGTGCATTCAAATGTATGCGATCCAATGTCAGCCACTTCACTAAGACAGTATGTGTATTATGTTTCTTTTATAGATGACTACTCTTGCAAGACTTGGATTCACTTCCTTAAAGGAAAATATGAAGTATTTGAAAGATTTAAAGAATTCAAGGCTCTTGTGGAAAACTTATATGAAAAGAAGAATAAGACCTTGAAATCTGACAATGGAGAACAATTCACTTCCAATGAATTTAAAGATTTCTACAAGAAAGTTGGGATCAAGAGAGAGCTCACCATACCCTATAACCCTCAAAATAATGGAGTACCAGAAAGAAAGAATATATAACCATTATGGAAGCTGTGAAATACATGACTCATGACCGAGACTTACCCATGCACCTAGGGGTTGAGGCAGCTAGAACCTATAACACCCCAAAAATTCACAAAAATTTAAAATTTCCTTTGTGACATTTAATGTTTAAGTCATAGCCTAAAATGCTAGTTTAGTAACTACCTCTAGTTATTTAACAGATAGATTACAGGACAGGACATTAAGAAATACTTAAGAATTAAAAATCTTGTCTAACTGTAACTGAAGGATTACAAAATTACTTACTAACTTATATTACACATACTACTAACAGTATTCCTTTGAAAGTTAATGAGTTAGACTATTTGAATTTAGATCAGTTGTTTAATTTCCAGCATGTATAAGATTCTGATATTTGTTTTCTTGTTTTACTGAAGGGGCTTGAGGTTAACCCAGTTCTTACTTAGCTTTTCAAAGCTAATGTAGAATTCGATGATTTTATAGGGTTTACAGGTAAATATTTCTTCCAGGTTACGGTGTAAAAGATTAAGGATTTGAATACTAAAGAGCAAGTTAGGAAGAAAAGTCCTTACTCTAATTAATATCTAGATTATCGATGTGGAAGAGTTTGCTAAGCCTAAAGCAAAGATTGCTCTTCCTAGGTAATGAATGTGATTATTTGTTCTAAGCACTTGAGTTTAATGACGGATTGTATATGATTATCTAACATACTTTTAGTTAAATTTGGTACTAAAAACCCTAATATCTTCCAAATAGCATTTAATTATGGATTTTATCCATTCAAGCCCTAGAACTTTCCTAAGCCCTAGATTTATTATTACTATTTCTAATTAGCAGTTATGTATAACTACAAATGCAACAATTCTAATCTAGGTATATGACCCTTGTATAAGTGATAACTACATCCTAAATGGAACATCATAATGCATACAATAATAACTACAATTAGCTCAAGCTTCAAACTAGTAAACCATAACTTATTTTATTGTAAACTCAAGTAATTATTAATACATTGCATAATAATTTTGTACATTGTTTTCACCCATAGGTCTTTGGAGTTAATAATATGATTATTGTTCTAGTAATGAGTTATACATTTGATGATATATAATTACCAACGTTTCTAGTTGTTGGGATCCTAATACATTTCTATATAATTTATAACTATGAAAATTACCATGTTAACTTAGAATTCATCTTGGCAGCAAAACTACGATCATTAATCTTGCACTAGAACTAACTATGAAGGAAAAGAATACAAACCAACCTAGGTATATAATCGATGCATAACAAAAATGAAATACAACCTAACTAACCCCAATATGCATGAACTATAATCTTATAACCTAGCTCAAAACATTTTCTAAACAAATTATCATTTGTTTATTTCTTTCACATTGTATTTGTATTAAGTTTACAAAGTAATAGTATTGGGTTTATAAAACAATGCAGGGTTAAAGCACTGGGTTTTAAACTAGATCAAAACCCTAAGAATTTCTTTTTAAGTGGATTCCGCGTGGTAAATTCTTACTTGTCGAAGGTTTTTGGGCATTAAACCCTAAATGCAAATCAATCAAAAATCTACCCTAAACTCTCGCCCGACTTCAAATGAGGTTTTACTTTGGCGAGGAAGAGTGACCGACAAGCCCTCGGACTCTTTGGATTGTTGCAATAGTTACCCTTATTTCTTTTTCATGGCATTTAGCAGGTGTAGAGTTTAAGTTTCTTGCCATAACTGTGAGCTAGAGGTTCCTTTTGAGCTCAGCGTTCAAAAGAGGTTATCTTTGTGTACCCAAAGTGTTAATGGGGTTGAGGTTATGGTTTTCTCGCCATGACCGTGAGTTCATCGTTTGCACTGTAAGTCTTTTCAATAACCTTCAAGCATTTTATTTCCTTGATTTGCATTAATTAAGCCAGGATTTTACTAATAGTTCAAAAATGTTTTGTTTGTTGAGCGTAGGTGGAAATTCAACATCGAACAATGGACAGAGAAAGCATTTAGCCTGAAGGTGAAGGTTACGGCATGAATACTTGGGTAAGCCTCGATTTCTACCTGGGGTGCCCTTCGCTGCTTACCTTTGCAATGAATGTCGATGGTGGTTACGACTGCTCACTGTGGTGTTCGTTTACTGTGTTAAATGATAGTTTTTTATTTGGTTAATGATGTATGAGGAGACTGTAGATCCAATGTTGTTTATAACCCTTAAGGTTTTTCAAAGAGCTACGACTCTTGCAAAATAAGATAGGTTAACATTATTATTGTTCTAGGGTTTATAATATCATTTTGTTTACATTGTAATACATTATGAGAAGCTCTCTTGGCCATTTTGCTCGGCTCTTTAATTCGTTCATGGCTATGGTTATGTTAAGGCATTCTGAGTTTAGACCATATGGCGACTGCTTTAAAGACTCTGTTTATTTATATAATATGACCCTATTTGTATTAAATGGTTTCTAAAAAGGCCGAGCTTGCAGGCCTGAGCATAATTATGGTTAAAACTGTTCTGCTTATTGTGTTTTCTTAAGAATAGAGTAAAATTGTTTGGTAATTGAGTTTTTTTTATGCTTTGTCTATAATTTGTTGTAAAAACTACTATGGTTGCAACTGGGTAAAACCATTTGGAAAACGGTTAATGTATTTTTCTCTAACATCGAGATACTGTAAAAAGATTAACCTAGGTTCTTATTTTTGGTTTTTATTAAGAAGTTTGGATATTTAGAATATCTTTAAAACTTTAGTTCTTGATAAATAAAATTGTAATAAAATCATAGTTGTTTGTTTAAAAGGAAAAGTTAGATTCCTGATAGATTCTCGAATGAAATAAGAAGGTTTATCGTAACATATTAGGGTTTTAAAACAAAACAATTTACAAGTTATAATAATAGAATTATGTTTGGTTATGTACAGCTTAGTTTGTTAGGTATTTAAATTACACTAAGTAATATAATTCTAACCCAAACAATCTTTTGACTAAAAAATTGAACTTCAGTGTTCGATATTTAACTGAAATAGTTTGAAGTTTAACTTGTATACTAAGTATTATAACTAGAATAACATTGGCTATTAATAGGTTTTAGAGTGTTAAATTATGCTTGATTTGTTTATTTACTAAGTGAAAATAATTATATTGCATTTAGTATTTATTACAGTTCTTATACTTCAAACTTATTATTGTCTGTGTGACCTAAGCTTACAGTAATAATTCTTCTATAGTAATCCTAGAGGTATTATATAAATGAAAGAGTTCTAGAACCAAAAGGAATATTCTGAAACCTAGCTAAAGTAATAAGTAAAAGTTTCTAATGTAGAACAGATTCAATCATCCTACTTATGTATAATCTCTCATATTTACTTCTAACAAACCTTCTGTACTAAAGTACTTCATCTTATGGTGAGTGGGAAAATATAGATAGGGATTTTATTCATTAATCCATCTTATCTAATTCTAGGTTCATTTATTCTGTTAAACAAATACAAGTAAATTCATGGATAATAATGCACACTTAAAACAGTCTATTTGCAGCTGCAAGTATCTAAGAATTTAATAGTAAAACATGAATACTTCCATTTCATTACTTTACTTGCATAAGATAAATTAAATAACACATTGGAACTTGATAACTTGTAGAGGAGACAAACATCCCAAGGATCCCGCTCCACCCAACCTTTTTCCTGAAGATAGCTCAACAACTTGTCTTAGAACCCTCGATCCTGTACACTGATCCTGTCCAAATGATGAATCTGTTCTAGTATTCACATATTGATGTTATAGATGATGATGTCCTAGTACTCACATACTAATGATAATGATGATGTTCCAGATCCTTATGATGTTGTTGTTACAAAAATTCCTATGGCATATAGATCCACCGGTCAGTTGTACATCTATAGTTGTTGATGTTGATGTTGATGTAGAATACCTTCCTTGTTAAGAGGGAGTGTTGAAATAATGTAACCGCGGAAGATATTATATTGTACTTATTATCATATTATTGTTGCCCCTCCCTTCTGGAGATGTCATTCCTTCGATTAGGGATTTCATTGATGTAATTGGTCATGTAAAGTCTTGAGGTAAAACATTTGTTGTAAGTCAGGTCAATAGTACCCATAAAATAATTATTAAAATTTATTTTTATGTCTCCTAGGACAAGTTGGCCCTGTTGTGAAGATGAAGTCATTCATTTGGGTTATTAGACTTCATAGTTGATGTGTATAAATAAATGAGGTGCCTCCTCATTTGGACACACTTACAACTCAAGCAGGTTCATTGGAGAGAGAGAGACGAGTCCATCTGGAGGACAAGAAGCAATCTATTTTAGTCTTCTGGTCTTACACTGTACTTGGTTGGATTATGTATTAAGGAAGTTTTTCTCCGGGTATTCTTCCCTACAAGGGTTTCCCAGTATAAATATTTTTGTCTTCTTTGTCTTTGTGTTCTTCTTATTATTGGGCATAAAACTTTTAAAATCTAACAACTTTAAGTTTGTTGATTCATATATGCAGGGAACACAATGATTTTGCATATTTTTTAGAGAAGGAGTGTCATGTCCCAAATTTTTCATTGGGTCACAATTTCCTCATCACATTTACCATATTCATGAGAGTTTTCCAAATTGATGCTAAGGGTCAAATAATTGCCAATGAGGAAAATTACTAGTTTCCTAAGTTGGGGGTGGAAGCTTTGGGATTTGGAATAAGGGGGAAAATGAATGATGTTTAAACATTAGAATGGAATAAATATTTAATAAAGGAGATAAATAAATAAATACAAGAGAAAATTGAAGTGGCAATGGAGCATGAAGACACATGGAGTATATGGGGCCCACACAAGCTAGAATTTATGTGCCACATGACATCCTCCTCTTGCAATTTTGAATCAATGGGATGCATAAAGGTTCTTAGTTGAGTTAGAAGGATAATAAACTTGGGCATATGCATCATAGGTCAAATTTGGAAGGAAATTTAACTTACATGAGAGAGGAAGAGTCATCTTTGAGCTAGTGAGACACTTGGACTAGATTCCCTAGCTCTATGACAACAATCATGAAGATGTTATGACACCTATGACACAAATCAGTTCTAATGGTTGAAATATCTGACATGTCAGGTCAAAATATAGAATCCTATATGGATCTCATGTGAGTTGGGGAAGCTCAATGGGTTCCTACTCAAATTAGAGGAAGATGGAAGGCTAGGAAAGGGAGGACACATGCCAAATCTTGATCCCACACCCAAATTCGAATTGGATTTAGTTTTTTAATGGATTTGTAACCTTAGAAGGATAATTATGTTTATAAAATACATGAATTAACCAAGAGAATATATTTTGTTCATTTGTGAATTGTGAGAGCTAGTGGATGACTAGTTTTCTTGCCTTAGCCAATTTCAAGGGTGAAAGATTCCCATCCAAGTTGGTGTTTGGAGAGGATACTCAGGTATTTCATGGAGATTTAATGGAGTTTTATTTGCATGTGTAAGATACAGGGAATATCATGGTTCCTTCTATTGCAACACTTTCTCTCAACCATTTCCAGTTTTATTGCATATTCTTGCTCATGAGGGATTACGCTTTAGGTGAGTTATTGATCTCTTTGGGGAAGCTTATAATGTCCCATTATCTTATGTTATGATGTATATTCTATGTATTTCATGTTTAGAAGACTCTCAGGTCGAAATACCCAAAATAATTCATGTAAAAATGTTGAACAATGAAGAAATAGTGTCATTTCCCCACTTTCTTGTTGTGAACCATTGTAATGATGATGATTTCGAATTGGGAGAGCCTTTCATTGTCAATTTATTATTGTAATTAGTTCAATATTATATGTTCTTCATTCTCATAAAGTTTCAAGTTGAAATACCCAAGATTTGTATGTTAAATTGTTTTTTAATGAGAAAACAATGATCATTTCCACTCTATTTTGATATATGTCATGGTAATGTTGATTAGTTCGAATGAAGGAATGTCTCTCTGATAAATATATGATGGATGTAATTTCATTAAGGTGTAGTTCCAAGTATCATGTTCAGTACTTAAGCCTTGGAATCCATTTTACTCATTTTTATTGCATTGGGAGAAGATTTGGTGCATTTTTCCCAAGGGTCGAAATTGTCATTTGGGAGCTGTTTTGGAAAGAGTCATAATAGCCTGTATAAACTGAACCATGATGCATATGAGACTTTAAAAATGTCCCTTACACATCCCCTGCCTCTTTTCATAAATTCAAGTGACTTTGGGACCATTTGAGAATCAATTTCCAACAATTACCCAGGGGGAAATGGAGCCCCAATTTGCTAGTAAAGACTCCTACTTTGAACAGAACATTAAACAAGTTTACAGAAGTAATTGGGGGGTCATAAAAAATCCCTGAACATCATATTTAATTTCTAATATTAGTCACGTACCTTCTGAGAAAATTTGGAAACATTTGGGTTAATTTGGAGGCCTAGACATCAAAACTAGTTAAGGTCAAAATTGGGGAAAAAGTGAAAAAATGGTCATTTAATAAAATTCCAAAAAGGGACATTACAAGGAGGCGGTGTTCATAAATAAAGGGAATATGTAGGTGTAAAAAACGGAGCCCGTCGATCATCCAGAAGACCGGGTATTTAACAACAGTTGAACATAACACAAGTAGTAAATTAAATCTTAAGGTTGAGATATACTCCCTTGTATTGATCATTTTGTTGGTTAAGTGGATCGAATTTATCTCCATCAAATAACCAGTATGTGGCTGAACAAGGATCCCCTATTTTGTATTAAGCTTAAATCCGATAAAGGCTCCCCTTTCGTATCAAGGTCAAGTCTTGTGCATCTTCTTATGTTTGTTAGGTTGAGAAATTGTTCTTGGCCCTTTTTGGATATTTTTTATCCATGAATTTTTGAATATGGATATTAAAAATGATTGTCTTCGTAAATTTAATAATTATGTGTTTTCCCCTTGTCATTATACATAGCTTCACATCTCCCCTTCATATGAAATAGAGAAAAACATTACATGTATGCATGAAACAATTTCTATTGTTTTTTTTATTATTTTCTTTTATTTCATGGCTTCTCCAAATTGGCTTAAAGTTTTAATTCACTTGTTTTCCCCTTTTTTCTTGAAATTTTTTTATTCCTCCATTACTCATTGTTATAAAAGGCCATGTTGCTTAAGCTATAGTTATCAAGTTGAGCTTAATTATCAAATTTTGAGAATTGTAATTTTAGATAAGGAAAAAAAAACTCTTTGAATAGCATAAATATTTAGGCTATGCAAAATACAATGGAAAAACTAGCAACCAATGCCGCGCACAAAAGGTAGAAAAATAGTTGTTTAGTTGTTATATATCCTTGGAACATTTGCAATTAATTGTTAGATAACTATGAATATACAAAACTTTCATGTACAAGTGTTTTGTTTACACAAAACATTGTTTATAATGCAAAGTTGATCACTCTGTCAACAACTACAGGCTTAAACAAGCGTCTTTGCAGCCATCTACTATCATCCAACTTTGTTAACAACATATAACAAAGTTTTTGAAGATGTGTTGGCATTGTATGGACCTAAACATAAATCCTAATTCACCTATGAGAACACATCTAGTTCATGTTGATGTAGGAGACAAAGATGGTCAACTGACAATAATAGTTGATATAAACAATCACTTGATTCCACGTTTCCTTGAATAGTTTCCTTGGATCCAATGTCAGAATCATAGATTTTGGATTAAAAAAAAAGTACCGCATCACAGAGAAGTTGCAAAATCAAGAGTTGAAGTTATTCAGCAAGTTTGCAAATATCAAATACTTTCAACAGACTCTACTATAAAAGAGCTTGTGGCATCAAACAAACTGTTTTTAGTTGGGCCTATTGCAACAATTGTTATTGGATGCCATAAAATAATACTCAATATGAGCTATATACCAAAGACGGAAACAATTTATGATCATGCGATTCTATGTTTATTTTCTATTCTATCCATCCTTTGTGTCTTTGTGCTGCTTCCAATACATAGTGCCTTTTTGGCTATTTGTTTAAGAACATTGTGAGAAGTGGTCCAAGAAGAATTCATGCATTTCGATTTTCTTTAGCGACATTTGTAGATGTCCTTAATGAGAAATCTGCAAAATAAATCTTGCTTGCACTTATACACTCAAAAACTCAGGTAATTAGCTATTCCAAACTTGCTATCACAGTTTGCAGCAAAATGGTTAAAAAGCATTTTTCTTTTTTAAACTCAATAATTTTGTCCTTATAAAAACATTATCCAATCAATGTTGAAATATGGTTTTTATTCTACCGTTGGCATCATGTTTTTTAAGTTTTGGGTTTTAATATTATCCATCCTGTGAAACTAGATCAATTATGACATCAAATGATCTAAAGAGTTTTTTGTTTTTGACATGTAAAGAGTTATTTTTTATAGACATAAAATATAGCTTTGTATGCTTCTTTTCTTTTGTGTGTGTATTTTATGTGAGTAGTGTTTATTCTACAAGGCTATTTTCATTTGAAATGTTGAACACATGATTCATCTCTTTCAATGCTCTTATTTAGTACTTGGCTTTACTAAAATTTTGAATCTCTAACTGAAATTGAACCATAAGAAAAATAGAAGAGATGATTATTTCAATTTTAATGGGAGTTCAAGACAATTAATCAATACTCATTGAATCTTAATCTATCTTAATCTATATAATTACAGAACTTATGGGACAAAAGCACACATACATTATTGATGTTATTTAAAATGATTAAAAAATACAAAAACATACTTTATAACAATTCTTCAAAATCATAGATTTCAAGTAAATATATGAATCTAAACTAATCAATAATCATAATGCCAAAATCAATTATTTCAAGTAAATCCATCAATCTAAGCAAATCAATAAATATAATGTCAAAAATATAGTGCATTACCTCATCATTAAGTATATTGTTAAAAATATAATGCATTACCTCTGATAATGTAAATAACTTTCAAACTCTATTTTCAAGGCCTTCTAACTCCCATGAGTCCCACTTTCCAACTCTTAATGAAATTAATGTAATCGATAAGCACTGAGGACTGAAATTTGTAGAGTGTAGATATTGAGTTATATGACTTTTTATGTTTTTGTGAAAAATCAATGCAACTTGCAAATATAAAGGCAACAAAATAATTCTAATTTAATAGATATTTATAATTGTTAGTGAATGTATGGTCTGTAAATTGAAATTTAGAAAGTATAGTTTTATATAAGATAAATATATTAATACTACTTATAATATAAAAAAATGGTAGTAATATAATGACGGTTTAGAAATTTTATTGCTCTTCAAAATTAAATTTTAGAAATTTTATTCTCTTCATAAATGATGGAAATATCCCATTACGATCATTTTACCTGTCAAATTCCTTCGCTAAATCCAATAGTAAACAAAGTCTCCTTTGTGTTGCACAAAGTGTCCTATAAACAAACAGCCCTTTTGCACCACCTTTCCAATGGATCTGTAATAAGTGTGGGAAGCCAGTGGTTCATAATAAAGCTATAAACAAACAACCCTTTCGCACCACCTTTCCAATGGATCTGTAATAAGTGTGGGAAGCCAATGGTTCGTAATAAAGCTATAAACAAACAACCCTTTCGCACCACCTTTCCAATGGATCTGTAATAAGTGTGGGAAGCCAATGGTTCATAATAAAGCTATAAACAAACAACCCTTTCGCACCACCTTTCCAATGGATCTGTAATAAGTGTGGGAAGCCAATGGTTCATAATAAAGCTAATTGTGCAACTTGCAAAGAGTCAACTGAGATCGGACATGAACACAATGTTGAGTGCATAATAGAAACAGACAGTGGAACAATGGCATGTAGTTTACACAATTCAGCACTGGCAGAGTGTTGTTTGCAAATTGCAAAAAATTCCTATGAGGATTACCAAAAAAAAGCATTTTGTTCATTGTTTCCCATTTGCGAAAACTATGTCAAAATGGCCTATTTACATTGACAGTGGACAACAATGTGACTGAAGTCAGGAAGTTGTGACAATTGCTCTAGGAT
>LPNX010518205.1:655757-721752 GCA_001517045.1 Pseudotsuga menziesii
GTTGAAAATTTTAGATTTTGTTTGTGCACTGTTTTAACTATCTACAACCTCGGGACATGGTTAAGCCATTGTATCAAATGTAGTTTGCTTTCATATTTTGCAAAAAGTTACAGTATTTTGAATGTGTTTTTTTAAATCTATTGCAAAAGGCATGTTTATTGTTGTTAAAGATTGTAATTTCTATGGTCAAATGCAACATTAGTTAGTTAGTTAGTTGAGTAGTTGATTTGGTCACTTTATCTAGAGTTAGTGACCTATGGTTTTGTTGTTATCTAGTCCTATAAATAACTGTGTTAATATTGAAAGAAATTCCATTGCCCACGCGATAAATATGGCCATAGTGTGTTCCTTCATGAATGTAATCTCACTGATGAAATACAAATTAATTAGTTAGTTAGTTGAGTGGTTGATTTGGTCACCTTATCTTGATTAGTGACCTTGTAGTATTTTCTAGCCCATAGTATTGGCCCATGGTATTGTTGTGATGTAATCCTATAAATACTTGACTCTAATTATGAGAAGGCAATCAATATGCCCATTGTGTGTTCCACCATCTTCTGTTTCTCTTCTTTAATCTTTAACACGGTATCTTTAATCTTTAACATGGTATCAAAGCATATGGCCCGATCCATTCCTTTTGTCTTGGGTAAGCATTTTCACATAGTGGAAACTACACACACATGAAGGTTGTGATTGAAGTCAGAACACATCGAGGAATCAGGTGTATTTTTTTCTTTTTTTATCTCTTGGACCACCAACGCACCATGTCCCTATCGGGAACTGCAACACCTTTGCCCCAACACACCCTTTGTTTAGAAAAGGTGTGATGCCATCGCACTTGTTGTTCAGACAAAGTGCGGTATCAACGCAAAATTCATTTATCCAAAGTGCGGTAGTTCGGGGACACTTACACCAAAGTTTGATGCCGCACCCCTCCAACGCCCTGTGCCAGTATACAAGTTGTGTTTCCTGTTTTCAACACATCAAAAAAAGAGGGAGATCTCTAGTTAGTCATACCAGCATGGCTACTACCATCACAAGCAATTTGAAGCAGATCCCTGGACCTGTACTGACCGGTACCAACTATGAGTTTTGGTCTATCAAGATGAAGATGTTTCTCTGACTCAACAAATGTTGGGATATGGTTGAAATTGAGTTCAAAGAACTTGATACAAATTCTCTGGCAGCAATGAATAATGCCCAGAAGAATGCCTTAAAATGTCGACAAGATCGAGATCTCACATCCAAATGGCTGATCCAAAGTTGCATTGAGGAATCCATATTCCCACGTATTTGAGGAGCTACCAGCGCACATAAAGCTTGGAATCTACTTGCATCCGCCTACAAGGGAACAGACCGAGTAAAAATGGTAAGATTGCAAACCCTTCGACTTCAGTTTGAAAGTTTGAACATGAAGGAAACAGAAACTATAGATCAATTTATCACTAGGGTTTTGGGCATTGTAACCCAATTTCAAAACTATGGCGAACCTCTAGAAGAGAAGGTAGTTGTTCAGAATATTGTAAGGTGTCTAACCACTGTCTAACCAAGAAATTTTCTATGGTAGTGACTGCCATAGAAGAAACAAAAGATTTGTCTTAGTTCACCCTAGAAGAGTTTACTAGATCCCGTCTATCTCATGAAGCTAATTTAATCAAGAAGAAGAGTCATTGACCAATGCTTTCAACACCCAAGCTTCCCTCGGCAGAGGTCGAGGCAGAGGAGGACGAGGTGGAGGAAGAAGAGGCCAAGGGTCTCCTCATACAGAGGATAGAACCAGTCATGAACATTAAGATCACTTAGAGCACTCTCACAACTGGTCAGAGGGGGAGAGGAAAGAAATGGACCAATAAGTCCAATATTTAGTGTAACTATTGCAAGAAGTATGGCCACTATGAACGAGAATGCAAAAAGAAGTAAGTAGACCAGAACAATGGCAAATCCAATGTCTCTAAAGAAGAAGAAGATTAGTCATTGGTGATGTTCTTGTCTTATCAAGCTACTGAAAAACTCTGTAGCTCAGATCTATGGCTACTAGATAGTGGTTGCAACAATCACATGACAGGTAACAAATCACTATTCTCTAGTTCGGATTCCTCTGTTGTCACGAATATCAATGTATGAGATGACTTTCTGGTTCCAAGAAAAGGAAAAGGTACTATTCATGTATTTACAAAGCAAAAAGAAAAAAAGTTTATTCATGAGGTTTTCTATGTACCGCGTCTGAATGTAAATTTGATTAGTATAGGTCAATTACTTCAAAACAATTATGATGTTCGATTTTATGATACATATTGTTCCATTTATGATAAATCCCCCAATAGGAGACTCATAACTAAAGTTGAAATGACCAAGAACATAATATTTCCTCTCAGTATCAGAAGCGTCAACCTTCCATATTATGTAGCCCATATTGTCTCTAGTTTAGATGAAACATGGTTATGGCACTGTAGATTCGGCCATCTTCCCTTCAAGACTATCAAACTCCTGCACAAACAGTCCATGGTCAAGGGGTTACCGGTTATACATGAACAATCCAGCTCCTGTGAGGATTGTATCATTGGGAAACATCAAAGGGACAACTTCTCCACTTCCACATATCGAGCCAGAGAACATCATGAAATAATTCATACATACCTATATGGAACCATGTGTAACAAATATAAATGTTATAAATATTAACATTTAATACTAAGTAGGTTAATTAGGGTAATCAATTAATTACTCGAGATGACTTGTAAATTCACCCCGCTTACCATTTAGGGTATAAAATACCCGACACTAATTCTTGTAAAACATCATTTTCTCTATCCAATTATCAATATAAATTTGTCCTATTAATGGATTATCGAATAGTCCAGGTGTTCTGGTAATATTGATTGTGTGAAGTGAATAAATATTCGCTTCATTTGGTATCAGAGCTAGTTTGTGATCTAGGCCTTTGACCATATCGTGATTTTTAATCATAATCCCAGGGATTCCCTAAAATTATGGTCTTTGACGAAGTAAAAAAATAAAACAAAGTTGAAAGAAAAAATAAAAAGGAAGAAGTAAAAAAAAGAGAGAAGAAGAAGGAATATTGCCATAAAAAAAGGAAGGTAAAAAAAAAATAAAAGAGTAAAACCACAAGTGGTTTCTCCACCCACGGTTTTGTGGTTTTTTAATTCTAGAGTTTAAACCCTAATTCCCACCCCATTCATAAAAATATATATATGAATAATACTATTAGTAATAATAAAATTTATTATTGTTAAATATATTTTTTCAAAAAACCTTTCGACCCAATTCACAAAAAATATATATACTATATTATTATTTTTAAATAATAATTGGTAATATATTATATTTGTTATTATTAAATTTTTAATAATAATAGTAATTAATAATAATAATAATAATTATTATTATTATTATTACTCAATAATAATTATTTAATAATTGTGTTATTTACAATTATTACTTTATACAAGAAGGAAAAAGAATCAAAGAAGATATTAAAAGAGACATATTGAGAATTATTACAGCTTGTGTATCTACCCTTCTAGGAGAAAAGAAGACAAAAGTGAAGTAAAAACATAGTCGCAAACAATGGCACCTACATATTCGGAAATGAAGTCACAACTAGAAACAATAGTGGACAAGTTAGAGCAATATAAGGCAATCAATAAAAGTCTACAAGCTAAGGTTGAGACGCTGAAGTGGTTGAAAGAGTTGAAAGACAATGAGAATCATCGCTTATGGAATAAAAATCGACAGCTAGAACGAACCATAAGAGATAACAAGAAAATGTTATCTGATCAGGATAAAGAAATATCATGCTTAAAAATTCATAATCAAAACCTAGAAGACCAAATCAAAAAGTCAAAAAATGACAACAAATCACCATATGGAAGTGATAATGATTTAGAAGAAGAAATAAAGCATCTAAACAAGCTCATCATGGAAAAAGATGTTGAATTGGTGCAAGTTCAGATGAAGTTAGAAAATCAAGAAACAGAGTTACGTCATCATCAACAACAAAAAGAAAAACTCCAACAGCAGTATGACAATAGTAAGCATACACATAAGTTAGAACTGACAAAAGTAAACAAGGTGTTATCAATCAATACTGAAGAGATTTATTGACTACAAAATCATAACAAAACACTGATTACAAAGATAAAAAATCGAAAAATAGTAGCAAGAAGGAACACTTCGGTGAATACCTTGAAGGAAGAATACTTGAAAAGCAAGAAGAAAACCAGTGTCTAAATAATTGTAATCAAGAACTAGAGAATCAAATCAAGAAATTAGAAATTGAAAAAAAGTCGCAAGATGAAAGAATCGAAAAGATTCAGAATCATAACAATCTATTGGAGAACCAAGAAGCACAAATCCAGGAAAATGCATCCAAAAATCAAATCAAGGAAGTGAAGACAGTCCTCATCGTAGTCCAAAAGACATAAAAAAAAACAACACATACACCTTACAAACATCCTAATTATAATCATCATTTTGACCAATGACGGGATCAAAACAAGCACTCACAAAAGAATTATGTTGACAGGCGAAAAGACCAACATGCTAAGCAACAATTGAAATGACCTGTTCCACAAAATGATCTCAGAGCTCTAATAAACATAGATATGGGATGAACCACAGTAGATACGATGCAACAATTTTCCTTGGGAATCCGTAACTCGTATCGTCTCATTTCATCAAGTGTCGTAATTACAAAAAGGAAAGTATCCCGAGACGATATTTCAATGGAATACAAACATTGTTGTCAATACAAGCTTTGAGGACAAAGGTTCCCTTAAGGGGAAGGAAATGTAACAAATACAAATGTTATAAATATTAGCATTTAATACTAAGTAGGTTAATTAGGGTAATTAATTAATTACTCAAGAGGTGACTTGAAAAGTCACCCCCCTTACCACTTAGGGTATAAAATACCTAACACTAATTCTTGTAAAACATCTTTTTATCTATCTAATTATCAATATATATTTGTCCTATTAGTGGCTTATCGAATATTCCAGGTGTTCTGGTAATATTGATTGTGTGAAGTGGATAAATATTCGCTTCATCATGCAAACCCAAACCATAGGAGGTAGCTTTTATTTTGTGACATTTATTGATGATTTTAGTAGGAAAATAAGGATTTATTTCCTTAAGAACAAATCAGAGACCTTCTCCAGGTTCAAAGATTTCAAGGCCCTGACTGAGGAGCAGTCTATAAATTTCATTAAAGTGCTCAAGTCAAATGGTAGAGGTTAATATGGTTCACATGAGTTTACATATTTCTATAAGCAGCATGGCATCTAGAGACAGTTCACCACCAGATACACTCCATAGTAGAATGGAGTTGTTGAACGAAATAACCATACCATCATGAACATGGAACATAGCATGCTGTCACATAAGAAGCTACCATATGAGTATTGGGATGAATTTGTTGCATGATTAGTCTACTTTCTCAACATATCAGCCACGATGAATGTCTATGACAAGATTCATGAAGAAGCATGGAGTGCCACTAAGACTAGTGTTGCACATATAAGAGTTTTTGGTTCTTTTGCATTTTCTCATGTACCTGATAAACTTAGAATAAATATGGATAAGAAGAGTGAGCAGTGTATTTTCACTAGTTAGAGTGAACAACACGAGGCTTACAAGTTGTATAATCCTATCACCAAAAATATTATGGTGAGAAGAGATGTGAATTTCCTTGAGTACAAGTGCTGGAGTGATCCTTCAGACATACCATAGCAAGAAAGTTTAGATCTTTCAAATCTAACTATCAAACTTCCAAGATTAGAAGTACAACAGAAGAAGAAACACCATAAGACTGTCCATCTCAGAACCAGAAAACCAAAAGTTTGAGAGATTTATATCAGCAGACTCCTGTTATTGATGAGCAACTTTAGTAAGATTTGTTTTCCTGTCAGCCCACATATTTGATGAAGCAGTAAAGGATTCATAGTGGGTACAAGCAATGAATGAAGATATTGATGCTATTGAGAAAAACCAGACTTGGGATCTTGTTGATATCCCTATAGACAAAACTAGTATTGGCGTCAAATGGGTCTATAAGACCAAATTGAATGAAAAATGAGAACTTGAAAAACACAAGGAAAGGTTGGTTTCCAAAGGATATGCATAGCAGTATGGTGTATATTATGATGAAACCTTTTCTCCTATAGCAAGGATGGATACCATCAGAGTTGTACTTTCCATTGCAGCACAAAATAAGTGGCTTGTTTATCAAATGGACGTGAAATCTGCCTTTCTCAACGGTATTATTGAAGAATAAGTTTATGTAGACCAGCCACCTGGATATACTATCAAAGGTCATGAACACAAAGTGTTTAAGCTAAAAAAGGCCTTGTATGGTCTAAACCAATCTCCACAAGCTTGGTACAGTAGGATTGACTCCTATCTCATTAATAATGGGTTCAACAGAAGCAACAATGAGCCCACTATGTATGTAAAAACATATCAACAAGGTAACATGTTTATTATATGTATTTATGTTGATGACATGATTTACACTAATAATTTAACGCTTGAAGAATTTAGGATAGTCATGAAAAAGGAATTTGAAATCACTGATTTAAGAGTTACTCAAATTGACCAAGGCATTTTCATTTGTCAGCATAATTATGCTATTCATATTTTATAGATATTCAAAATGGATAAATGTAAACCAACAGAAACCCCCATTTCTCTTGGAACCAAGTTAACAAATAATGATGATGGACTAGTAGCAAATTCTACACTATATCATTGAATGGTAGGAAATTTAATGTATTTGACTGCAACTAGACCTGATTTGATGTATGTTGTCAGTCTTATTTCCATATTTATGGATTCTCCCACAAACTCTCACTGGAAAGTTGGAAAAATAATTTTGAGATATGTTGCAGGAACACTTGGATATGGCCTTTGGTACACTCATTGTTGTTAGGGAATCTATCCTATGGTTGGGGTTTGAGGCCACCAACATACTAAGGGTTTACTGACATACAATCAAGGTTTCACAAGCATATATTAAAGAAGAAGAGAAAAAGGATGTTCACCTTGTTTTGAAGGTCGATCCTAACTTCATCTCTTTTCCTAAATGCTCCTTAGTTCCCAATATCCAACACCTGCAACAAATACATAACCTTCCTCAAAGCACCTTCAATCGTTATAACATATGAGACATGAACATATATAGTGATTGCAATTTAAATCAAATAACAACTAGATTAATACTCGAAAACAATTGAAGCATGCATTACACATTGATGGAAGGAAAAGACACTATGTATTGATAGAGTTTATAGAAACATTACATATCCTCTGTTTGATCAATCTTCTCTGGAAACCTATATCTAAGCCCTCTTGCTTCTCTCTTCAAGGGAAATTCTCCAGCATGACTTTGCCTCCAAATTTGGTCCCCCTCTCCTCTAGCCCTTCTCCTCTTTTTATAGTTGTTTTGGAGGAAGGATTGTGAGGTTAGGATAGTTTGGGGAGTTAGGGAGGTTTCCAAACCAACCCCAATTTCCCATGATTAGTTATATGTTTATTTTTAATGAATTCTAATTAAATACACGGGTTGTAATAGGGAAACTTGTGAATGATACATGGTTTTCCTTAAGGAAACTCGCATATTCAACATTTAAGATCAATACACGGGTTTATTGTGGGAAACTTGTGTATGGTACACAGGTTTTTATAAGGAAACTCGCATATTCAAGGTGATTTCATATGCCAAAAATGTTGATACTAGAGTTGAAAATGTGTATCAAGGATCCAATCCTCTTATAATTTTAGGGCTACTTCTATCCATAATGTATTTTTGTGTGATGACACATTTGGTGTCATTACTGAGATGAAGAAGTGTCATTTCGAGGTATAATAGATGCCCCCTAATTTGTGAGGTTAGAGGGTAAGGATGGTCGAAATACATTACAATATTTAGCTCAAACGACTCAGAATATAGGCTATAGAGAAGTACCTGAAGCAGACAAATAGAGGTCATTTTTACAAAATCATCACTAAAGATTCCATGTTCAATAATGTGGAACACTAGCTCCTTTACAATATACATATACATCATATAATACGGGATACAAGGCCACATATGTTTACAAGGTGGATCATAGCCACATGAGTACAATAACATATCTTCAATAGCTAGAGTGGTGCCACAAAACATGACATGATCTTGTGCAATTTAGGCTTCATAGGTTGTAACCCCAAGGTCTTCATCCAAATCCATATTACCAAGTATGAATCCTACCATGTGAATACAGTAGTTGAATTCAAACATGGAGGATGCCATTAGAATATTAGTTAAAGACATGTACTGACAACCAAACCAAAGGAATCTACCAAGGTGAAAAGTGGATCTTGACGTACTATCAAAACTCTAGGTATTCATCATTAGAAAATGTTGATGGGAAGTAGTTTGTGAGGAGGAAGGAAATGAATCCTTCAACATGTCACATGAGTAAACTAGTAGACTAGATAGGGGAAGATAAGCAAAGATAAAACTCAGAGATGAACATGGCAGGGATCAGGGTAAACAAATAGAGGTTTTAGAATCCTTGAACAGTCAACATGACACAGAGATGACTCAAGGCGGCTTCAAACTTCAATATAGGAAACCAGACTCATCTACAATGTAGGAGACATTGATAGATTCCCCATGTACTTAGGACAAGTAAACAACGAAGGGGTAGTAACTCAAAGTACTTGTTGAAACTGTGAAGTCTAAAACTGAAACATGAGTATCGAGAGACTTAAACTAGTGCTTTGTTCAAGGAACTTTCTGCCAACGAACTTACAGTAAAGAGAGTATTTCCTTCCTTCCTTCCTTGTTAAGTTTTAAAGAGTCCAAGAAATTAAACTCGAGGTCTTCTTGATTTTTGAACAAGCTTCAAGAAAAGATAGAATATTGCTTGATAAAGCACTGATTTGTGTATTCTACGAGCCCGAATTAGTGTATGCTCACTGGTTTTTTCATAATTTGAGAGTCCGAAAACTCCAAAGAAGACTCTAGGGGGGTGTTTTTTCGTAAAGTTAGTCTCCTAAGTCTGAAAAAGTATAAAAAAATCCAGAGGAGAACTCTCTTAGCTTCTGAGGTACAGAGGTATACCTTTCTGTATTTAGTTAGCAAGGTCTGAAAAGGGGGTAAACTATCACTGAATTGATGCTCCTTCAAAAGCAAGCATATAGCCTTAGTTTAATGAGTGTGAAGGAAGGAAATATCACTTGGGATGTTCCATTTATTTGCAAGTATGGGGCAGCAAACAGTAAACTCGATGCTTTGTACTGAGTTTTAACGAGCATGACAATGACATACATAATGCTTAGAATCTTTTTCATAGTTTAATCCAGAGCACGAAAAAGAAAAAGTGAGCTCAAACCAGTTCCTTTTTCGTAAATATAGTCATCTAGGACCAAAAAAGAAATAATCCTATACTTGGAATTAATCTTCTAGCCACAGTGAACTAGAGTATTCATTTTTCGTAAGTAATCCACATGGTCCATAAAAGGGTTAAACTTATAACAATGTGGATGATATTTCATTTCCTTTAACGAGTCTAAAAGAACAAGTAACTTGGTAATCTAGTCATATTTAAGGAGTCAAACCAAGGCTTGAAGATAACTCCATATGACGGGAGCCTTATATAAAAGGATATTCAGCACAAGATAAAGCATGAGTTTAGGTTTCGCATGTAATACAACCATGAAGGCTCCCGTGACCTAGCAACATGCAGAATGGGTACTGGAATGGAAAGAAATGTTCTAACTAAGGTAAACCATGTTAGGTAGGCTCTAATCCATGGAAGAACAACAATGTTTGAAGGATGATACGAAGCTGCATATCGCAGTCCATGGATAAAAGGGAATCCTACGGTTCAGAATGGGATAAGATATAAATAAAAAATTAAATGGGTCTAAATACTAGCTTATATGTCAAGGAAACATGTTAAAATTTCTTCCATGACCTGAAAGACTAGGAAAAAATTGATGAAATATTAGTCAAAGTTTTCTTAAATGACAAAAAATTATAGAAAAGTGGGTAAGAAATTTGAAAGTTTTACCATAAATAGCGAATTTGGGTTAAAAAGCAATCCATTTTGACTTTTACCTTGAATAGAGAAAGTTTTACCCTCGATATTCAAACTCCTTGTACGGTCAATCTAATAGATCAAATCGACTTCCACGAGTTGCAGGTAATTCATCTCTCTCTTATCTTTCATTTTATGCCATTTATTTGAAGTTTTTTCTCCCATTTTTGGTGTTTTGGTGAGTTTGAAAGGGAACCACATGGGATACGAGGGTATCCCATTACAAACTTGTGTATTCAAGAAAAATACGCAGGTATGCAATAAGATACCTGAGTATGATACACTTTGTTGTAAATACACAGTCACGTATGTTGCAGGTTGTATGTTTTTTATGAAAAATGACTAGAAACTTTGTTATTTGCAGGTAAGATGGTTCTTGAATGGTGAGAAAGGGAGAACGAGGATCTTGATGAGGACGCATTATAGGATCCTTTAACATTAAACACCCTCCAACGATGTGGCTTTTTAAAAACGTTTTGCATGGAAAACATGTGTGCCCAAGTCAGGTTGCTAGAGACCTTAGTACGACTTTGGTATCCTAATCATGAATTATTCAACCTACATGGTGAAACACTAGACAATACTGCTAAAGAAATTTATTTTATCACGGTTTTACCGCATAGAGGGATGTCGATGAATCTGAGTGGATCTGCTCGTGGGGGTGACCCACTTAGTGTTTGGGATTATGTGAACATGTACTGCTTGCCTGAATCATAGAAATCCAGTACACAAGTTCCTATTGGCCAGATAGAAATTTTCTCACTCAAGGTGACTATGAGCACCATTACACTAGTGGCTGGTATATCATCATTGCACTTAGCCACTCATAACCATATGCATCTGGGAGTGGAATGATTAAGGAATGTAGTGTTTGATTGGTGTTTTGAGCTAGTTATCAACATGAAGAAGCAAATTTCAGATTGCAAGCTAGGTAGGAAAAATAATTTTGGATACCCCACCATCCTAATGGCCTTCTTCATTGAGCGAGTACTTGCATTGAGCCCCAAGGTAACACCCCCCCACCCACATCCATGTGAGCCTAGGATTACACGGTGGGGAGATGTCTTTGTTCGCTAGGGTGGTGGTGAGATCTGAGGAGCTTATGATGATTATTTCTATGCATGGTGGAGTAGATAGGTACCTGACTTTGAGTGGTTTCCTTATGTCGGACTAGAATTCCATGGTGATCTTGACCTTGTGATACCTCCCAGAGAGGCATGGGGAGAGATGGGTAAGTCTCTTATTTTTCCAAATATTTATTTTTTATGAAATGATTTGCAAATAAGTGTATTACACATGTAATTTGTACAAGTCTAATTCAATATTGTGATGCAGATATTGGACTTATTCAGTCAGATGGCCATCCTAGTACTTATGTGCGACTAGTTGAGGGAGGTGGTGTTGCTGCCATGCTCCGAGTTGTAGAGGGAAAGTTATCCTACCTTACTCATGATATTCCTACTCTGAGGATGGAGAGGATTCCTATTGATATGCAAGAGCATGTAGTGGGTGTGCCTCCTTTGTGGTTACACCTTCTTCGGAAGGTGTCCAGGATTTTCGTTTGCTACCAAAAGGCTATAGCAGAGGCAGCTGCAGAGTCTCCATAGTTTTCTAGCATCTAAAGGGATTGTGATCCTATTTTTTTATTTTGATGTACATATGTAGAAATGACGTAGTAAAGTAGGATGTATCACCTGATAAACCCCATTAAGATTAGAGACTACTAACTGGGAGTCATGTCTAACCTCTAGACACGTAATACCATGTAAAGCAGTGTCTCTTAGCAGCTCAATGCCATCACTTTACTTAGTCATATTATTAGTTGTAGGACCTAAACAAGCACCTCCTAGGTAACTAGTTGTCATGTGCATGCATAGATGACCCAAGTGGCTGAAGCCAGGTTCCAAGCGTGATGAATTGCACCATCAATGAATCCTATGAACCTCTCCATGGAAATCTAAAACAACACCATATTTACATAGAAACACTACCAAATGACAAATATTTACAAAGTTATACATAATATACAAGAAAAATCATATAGCCTAAGCATAATACGTTTTATGGTAGAGCTCGTTTCAGGGCTCAGGCAGCTTGTTGCCATCGTAGTCTACTAATTCAGAAGAACCCTTATTTAATAATTTGGACATGATATACGAACCTAAACACATGGAATTGAACTTTCCTTCCCCCAAGAGTTCCTTATCCTTGTCATAAACCAAGACAAGTTCTCATTCAAAGAAATTCCTAGGTTTAACAGCTTTGTTGTACTAGTTTTTGACCCATTTTTTTATGTTCCTCATTTGTCGTAAACGCATCTTTGTGTTTTTCATATAGGTGTTCTAGATGCAACAAACCTTATTCTATGTCAGAAGTATCAGGTAGAAAATGTATTGCAATTTTTAACGATGGTATTTCACATTCTATTCGTGTAATTGCTTCCACCCCATGAATGAGTTGGAAAGGAGAGAAACATGTGGCAGTCTTGACTATCGTTCAATATGCCCAAAGTGCGGGGTACAACATGATGTGATAATTTGATCTACTTGCATTAATGGTCTGCTTTAGAATGGTTTTCAAAGTTTTATTTATGACTTCTACTTTTCCATTCTCTTGCAGGTAAAAGGAAGACGAGTGATCTTGTTTAAACCCAAGCAAAGTAATCAATTCGGTCATCTTCTTGTTTTGGTAGTGAATACCAAGTTCTGAAGAAGAATCCCATGGGAACCTACCTTTCAAAATCCTCCCTTTTGGAAATACCCCCACTAGCAATCTACCTATTTTGAATGTCATAATGGGGAACTCATACACAACATTTTTTTTTATGGGAAAACCATCTTCCAGAAACCCCCACGTAGGAAATATGCCTATCGAGAACCCTCCTCTAAGGAACCCCCCCCATGACTGTACCTCTGTATGGATCCTCCATTCCCATGAGCCTATCATTCATAGGTAGCATTAAAATTCCTAATATGGCATGGTTGACTAATGAACCGATTTTTCATGATCCTACCTGGCCATTGATTCCTACCAAACTCCCTTCGGATATCCCTAAATTCAAGGGAAAGGCCGGTGAATATCCCCATAACCACATCATGTATTTCCACCCATCTTGTTCTTCAAACTCCATATTCGATGAATGAGTTAGGCTACGTCTCCTCCAGAGGACCTTCACTGGCATCCCATCCAAGTAGTACATTGATCAGACACATGGCACCCACTCCACCTTCGCATTGCTCACTTCCACGCTCTTGTAGTTCTTCCAGTTGCTCATTAGATATGATGTCGAAGTCGATATCCTTTTGTCTTGTCACCAAAACACCGCTACCCATATCATAGACCACATCCATGAATGGCGTAGACGACACAATCTGTGAAAAATCAAGCTAGACGATAAAATATTCCTTAACTAGTTTTTAAGGTCCCTCGTCCTTGCCATTGCCAAAGATGTTGCATCTAAGCACCCACATACGGAGGAAGAGGCTATCCTCAAAGCCCAACAATTTGACTTGATATACACCTAGTCAGGTTACCTATTCACCATTTTATGAGACACACCTTGCGACGATTCTTCCTGCAAGGACTCGACAGGGACATCATTTGCCACCGATGGTGTCATTGGTTTGGTCACATCTGTTGTTCAACCTTATGATCACATCCCTCCCTTGGAGAATCCTTCATATGACACTCCATTCAGTGACACCCCACAAATTATGGTACCATTTTCTATCCCATGTTATGGCCCTGGTATTTCTCTACGAACCTCCAACTCTGGAACCACACCTTCTTCTCTGCCCTCATCCTTGGCTCCTCAATCCCATGGGTCACCTTATCCAAGACATCCATACATGAACCCCAATCAAGGGTATGCACCACCCCCACTAGCCAACCCCTACCACCCTTTCCCAAACCTCCCTTCAGCTACCACCACATCGGTACCTCCTTAGGATTCTCGTGCAGCGCAAGGACAGGTGTATGATCAACAGAACCAACCACCTAACCAACTCGCCCCTAACAACTATCAATCCCAACAAAATAGATGACAAGGTCAAAATAGAAAAAATAATGAATGATAGGGAGGGGATGGACAACCTCCTAATCCCTGGGGAAATAATGGTTCTAATCCCATGAATCAAGACCCTAATCATCCCCCATGACAAGGCAAGAACCCGAAGTTGCGACCTAACCACTCGTGTTCCTTCTACAACGCTTATAGACACTACACCCACCATTGTCCTCACTTATCCCAAGCATGTCAAATTTGGGATGAGGATAACCGTTGTGATGTTATAGATGCCCCATAGGAACATCCTAACCCACGTGAACTAGCCCCACCTCCCATGGTGTTACAGAATCCTTTGTCTACTCAAGGGGTGGTCATAGCTCAACCAATGACATAGTATGTTGCATATTCAAGTCAACCCCCTGACTCAAGAATGCAACACTTATTTACCTTGTCAAAAGAAGAATTCAACCTCTGAACAAGGTGAAACTAGTACAGTTTGGCCACTAAGACTGCTTCTACCAAACAGTCTAGCGAATCTTCTCCTACAGACCCTACCTTGTAGTTACCTTAGACCCCCGCGTAGGCGATCCCTAAGGCTCCAAATTTTTCGTTACAACATCTTACAACCAATGCTAATGCTCACACTGTACCAAACTATAACATCATAGATGATTTGGACCAGTCACCTGCATATGTCCACTTTGGAAGTCCTTAAGAGTTTTCCAATACAACACAAAGTATTGTTGTCTTAGTTAGGTGCCATCTACTCCACTGATGTGAATTTAATGGCCTTCAAAATTGATCGTTCTGAGCCACGAATTCCATAAAAAATGGTTTTCCAAATACCCCTTACCATATGGAACCATGTCATTCACCGTTGCATTATCGACGACGTTGCATCCACACGTGTCATGTCATCAAAAATCTAGGGCCACCCAAGTTATAGCCATCCTCAACTGCCTTGCATGCTTATGATGGGTGTGTGACCCAACCTCAAGGACTTCTTCCCAACGTACTAGCCGAGTTGGTAGAAAAGAATATCCTTATAGACATTGAAGTGGTCAACGCTCAGCTTGATTACAACCTACTCCTAGGGCGTAATTACATGTATGCGATGAAACTTGTCACCTTGACCATTTGATAGACCATGATGGTTCATCATGATGGAAAGATCGTCAAAATAAACCAACTGACATATTATGACCCCAAGAAGCCGACCACTTCAGAAAACATCCTCCCCATGGTGGATAACGCCATCAACATTGCATTGGTTCCTTCACTAGTTTTCATGGCCCCCAAGTGTCTTCCAAGAAGCCCCTATGACTGCCACTTTTTCGGCCTTACCACAACCTTTGGCAGCGATCCAAATATCATATATTTACACTCTTTCATTTGATATACATGTGACTCAACAAATGCCTCAGTCACAGCTGCAACTACAACCGATGCCAGACCCCATCTCTAATCCATTACTTGGTAATCAATGAAGATCCATGACCATTCAATAGATACTCCTTTTCTTTTTTCCCTCAGGCATTGTGAGTACACCCATTATGGATACCCTCAATTTATTGGGTTTAAATTTGGGCCTCCCAGTTTGGTACCTCACACCTGCAAACCCTCCCCCTAGACTAGAATTTGTTTTGACACTAATGCAACCCATTGATATAAGAAATTGACCACCTCCTGGTGTGTCTGTTCCTGCATCCTCAATCCCCCTATATCCTACAGTAATGTCAAAGGTTTCTACTAGAAACCCCCCAGCTCTTTCCAAGAAGAAGCCATGGGGAAACATGTCAAACACCAATTAGAGTAAATTCATGAACCCACCTGCTACTGCCTCATCTCAAGCTCCACCTCCTTGTGATTTATGCAATGGTACGGGTCACACTACCCAAAATTTCCATGATTTTCCCATCTTATGCACTCATATGCAGACATTAGATGATGATCCTCTAGAGAAGGTTGTGATTTTCAACTTACCATCCAATTCCATACCTAAAAACAAGTCCCTTTGCACAAACCACCCTTGTGTGGTATGTGGTCTTTATGGCCACTACTTTCACCATTGTCCAGATCTACCCGAGGAGCGCTCTGTGATAGCTAACTTTTGCAAACTATCCATAGAACAAAAATTCACAATTATCAAAGACATTCATCTTCTAGTGACTTCTCATGTGAGAAGAACACCATTTTTTTCATCTCGTCCTCTAATTATTCCTCCTCATCATTCCACACCACTATGAGTGTGCTGCCTAAAATGAGTCCCTTTGACCTATACGTTCGACCCTTCTAAACCAATGAGAACATATTGTGCCAAAAACATGGGGGAAGCAATCCAAACCTTCCTACTCATCCTCATCATCCTCGTCGGTGATACTAGGGGAAGACACCCCAACGAAGGAATCCCCCATCATCATATTGTTGGTTATGGAGCATGATCTTCTAGATTCAGAGACGTTATTTTTTAGTCGTGTTTGTACCCCATTTTTACTGTACACTCATCCTAGGAGGGGGGGTGCGAGGAAGACCATCCCCCCCAGATAGGGGGTTATGGGGCCAGCGAACCCCTAAGAAAGGGGGTTTGGGGGAGAAGCCCCTGAAAGAAAATTTTGGGATATTTGTTGGCCAATAGTTTGCAGACCCATGGTATTAGGTGACCCATTGTGTTTTCCCATGGTAATACCCCTATGAAAGGAAAGCATTGTAATATGGTTGTGTATTGTATTGTAGTATTGTAAAACAATCAATGTGATTTTGTGAGAGAGACTGTAAGAGAGAGAATAGGAAGTGTGGCAGGGTTTCTATAGATTGTAGCCCTTCATTTTGCTAGATGGTATAATAATAAAGGACTAGCAATTTCTGTGTGGATGTATCCCATCTTGGGTGAACCATGTTATATATGTGTCTCTCTTGTAATGTGTTTAATATTTACATCTTGTTTAATTGTTTAATTGTTATTTCTCTATGGTCCTGTTTTTATAACACATATCACCAAGTTAGCTTGACACCATGGCTATCTGCCTCATCTTACAATCCCCTAAAAAAATTTGTTCGATCCCATGTCGATACCTCTTCCCGAGAGAATCTGCAACCCATCGACACCTCTGGACTAGGGGGAATGATCAACTAATTTGACCCTAGAATAGGGAGTAGGCTCACTCATTTTGACCTTGCCCCGTCACATCTATCTCGATACTTCAACAAGCCTATATCTCATCATCACACACATGTGATCCATAATCACAAACCTTGTGCCCAAACTATGGGGGTAGAACCTTAACCCTACTTACTTTTTCACACGTGTGATCTCAACCATTTCCTGAGGTCACATGCCATGCTACATCCATTTGTTGCACTAATTTCCTCGTTGGAATATGTATTTCATGCCTTTCATGATTTCTCGGACCTTTTCTCAAGATCACTGACCTTTCATCGGGCCACCTTCTAAGCCTACCTAGATTTATGTGTTGCCACATAAGTCACCTTATATATGTATTTGTATGCATTATGTATATTCCATATGCACATTTATGCTCGGGTATCCTTGTTGTGTGTATATATACATGTTATGATTTCTTGCCTCCTTGTGGTATCGAGTGCTTCTATAGGTTTAATCCCTTAACTGGCATATAGGACATTTTCTCCTTTGTCAAGTTGATGCATTTCCTCCATTTCCCTCCCTTGAGCATGTAGGACCCCCCTGTTGTTTGAGTAAGTGTCCCCATTCATCCACCACTTTCATTTTCCCTTGCTTGACAGTAGAGCCTCCCCTCACATGGGTGACCATTTTATAAAACCCCTCACATTTGGCACCCATGTTGTTCGCATCCCCATAGGATTAGGAGTATGTGTAGTTTGACATTCTAAGTTGAAGACGCATGAATTTCCTCGTATTGTCATTTATATTCATATTCCCTTGGACTCCCAGCTTGGAGTTTTTGTTAATATCTTTTCTGACTCCTTAAACTATGAAAAGATTGTCGAGTGATATCGTTTCTTTCAGACTCGTTAAATGACGTGAAATAGTTTCTATCTGGTATAAGTTGATATCGTTTCTTTCAGAATCGTTAAATGACATGAAATAGTTTCTATCTGGTATAAGTTTACTCCTTTTTTGGGTCAGATGGACTATTTACGAAAAAAGGAATACTCTAGTCCCTTTTGACTGGAAGACTTCTCCACTACACACTTATGCTTTTCGGGCCTTAGAGGCTAACTTTACAAAAAATACCACCACTAGAGTTTTCTTCCTATTCTTGGACTCTATAAAATTGAAAACACCGACAAGCATCAACTGACCTAGGCTAAATAAAAATAATGAGATTTAGCATCTCAATCATACTTCAGTACCTTCATTGAGATCCTTGAACCATGAATAAGGCCAAACCAGTGCTTCTCAACACCCCTACATTTCACATCCAATCTCTTGTGTCAGAAACATTACTAGTCACCTTTGTCTAGAGTACTATGCAATGAGACCCCTTGGAGTCACCCTTGGATTCCCCCTCCTTTGTCATCCACATTCTTCCCTCAAAGGTTATCCCATTGCAATCATACCTAGTACAATCATTCTCCCCTTACATGTTGATGTAATTGTAACTTCGGAATGTATTCAATTGTATTTCTTATCTATTGTAACCCGATGTTCATTTTGGGATGTATTGTAATGTACTTGAGTCATGTCATACCCCGATGTTTATTCCAGGAAGTTTCTATAATGAGAAAGTCATGTCAAGTCATTGTGGGTAACCCTCCTATTGGTGAAGGGTTAAATTCCCCATAGTTGTGGGGCCCTAGGGTTATTAGACTATCCTAGTGAAGTCGACCCTAGGTGAGTCATTGTAAGTCAGGGCAATAGTCCCCACCATTGTGTTAAGAATAAACCTCCTTGTTGGTCAGAGGAGGGAAAGTCCCCACAAGTTGTGGGGCACTAGGGTTATTAGACACTCCTAGAGATGTGGGCTCTAGTAAGTAATTGTTAAGTGAGGTCGACATGATGGAGTGGGTTCCAAGTGAACGAAAGAATATAAATAGAGAGTGAGTCTCTCTATTTAGGACACACACACTCACTCATTGGGGTGCATGAGTGAGAGAGGAGAAGCTCTCTCAGTGAGAGAGAGAGAGACTGCTGTTGTCAGGAGATCATCTTACTGTTTTCTGGGTTTACCTTTTGGTGTTGATTCTATATCTGAGGAAGTTGTGGGGTTTTCAACTTTATGGTTTCCCCAAGGAAAATTCTTTGTGTCTCTTGTCTCTTGTGTTTTATTGCTGTGCATGTTATTCTCTCAGTTAAAGATCCTAAGATCATAATGCTAGCTTATATGATAAAAATCTAACATGGTATCAGAGCTAACCTAAGAAGAAGACATTGTGCAGCTGCAGAAGCTAGGGCTTCTTACTTTTTGGGTCTCTCTCCACAATCCATAAACAAAAGTATGCTAGGATGACTCTCCATTGAAGGGTGCATCTATCTGTTGAAGCAGAATTTGATTCTGAGCATTTTCAGTTTTCGGTGCAGAAATTAGGGCTTTCTACAGAAGAGGAATTTTTGAGTGAGCCTAGAATAGGATTGATCTCCTCATCAAAACCAAATTTTAGAGACCTAGATCAATTTTTTTGGTTGGGTGAAACTCCGGGAAAGTCAAACCCTAGTTTGACCCCGAGCTAGAAAAACCCTAAATACCAAAAATTGCTAAGTTTTGGTAAATTCTCTATATCCTGAGAATGGAGAAGGTTCAGGAGCTGAAAATTGTAGATATCGAATATAAAGTCCTGATTTACACTGTATCCAAAATTCAGCCTCAGATTCACTATATTTTTGGAGATATGATCCCTCCAAGTTAGGGTTCCAGCCTCTTCCAGAATTCATCCCTAAACAGGACACCTGGGGCGAATTGCTATATCTTGGGATACACAGGTCCAAATGTGATTTATGAAGCTGTTCTAGAAATGGCATGGAATGTGATTTTTGTGGTATGAGATTCAGAGTTATAAGATGAACCAGTGACACATCGCAGTCCGTACACCTTCACTGTTCCGAACAGTACTATAACATGTCACCTTGGGAAAAGGACCATAAGTCCCAATTGGTGAAACAAATTTTGATGAAACCTATGGTGTTGGAACAGGGGCATGTGAGGCTACCTTAATGCGAAATTTCAGACATAGAGGAGTAGTAATTTCAGAGATACCATAGAAACAGTAACAGGCATTTCTACAGAAGAAAGTGGAAAACTAGGGTTTCCTGTTCCGGGAGCTTCCCTCCACTATTTTTAGAAAAGGAGTACATTGGATAGCTCCATTTCAAGATATCTATCTGTCTATCCAATCAGATCTAAAAGATTCCAAGTTTTGAAAATTAGGATTTCTGTGACAAACCCTAGATCAACCAGCTCCGTAACTAGGACGGACACTTCAAATTAGTAAGATCTAATCCTTTGCTATTTTCATTTGAGGTTCTCATTTCAAAGTGATCTATCACATCAGCTTGATGATAAGCTTGGTGAAGTTGACAACTTCCAAGTATGGAAGTATATGATCTCTCTGAAGAAAATGAATTCAACACCTACATGAGTAGAGAGGTTCCTGTTCCAGAGGGAGATGAGGTCAGAAGCCTTACACAAGAAGAACTTGGTCAAGGCCAAGAAGATCATTGTTGATCAACTTGTACTACAAGTGTCTTCCTTAAAGACACCGAAGATGTTTGATTCCTTGACCAAGCTATTTGAAGGGAATAACATAGATCGGAATATGACCTTAAGAACTTAGTTGAAGAATGTGAAGATCCAGAATGCAGAGACCATATAGTCATACTTCACTAGGGTCTCTCAAATCAAAGAACAACTTGAAGCGATAAAAGAAGAAGTGAAGAATGCAGAAGTGGTGATAGCCACCTTGAATGGCCTCCAAGGATCATGGGATTCATTCATGTGAGGAATGTGTGATTACTTTCAGTAGACTCTGGGAAGAGAACACACAAGAAGAAGAAGCTTGAGAAGAAAAGGTGGGAGCAACTGAAGATCAAGCTCTTACCATCCAAAGAAGATCCATCAAGCGATGAGGAATATGAAGATCTGAACTCTTGAAGAACCTCTTATCAATCTTAGCTTTTGGATAAGAAATGATGTTATTATGAATGAAGAAGATGATGAAGCTGAAGGCTCAAGAAGGAGTCTACCCACGAAACAAATAAAGATAAGTATTCAATTGTCATTTCATGATATTGTTTTTGCTATGCATTTGTTTATATTAAGTTGATGTATTATGCATGATAGAATGTTTGCATTAACGACAGTATACTACTAATATGCATGTGATGGGTAAGTAGCTCATGGTGCTATACAACTCTCCATTGCTACTTATCTAGAATGAAACCTCTTTGCTAACATATTGGATTAGTGCACAATCTCAATGTTGTCCTGGTAGAGATGGAAGGCATCTAGAAAAGTTTCGTGAGATATGGATGAATGTTGTATTGGCTAAAGTAGTTGCATGATCACATATTTTTGCATAAGAATTTGCTAGTATGAATATTCCTTATGAAATGTTTCTAACCATACAAATGCATTTTACTTGTAGGAAAGATCGCATACATAATTGCCTACAAGCAAAGAACGATGAGACTTGTTCCGAAGAACAAGTGACGACAATTCAAGATGAATATGACGAATACAGCGACATCATTGATGCAAAACCTTCAAGCTACGAAGAATTCCAGTTCAAGAAGAATGATGTCTAGGATGTAGTATCGATACATGAAGGATAGTTTGTAGTTCCATCATGCAGTAGATGGAAACATCGTGGGATACAAAGCAAGATTCGTAGCACAAGGCTTCTCACGAAAAGAAGGCCTAGAATACGAAGAGACATTTGTAGCCAGTAAGAGTTTAAACACATATATGATGAGCTTGATGAAGATCTTAACCTTTGCTACAAGGTTGAAGATGCAACTCTATACACTAGATGGTCACATAGAATATTAGTAGCATAGGAAGCTACTTGTCACTCCGGTACATAATGTTTCAGTGCATAGAGTACGGAAGATAAAGGGAGTATGATGCTCCAGGTCAGAGGGAGTGACTGTAGGAAATATAAGGTTCGACATGATACGACAGGATGGATAGATTACTAATGACTCTAGGCTTTACTGAGAGTAAAGTAAATTCCAACCTTTGCTTCAAGGTTGAAGGCGAAAGACTAGTGATGCTCATGTTATGTGTTGATGCGCTATTTTTCTAGGCATGGAGGTGTGGAAGAATGCGGATGGAATCTTCCTTGGACAAAGAAAGTATGCAGTAGAGATATTGAAGAAGTTCAAGATGATTGACTGCAAGGCCATGACCACACCTATGGCATCGAACATGAAGCTATTGAGTGATGCTTCATTAGAGACAGTTGATGCTACGATGTATCGTCAGATGATTGGGTCCTTGATATACCTGACGAACACAAGACCAGATATTTTGCTTTGCTATGAACACCTTGAGCGAGTTCCTGACAGATTTGAGACATGTTCACTTGATTGTTGCAAAGCATATTCTGAGGTACCTGAGGGGTACAGTTGATTATGGGCTCAAGTACGATGCAAATCAGAAGATTAAACTGGAAGGTTATGTTGATTCAAATTGGGCAAGCAGTGCCATCGATAGGAAGAGCACTTTAGGGTGTTGCTTCAGTATGGGATCAGGTGTGATCTCTTGGTTTAGTAGGAAGCAATCCTGTGTGGCACTGAGTACAGCTGAAGCAGAGTATGTCGTAGCTTGTTCAGCTAGTTTTGAGGTAGTATGGATGAGGAAGCTACTGTCTGATATATTTGATCTCCAGTTGGATGCTACTTGTCTACACTGTGACAACTAGAGTTGCGTGAAGTTGTCAGAGAATCTAGTGTTCCATGACAAGTCGAAGCATATCGAGATCAAGTATCACTATATCAAGGATATGGTGCAGAGGGGAGCAGTGAAGCCCCAGTATGTTGCGACGAAGGAACAAATAGTTGATGTATTGACGAAGCCATTGGCTAGGCTGAAGTTCGAGTACTTTAGGGAGAATCTTGGTGTTCTCCATATCGAGGTTTTGCTCCAAGGGAAAGTGATGAGACCCATAGCCATTCTGACATGGTGAGAGGATTGGTTCCTTCCATGGTCAGATGTAAGGGCTGAGCCATTCTGACATGGTGAGAGGATTGGTTCCTTCCATGGTCAGATGTAAGGGCTGAGCCATTCTATCATGGTGAGAGGATTGGTTCCTTCCATGTCAGACATGAGTGCTGAGATCCATAGCCATTCTGACGAGTAGGTCAGATATAAGGGCTGAGTCATTCTGTCATGGTGAGAGGATTGGTTCTTTCCATGTCATATATGAGTGCTGGCCATTCTGTCGAGCAGGACAGATGTAAGGGAAACTGCCATTCTGGGAATGGAGGTACCTGGTCAGTTACCAGGAAAACTCAGTCTAGGACCGAGAAGCCATTCTAATGTGATAGAGGGATGTGTTCCCACTTGATCAGATGTAAGGGCTGAACCATTATGTCATGGCTAAAGGATTAGGTTCCTTCCATGTCAAATGTGGGTGTTGGCCATTCGGACGAGTAGGTCAGATGTAAGGGCAACTGCCATTCTCTAGGAGAATGGAGGCACCTGGTCAGTTACCGGGTAGCTCAGTCGAGGACTGGGGGCCATTCTGATTTGATTGTAGGATTGGTTCCTACAAGATCAGATGTAAGTGCAGAGCCCTTCCATCACTGTGAGCAGGATGTGTTCCCGCCTGGATGGATGTAAGTGCAGAGCCCTTCCATCACTGTGAGGAGGATGTGTTCCTGCCTAGATGGATGTAAGTGCAGAGCCCTTCCATCACTGTGAGCAGGATGTGTTCCTGCCTAGATGGATGTAAGTGCAGAGCCCTTCCATCACTGTGAACAGGATGTGTTCCTGCCTGGATGGATGTAATTGTAGAGCCCTTCCATCACTGTGAGCAGGATGTGTTCCCACCTGGATGGATGTAAGTACAAATCCCTTCCATCACTATGAGCAAGATGTGTTCCCTCCTGGATGGATGTAAGTGCAGAGCCCTTCCATCACTATGAGCAGGATGTGTTCTCGCCTGGATGGATGTGAGTGCTGTGCCTTTCTGACGAGTAGGTCAGATGTAAGTGCAAAAGAAGACCTACATGGAGGCCAGGCCTACAACCAGCATGAAAAAGGGTTGGCTCTGTAGAACTTCCTATGACAAGAAGAATCATGAGATAGCACCAGTGATTATCCAGATCCAATGATGATGATCCAGATCCAGTGATGATGATCCAGATCCAGTGATGATCCAGATCCAGTGATGATGATCCAGATCGAGTGATGATCTAGATCCAGTGTTGATGATCCAGATGAAGATGAAGATGAAGATGATGAGGACTTGACGATAACCCAGATGATACAGAGAAGAAGACTTGTGCTGATAAATTGTGTCGAGAGAATACCTTCCTAGTTAAGAGGGAGTGTTGATGTAATTGTAACTTCGGAATGTATTCACTTGTATTTCTTATCTATTGTAACCCGATGTTCATTCTGGGATGTATTGTAATGTAATTGAGTCATTTCATACCCCCATGTTTATTCTGGGAAGTTTCTATAATGAGAAAGTCATGTCAAGCCATTGTGGGTAACCCTCCTATTGGTCAAGGGTTAAAGTCCCCACAGTTGTGGGGCCCTAGGGTTATTAGACTATCCTAGTGAAGTCAACCCTAGGTGAGTCATTGTAAGTCAGGGCAATAGTCCCCACCATTGTGTTAAGGATAAACCTCCTTGTTGGTCAGAGGAGGCAAAGTCCCCAAAATTTGTGGGGCACTAGGGTTATTAGACACTCCTAGAGATGTCGGCTCTAGCAAGTAATTGTTAAGTGAGGCCGACATGATGGAGTGGGTTCCAAGTGAGCGGAAGAATATAAATAGAGAGTGAGTCTCTCTATTTAGGACACACACACTCACTCATTGGGGCGCATGAGTGAGAGAGGAGAAGCTCTCTCAGTGTGAGAGAGAAAGACTGCAACTGTCGGGAGATCATCTTACTCTTTTCTGGTTTTACCTTTTGGTGTTGATTCTATCTCTAAGGAAGTTGTGGGGTCTTCTCCTTTATGGTTTCCCCAAGGAAAATTCTTTGTGTCTCTTGTCTCTTGTGTTTTATTGTTGTGCATGTTATTCTCTCAGTTAAAGATCCTAAGATCATAATGCTAGCTTATATGATAAAAATCTAACATTACAACTATGTTCCCACCTCCTGAGATCAATTTCATATGCTTCCAAGTGCAACCTATCGTTATACTCTAAACAAAGGAATTTTGAGTCCCAATACTCATTCACCCTTGTAAAATACCCACCTATAGTCTCTCAGTCCAACATCTTGTCCTTATCACTCTATGGTTGTATACCTCTCTCTCCTATCAAGGAAGCATTATTTCCTTGGTAGTTGGAGGTATTTCTCTATCAATGCCAACACATCTATTCCAAAGAATAGACCCATAGGTTCCTATACCTTGGCCTCACCGCAATCATTGGTGAGTTCCTACGGACCATTTGAGGGGATATCTTATTACCCTTTTAGATGGTTTTCTCACACATGCTTGACATCATCCACATCATCGCACCATTGAGATTCATACAAGGTATTGGTCCTGTCATCAATTGGTCGAAGACCTCGAATATCCCTTGACTCTAGCACATTAGTGAGTCACTATGGAACCTTTCCATCATTATTATGTTCCTTAGGGTATCTGAGATGCATTGGAGATAGTGTTTGGAAGCCGCTCACGCTTCCCAGTATATCCAATCTCGATTGCAGTATGTTGTACCACCAATATTCATATCTTAGTTTCCTGAGTCGTGCCAGTTATTGGACCTTTCACAACATTAGTTGTGACCATGCATCCATGTTGCATGCTAGTGTTTCTAGTATTAGTCTTTCAGATCAGCCACCATTGGACCACTAGTTTTTTCCATGTATGAGTCCTTAATGGGAGACCATGATGTATACAATAGTTCTATTTCAGGTTCACCTATGGACCTCACCATTTATGTATATTGAGATATTGATACGAGCATGGGGATTCTCGCCTCATTATACATTGGATATTATATGTACCTCAACCATTATTGAGGAGTTGTACTTCCAACTATATCCCTAACAATTCGTGTGTGACACATGCTCCATCCTCTAACACATATTTGATTCTCCACTACCCTTCCACTAGCTGTCATCCAATAGTAAAGATTCTATAATCTCCATAGGCCATACGATGAGCTCTTCCCCTCACACATGAGGGGAAATCTGTTAACACCATAAAATTGTTCACTTAGCTCACTACCTTGGTCATCATACCTTTACACGCATTTCCCTAAATCTAGGCCTCCACCAACATACAAATATGAAGTTACATAGTCATATTGGCATAATTATATAGTTCTCGCACAAATATATTTCCCAAAAAACAAAAATAAAAATAAAATGGGAAAAAAATTCAAAATCAACAAAGAGCAGGAAACTCACAAAACAACATGCCAATACCAAGGTTTTCCCCAAACCCTAAGGAAAACTTATTGCCATCAAATCTCCCATAAAAAGAGGGATGGAGGCTCCAATTCATAAGAATTTTTTACCAATCCTTATCAATACTCTGTCAGATTCACTCTCGAAATCCCTAGCCACCACTTGAGCCTGTAGTTCCCATTGAGTTTGACCCCCATAGAGTATCAACGTGGAGAACCAATTATAGTCAAAGACTGGGAACATAGTCCACCAGCTACTAGGGCTCATCCACATTTGAGGTAATTTGAACCCATTTCTAAGAAAATCCTATTCATTCCAAAATAATGAAAAGAAAAATGTATGTTTCCATTGCATGTTATTTGGATATGTTATAGTCTTAATGTCTTGGGTTTCTATTTTCACTGTTTTACATTTATCGTTGTCCTTTACTCTTACTATGCAAGGTTAATATTTTATTTTTACTGTTAACGCATTTATTTACGGTGGGATATTCACTATTGTATTTTTGCATTCACGACTCATAAGAATGTGCACCTTAGGTTATATCTTCCTTTGCATAGTTTAATCTACTTTTTTACCATTATTTACTTTCACACACCACACCATCTCACACACTAGAGCCACGAGAGACAGTCTCTCGTGTGTCCTAACTTGGCTTCCTGAAGTCGGTAGCACCTCATTTTTCACTTGTTGGAGTGTGAAAGCACTAACAACATTTCCCATTAGGAAAGATTCCCAAAACATATCATAAATATGTGATTGAATAACAATTGACATATAAATATTAGAGAAATGGCCCTACAAAAATATAAGAGATTCGTTCTTCCATCATTAAAAGAGTTCAGGTTGATGCTTTTATTTCATATGATCCTCTTATTTTATAGATTGGTTTTCTATTTTTATAAAGTTGCAACTGAATTCTATGAAAAAAAAAATCAATAACAAGTTAAGAACATATGCAATAGAGATAGTTACTAAGTTCTTGAATTTTCTTGCACACATTTGAAGAACTATACACCAAGACCATAAAATCCTTTAAGCCTAAATACAAAAAAAAATGAATTTCAGAGACGCTAGCTTTAAGTGATGTATGTTCAAAGACGCTAATTCCAAGCTAAAAATGTGGAGTGAACATTGATTCAAAAAATATTCCCTTTCATTCCAATGTTTATGTATGTCCCTGATGAGACATATAATTAACTTTAAACGTCTAATGAATGCCCATTATAAGATGTTCATCAACGTCTTTGGTATAAAACAAACATCCAATAGATATTCATTATGGGATGCTAGTTTCATGGAGTTAACGTCGCTTAAAAAAGTGAGAGATGTATATTCTGCATTTATACCATGTTTATACCATTTTTTCCCAATAAGCGCGACCTAGGTTGCACCTTATTTCCCAATAAGAGCGACCTAGGTCGCACCTTTTTCCCTGATAAGTGCAACCAGGACCCAAAGTCTAGATCATGTTTTTCATGCATTCAGAGCGACCCAGGTCACTCCTATGACTCTATTTGGTGCAATTTGTTGCATGAAAACCCCTGTTAAGTGTGACCCACATTTTTTTTCTTTTTGCCTCTGTCGCGGCTATTTATCATTCCATTGCAACCCAGACCTCACATGTTCCACTGATAGGTGTGACCTACAGTTTTTCCAGTTGTTTGAGGTGCTTGAGACCCATTCCAGACCCCTATCTATGTTTTACCCATGTACTGATTGTATTTTTCCAGATCTTATTGCTTACAACCCCTTAGTGTCTTTTGCAGTCCCTCTTTTTGCTTATATGTGAGCCTCTCCTAGTCGATCTTTGTAGTTGAGACCCCTTGTGTGTTTCCTGCACCCTATAGAGTTCCCAGTGTGCTTTTTTACTTGCATATATTCTTTTATCTAGAAGAATTAGTTTTTATGTGTTAAAAAAACATTTACTTCTAGTACTGTTATTTATTTTTCATCATATGCATCTCTGGAAAGAGAGTGTTGGGTTTTATAGATCACACTCCACTTGTGCACACATATCACACCTTAAAGTAAACGCTTGGTTCATGACCCCAAGCTAACCCTAAAATTTATCTTAACTCAACCAACATTGTAACCTCATTTGAGGACCAAAAAAATATTATAGTTTACTTAGGACATTGGGGATAGGCATCCAAATAGCATCTCTTTGTCACTTACATATGAGACATAGTTGTTGTCTTCTAGGGAACCAAAATCCTTTAGTATTTTTTGACACGGTCACAACCAGTTTATCGGGGGGCCTCCACCTCTGGGGGGTAATCCACAACGAAGGGGTTCCGAAAGACAAGGTGAAATACCACACTCCATAATGTACCGAAGGATAACACTTCATACTCCCCCTCTTGCATGTCGAGGAACATATTGTTTGTCGACGACCAAAGGAATGAAGTGCCAAGAAACCATCCTGAATGTGTCATGAATGAGGTAACCTATTTTCTAGTCTCTTAGGCCTCTTTTACCCAAGATCCCTCTCGGTAGTGGGATTCTCTTAGCCTTTGGTTCTTCCATTTTGTATTGTTTAACTATGGATTTCACCACCTGGCAGAGGATACTATTTGTGAGGGGATTCCATCTTGTAGCTAGGATCTTTCTTGCACTTATATCCCATAGGTTAGTGTGTTATTTTCTTCATAAGTATTGTTGGTTGTTGTCTTGTTGGCCACTTTGTTTTCGACTCACTTGATGTGAAACACTGTTACAGTTTGGTTTTAGAGCTTGATTTTCGACATGTGTGCCACCATTTATCAGCTCTCATTCTGCACACTTAGTTGTAGATGGATTTTTTAGCATTTATTTTCCACCCTTGAGCCTTCATTCATCATATATCACACTATCATTCCACCATTTCTCCACCACACTACTCCTAGAGACTTAGGGGGCATACCCCTCGGTTCAGTTCCTTGAACTGCCATCATCAGATTCATATTCGGCGTTGTTCACCACATTCAGAGCCATACACTGCATCTGAGTTAGATTCATATTCCTATCAATATGAACCTACCTTGTTCACTGCCCCATCTAGCCCCATATCCGGTGCACCTCCCAACCCCTTCTAGGGGAGATTGTTGGTAGTGTACTTGTGAACACTCCACCCCTCATATAGAATGTCCCTTCTATTGGACATACACGCACGGGTCCTAGTGGGCCCCTTGCCACCGCACACACTGATGTTGGTTCGCTACCCACTAGTGGTGGCCCCACTCCATCCACCATGGTTCACACCATTCCTACATTCATGCATGGGGGCACTGGCCCTTCTAACACTATTCTGTTTATTCACACCATTCTAGTGACTACTTCTACTGTCGGAAGTCAGCCCTACCAACCCCCATTTTCTTGCAGTAACTGCATGCCCGACGGCCCTTGCACCATTGCTGACCCTCCCAAATCTAGTCCAGGTCCTAGTCTACCATTCATGGCTAGTATCAACCTTCTCGATTTGGCTCATTTAACTAATGACCCCATCCTTCATGACCCATTGTGGCCTCCCATGCCTACCAAACTCCCTTCAGACATCCCTAAGTTTGAGGGAAATGAGGAAGAATACCCTCAAAACCATATTATGTCCTTCCACTTATGGTGTTCCTCCAACAACATAGCGTACGACTCTATCCGACTATGGATATTCCAGTGCACACTCACTAGTGTTGCAGCTAATTGGTATATTGAGCTGCTCCATGCCACTTATCTTGATTTTTCATCTTTAGCCTTGATGTTCCTCCAATTCTTCCAGCTACCCATCTATTACGATGAGGGCATGGAAATCCTGTTATCTTGTAGACAAAACACTGCCACCCACATCACAGATCACATCCATGAGTGGTGTCGTCACTATAGTTTGTGTAAAATCCATTTAGATGACAATATATTCCTTAATTGGTTTCTTAAATCCTTACTCCCTCCTATCACCAAGGATGTTGCATAATAGCACTCACCAACTGAGGAAGAAGCAATCCTCAAAGCACAATAGTTCGACCTTATCTATGTCCAATCAGGTTACCTTTACACCATCATACCTAATGCTTCTCGTGCAGTCTCCTCACGATGAGATACATCGGGGGAATCCCATGTTGTTGATGGAGTCATTGGCTTTGTCACCTAGAACCCCCACCTGTACATGACCTCTCCTTCGATGTTGCCTCACTCCAGTAACACCCCTAATGTTTCCTAACCTGGATATGCCCCTGAATTTCCACCTGTAATGACTCAATTTGTATCCACACCTTCATATGTGTCTCCCGCACCTATTCCTCACGTTCATGGACCGAATTACCTGGTACCTGCTTGTAATGATTTTCAGCCCCTCCAGTTGTTCCCGCCTACTAACCACCACCTATGCCATATAGTTGCTTCGACCCCAACTCCTCATGTTCCTCAAGGGTAGTTCTACCCTCACCAGAACCTCCCCAATCAACCCTCCTCTAATAACCAACAAGGGTAGGGAAGAAGAAAGAGAGGTCGGAACTAGGGAAATAACCAACATCAAGGGGGAATTCAACAACCCAACCCTCCTAATAATAACGAATCCAACGCACCTGCATAGAACCCCCAGCGTTCACCTAGACCTGGGAAGAACCCTCAGTTACAGACTAACCGTCCATGTACCATTTGCGATGTTTATGTCCATTATACACATAAGTGCCCCCAAATGCATCGAGTCTGCCACTTATTACAAGCTGAAAATCAATATGAAACCAATATTGTTGCTCTGGCACAACCAAACCCAACACTACAAGGTCCTCTGCCTATGGTGTTGTAGAACCCCTTACCGAATCAAGGTATGGTTGCAACCCAACCATTGGTCCAACAAAACACCACAAACACTTCTTTGAGTGAACCCATCGATAATGGTGTCCATCATCTTATGACGTTGTCATCTGACTTCAACTTACAAACTCGATGCAACCAATATGGCTGCACCACAGAAACCATTAATCCCTCCATAGAATCTACCTCCACTACTCTCGATATGTCTTTACATTTGCCGAGACCCTCCATGGACGGGACCACCAAAGTCCCTAGTATCCCATTGCAAACAAACCCACTACTAGAGCCACTCTCAGTGTAAAGGTTCATCCTTACATTATTATCATAATTGATAATATATATATTTAATTATGATTGAATTGATGACTTATTACATTAACGGGCTTACATTATATATGGAAGCTAACCTATGAATGGTCGGACCTTGAAAAGAGGTGACCTTTGAAATTTAACCTAATTGTTAATTAATTAATAATAATAGTAATATAATTATTTAGGTATATTACAAGTCATCATGCTCTGAAAATATTCATCCATGAATCTTCTTATGAGCGTGTTGCAACTGGAATTCTTTCCATGAATAATGGTGCCACGGTTTAGTAGTTCTTGAAATATTTGGTTGCATTTCCATTCAAATATTTTCTTGCATATGATTCTGTATATGAACGAATAACAACTATATGGGGTATTCTTCTGAGCTTCTAATCTGATGGTGTTCTTTTGACCTTCTATTTTGATGTGGATTTTTTATATTTTTGCATGCTTTGATATAGTTTTCTTATCTGTAGTGGAAACTATTGATATTGTACTTAATTCCTCGTCTGACAAGCTTGTCTTTATTTGTTCTATGGGAACCTTTTGAAATTCTAGAAAATCTTGAGTTATGACTACTAATAGAATTTTCATCTCATCATTTGTCGCACCATCCTTTAGGTTTCATTTTTCTATGTTATCATGATTAAGGTAATGTTTAACACTTTTATTTTCATCCTTTCTTGAATACGTAGGAGTCATAGTAGTCCCTTTTTCTTCTTGACTTAGTAACTCGATAGTCACATTTATTTCTTCTGTCGAGGGTGTATATCTCAACACTTCTTTTGTCATGAGTGCCGATGCAGACCCCAACTCTACTTGACCTGAGAACTTGGGAGTCAACATAGCTTGTTCCTTTATGATAGGAATCCTTTCTTCTGATGTGAGTGATGATGTGGGCATCATCTCTATTTGGCTTGAGCACTTGAAAGTCGCAATAGCTTCTTCTATCTTCCTTTCCTTCCTGAGGCTACTAACAATTTTATATTCATACCTACTTGAATACGTAGGAGTCACAGTAGTCCCTTGTTCCTCTTGACTTGGTAACTCGAGAGTCACACTTACTTCTCCTATCAAGGGTGTAGATCCCAACATTTCTTGACTTGAGAACTGGGAATTCATAACATCTTCTTCTTTTTTGGTCATAGTCCCTTCTTTTTTCATGAGTGTCAACGCAAACCCCATCTCTCCTTGACCCGAGAACTTGGGAGTCAACATAGCTTGTTCCTTTATGATAGGAATCCTTTCTTCTAACATGATTGTTGATGTAGGCGACATCTCTACTTGGCTTGACCACTCGGAAAACATAACAACTTATTCCATGATTCCATATTCTTCTATCGTGGGTGCCATATCAGCTTGCATTCCCTCACTTGAAAGTTGAGATGCAACAGCATCTTCCCCTTTCAACTGTCTTGATGGGTAAGACTGATGTGTTTCTGGTTTTTCTTTGTCTGCATGCTTCTTAGGTGTTTTTTTTTGGGACGTTGTATTATCAACATTTTCAGTTCTTTAACTAAGTCTTTATATCTTCATTCAGAACTTGCGTTGCTACGTCAATATCCGATATTTTCGTTTCAAACTCTGTGGGTTTTATTTCTTTAATCTACAATTTAAAATCCTTTTTAACTTCTTGGGATGGTTTATCTCATTTGAAAAACCCATAAACGCCTTCATTGACTCACCATTTTGTTTTACACAAAATCTTCAATTTTTTTATAATAATAATTGTTAATTAACTAATCAATAATATTATTATACAATTGTTTCTAACTACATATATAATTTTCTATATATAGTTCTTTATTTATTTACATAATAATAATAATAATTATTATTATTTTAAAGTGTATATATATATATATATTCTTTAACTTTTTGTTTTCTTAACTTTTTACTTTTTTAGACAACTTATGGTTTTCTTTAAAACTATGTGTTATTTTACACTTTTTTTTATTCTTTTTTTATTCTTTTTCCTCTTTTCACTGGAAAAAATTATATATATTATTTAACTTTTTACTTTTCTAAACAACCTATGGTTTTTTTTAAAACCATGTGTTGTTTTACATTTTTTTTTGTTTTTTTTTAATTTTTTTTCCTCTTTTCACTAGATATTTTTTTTTACCACAGTTCACCGTAAAATCGCTCTGATACCACTTGTAAGGGTTCATCTTTACATTATTATCATAATTGATAATATATATATATCTATTTATTGTTGAATTGATGATTTATTACATTGATGGGCTTACATTATATATGGAAGCTAACCTATGAATGGTCAGACCTTGAAAAGAGGTGACATTTGACATTTAACATAATTGTTAATTAATTAATAATAGTAGTAATATACTTATTTAGGTATATTACACTCAGTTACAGTATCGTTGATGACTTGGCCCAGTCTCCCTCTGCCATGTCCACTATGGAAGTCCTATGAACTTGTCCTTCGCAACAAAAATCCCTGTTATATTTTGTAGGTTCCATCAACCCCTCTCAGTTCTAGGTTGATCACTTTTGAATTGCATCAAGGAGAACCTCAGATACCATCAACCGTAGCCTTACAATTTTCGGTCACTGTTCAGAATTTGGTCATTCATCAATGTATCATCAATGAGGGTGCATCCACTTGCGTTATGTCAACCTTCATTTGGCAGAAGCTCGGATCCCCAACCCTTCAACCCTCAACCACCTCCATTCATGCTTACGATGGATGCGCTGCCCAACCACAAGGTTTTCTCACGAATGTCCCCATTGAGTTGGAGGGAAAAACTATGTTGATCAACATCGAGGTTGTAAATGTTGAACTAGATTAAAACCTTCTCCTTGGATGTAGTTACATGTAAGCAATGTGAGTCGTTGCTTCAATTGTATTTCGACTCCTGATGTTCCCCCATGATGGGAAGATTATGACCATCGACTAGTTGACGTACTATGATCCTAAAGGACCGGCCACTCTAGAGCATGTCATCCCTATCATCAACACCACCATCGATAGCGTATCCATCCCCTCCCTATCTGTCATGGTCCAAGCATGTTTACTAGCGCCCCTTTGACTGGTACCTTTTTGTCCCTACCACCTCCTCCCTCTATGGATGACATATCATATTTGTGCACCATCACATCTGATAAAATTATGACCTCATCACAGCCTTGGTGACATCCCCAACCATAGATCGTGTCAACCTCCAGTATTTCTTCAAGGAATTATTGGGGTTCTGTTGTAATCTCACATATCACATAAGGTTACCAATAATACATACTAAGACATACATACATAATAGAGACAAGAGATAAGAACAAGTGGATAGAGTAACAGATTATATTAACATGAGAGGGTTCATACAATACAGAGAACTGAACCAAGTTCTCATCTGGCTTAACAGCCTAATATATATGATTTACAAATAGTTACAAATAACTACCTGTCGGTTCACTCAATCGACACGACCTCAGGTGGCCAACCTAATCTCTCGTTAGTCAGCTGACCGACTTAGTCGGCTAATAGACTAAGTCGGCTATCGTCCAAGTCGGCATACTGATTTGCTCCTCCAACATATCCCCCACGAACAAAACGTTTCTTCGTCCCGAAGAAACAGGGAGGTACCAAAATTTCTTTGTCTGTCTAAGTAGTCATTCTTATGCTTGATCTTCATGGCCTGTGAAGTTTGATGGTTAGTCTTTTATGTACCCAGACTTCAACAATTGCTTCAGCTGTCACTGCCAGCTGATGTTGAGAATCAGACCAGCTCTGTAATATTTTTTGTATGTCGATGGTTAGTGTGGTCAAGCTTGATAATATCGACATTTTCTCTTAAATGGGAAATTCTGCTATTTTATCCATGTCATGACCCATAAACTGGTCCTTTTCCTCTGCTGTCTCTAGAAGTCGTCTCATCTATGGGCAGATGATGTCTACTTTTTCCAGGTTTGGAATGGCTTGTTGTACCCACTGATGTGATTCTCGCTTGAGCTTTTGCAGTTTGGCTGTTTCCAACACTATTTGATATTCAATTGTTCTTTTGAGTGCTGCATCAGTGCTTTTCCTTTTCTCGGGTGCTTGGATCTCCTGTCGGGTCTGCCTCGCTTGCTGATAGACTTTTGCATAGTAAGCAGGCCAGTCTCGCAGTACTTATTCTGTAATAGACTCCTCCATGTGATCTTGCAATACCTTGTATGCTTCTAAAAGGGTCGTGTGCTGCTCCATCAACAGTCGAACGGTTTCTTCTTTCTGTTCCTCTTTTGTGTCCTAAATTTGTTCCTGTAGTGCCGACACCATGCTCTCAAACAGCTGATAAGCTCTTTCTAGCAGTTTGTCGGTGTCGACCTCTGTCGGTCTTGGTATCACAAACTGGACCAGGTTTCTACATTTGTCAAGGAAGTCAACTTGTTCTTTTTCCTTGTTGTCTAGCTCCTTACGTCTTTGCTGACTCCTTGTCTTTGCTTCAACTTCTAGTGTTTCCAGGAGTTGTCCTAGCTCTACATCTGTCAACTTGGTTGCATTGACCGCAGTGGTTGACCCAAGTTGACTGATATGGACCATTGTTGTCTGTCCATGATGGTCCTTCTTATTTTTCTCCTTCTTCTTCTTGTGCTTCTGTGTTTTTGCTTGTTTCGACACCTGTGTACCTGTAAGAGTCAAATTTGGATTATCTATTTAATGGGTCGTAGTGATTGATGGTATTTCTATTTGAGTCGGTTGGATGATTGCTGCATCTGGTTGTGCCTATGGTAGGTTGGATATAGGGGGTACAGAAGTGGATGTGGTTGGTGCTGATGGTTGCGGTGGAGGTGGTTCTGGTGCAGCTGATTGAATTAGAGGTTCTGAGTCGGGGGGTGGTGGTGATGGTGTTGGTGAATGGTCAGGCGTGATTGGATTGGTGGAAGTATGGATGGGTGATGGATTGTGGATATGAGGGGGTGAATCCAGTTCAGAGAATAGTTGGTCGATTTCTCGATTTATGTCCTCCATATTTTCTTCTTCCTCACCTCCGGTCGGTTCAGAAGCTGGTGGGTGGGGTTCGGGTTCGGTCGGGGTGATAGATGTGGTCCGACGTGTGACAACTTCAGCTTCTTTTTCACGGTTCCTTTCGAACGTTGAGCTTATTATTGCCACAGTCTTCGGCCTCTGGAGTAGTTGGCCAGGTTGGGAAACGGGTAGGCAGGATCTACTGACATCGAACAGAGGTGCTTTGGTAGAGAGCTTTTGCACCATGGTGAATATATTAGGCAGTTTTTCAATGTATGCCTGAAGGTCTCTATCACAGTCGAACTTTTCCTTCACAGACTCTGACATAGCATTTTTGCATAAGTCGAGTGGGCTTACTGAAAGTTGTTCTGGTATTAGCTCTTCTGTTATTTTTGTTGGAGACAAAGGTTGTGGTGTAGAAATGATATCCACAACATTTTTGGTAGTCAAACTATGTGTGCTCTTTTCCTTCTTCGGTCGACCTTGCTGTGCCCCTATCTCGGCAAATTTCTGAAATTGGGTTTCCACCGACACTTTGTTTGCTGTTGCATCTTCTATTATGTCGAGGGTCATAACTGCTAGTTCCTCCTCATCTTCTAAGGATTCTGCAATGATAAGCTTGTGCTTACCTTTCCCTTGTTGTTGTTGTTGTGTTTTCTTCCTTTTTCTTGAGGCTGCTATCTGCTTCGACAATTTGGCTATATTCTCTTTGGTGACAGCATACTCTGGATTTTATGTTTCTATCTCTCCCCTTGGCTCTTGAGTTAGGATGAGACTTTCTTCAGCCAGCTTGGTTACCTTCTATTCTGCATGTGTCTCTTCCCTTTGTGCCATCAGAGGCTTGATTATGATTTGCAGTCGACCAGGGCCTTCGACCAGTGTCTCCTCTGACACAAAGGTACTGATGTATAGGTTAAGCTCATAATCCTCCTCCTTCTCCTGGTCTGTCAGTGGTTCCTCTATCGAGAAGTCTGTTTCCTTTGCGTTTGTTGGTATTGGTACTTTTGTTCCTTCCTGTCGAGATAGCTCCCGAAAGATCTCTTTGACTGTCGGATAGTAGTCGATGGTTTTTGCATTTGTGTTGGTGACCTACATGTACCATACCATGGTATGGTCAAGTTCTAGCTGAATGTGGGCCTTTTTAGGAGAATTCGTTGGATGTTCTGAGGCACCCTCCATCTGGTTGTGCTAACTTTTAACTGCTGGAGCCAGTTTTCCAACAATACTTTCCCATTTGCAAGTTCCTTCATTGTTCCATTATGGGAGAACAGTTTGAATATCCACATATGAAATCTTGTCGGTTCTTGAAATTGCTTGTCCTCGACAGGGCACAAAGAGTACATTACTACCATAAGATAAGGGACGGGAACCTGATAATTCCTCCCGTCTCTTGGCATTTTTTCACAGATGTTTTTGATCATGTCTGTGACATACTCAACCCATCTGTATACCTTTCCGTTGGTTGCAATGGTGTCTACTGCCTCCAACATATCCAGTTTGAGGTCGCTTCCACGACCTGCCATTGTGGGTGTCGTGGTTATGATGTTGGCCACAATCTGTGGTGTTCGAGCTGTTATGTGGCTAATCATCAACCCTTTCGAGTTTTTGCCTGATGCTGACCCTATTAGTTCTTCGACCAGTCCTTCTTTTATACCGACTGGTACTGGGTCTCCTTTGTTTGATAAACCTGTCAATTTGTAAATAACTTCCCCAGAGATGTCGACTAGTGGATCGAAATAAAATTGGCCATTGTGGTATCGGTTTATGATAAACTTTACTGTTATTTCTTTTGTGCCTCTGAAACTGGCCATGAGCGGCGCGTTGACATAACTTACAATGGAACTGTGTTGTATTTTCTCTACAGCTGGGGTAGGCTTCTTATCGACATAATCCCACTCTTTTATCTCGGCCCATAGTTTTTCCCATGAGCCCTCCTGCACCTTAGCATTCTTATGTCCCATAGTTTTCTTTCTCTATTAGTGTGAATCAATCAAAATTATTGCCAGAGAATATTGTTTCTTTCCTTAATGATGCAAGTTAGATATGATTTAAGGATATTTTCCATCCCGGGTCTAGTTCTCTTTGGTTAGCTGGATGCCTCTCATCTCATCAATTGTAACTTCTAGAATATTATATTCCATAGTGGGATAGATACTTGGCCGCTTTGAATCGAGCATGTTTTTCATTAATCCAAGAGGACGACAAGTTATCATCGATAGTGAATGATCATGACTATGATTATAAGGTCAAAACAAGTTATCAACTAATTTTTAGTAATCGTCCATCAAATGGAAATATTTTTGGAAGTTGATAGCTCCTCCAAAGGTAAAATGTTTTTTTGTTAGCATTAAGGAACAAGTTGCTCACATGGGGTAATCTATAGAAGCATGGGATAGATGGACCCAATATTTTCTTTCTCTTCACAAAATCGTAGAAATCAATCATCCATTTGTTATTACACTACCATATTTCAAAAGAAGTGTGGAATGGTTCTCGATCACTAGGGGACTTCCCATAATGGGAGGCTGAATCTCTTCTTGTTGCATGGGAAAATTAGTTATTCAAGGGGCAGAAATCTAATTGTCCTTCCTTACCAATGCACATTGGATGGTGTCTTTGGATCACACACAATAAAGCCATTTTTAAAGATGTTTTCCCCTCTACTCTTTCAAATTTTCATAATTTGAAATGTTCTCTTCCTAATCCTTCATATTCAAAGGAGCTAAAACAAAAAAATGACTATCGAATAAATGGTTTTCGACCGCACAATGCCTTTCGTTTTTGTGATAGTGCATCTCAAGGGAGTATACATAGAAGTGGTGTTGGTGGTTATATAATTTTTAAGATCTTTTAGATGACTTATAAGCATGGAATAAGGAAAAAGGCCAATAACTATGCAGAGCTCATGTGTTTGATAACAACACTCACTCTTGCATTAGAGAATGGAATATCAATCTTCAATATTTTATTGAACTCATTATTGGTTGTCAATTGGTTCATGGAGGAGGCTCGTTACACAAATATAAGACTACAACCATTGTTTAGGAGAGGGATCAACATGAAATCAAGGTTCACTTTTGTTGAAATAATGTAATTGCAGAAGATATTCTATTATACTTATTATTGTTGCTGTCCCTCCTTTCCAGGGTTATTCCTCCGATTAGGGATGTCATTGATGTAATTGATCATGTAAAGTCTTGAGGTATAACCTTCGTTTTAATTTGGGTCAATAGTACCCATAAAAGAATTATTAAAATGTATTTTTATGTCTCCTAGGACAAGTCCTCCCTATTGAGAAGATGAAGTCGACCCTGTTGGATTATTAGACTTCACAATTGATGTGTATAAATAGATGAGGCTCCCTCCTCATTTGGACACACTTACAACTCAAGAAGTTTCTCTAGAGAGAGAAAGAGGAGTCAATGTGGAGGAGGAGAAGTAGTCTATATTAGTCTTGTGGTCTTATTGTTAAATTTGAGAACCATAGATCTACATGCCAATATGAGATCTATTGGAAAGGAATTATGCAGTGGAATAATTAAGATCAATATACACTGAGAAAAGAATTCATGACACAAATTTCATATTAATTAGACAAGAATTGCTCAGATAATCACAACATTAATCTTCATTCATTAATCAGTAATAAAATGGTAGTACGATAAATAGAATTAGAATATTGTGGATAGGATTCGAATCTACCAACTCTAACTAAATGTTTAGCTAACTTAGTGTGGAAAAATCATAGCTGGAGCTCACTAGTCTAACTCTGGATGTCTAAATCAGTCTACAATTAGTTAACTAATGAGGTAGGTGGACAAAAGGCGCCACTTTCCCTGCATGCATGAAAAAATAGCACTAGGATAACTGATATTAATCTAACTAAAAGTAACTGGAGGATAACTCAGGATAACTGCTTACCTACCATAGCCAACTAAAGGTGACTGTTGATGGAACTTAGAGTGGGATCTTGTAATGTAGGGATTGGACCCAGAGGAACATAAAATCATGCATGAAGATGCAGTAAGTGGCATATAACCCCTAGGTGTGTCCCCATACTCTAGTATAGTGATAATAACCCCCTAAGATAGGAAAAATGACCAAATAGACTATATTGGACAAAGGAGGATTAATTAATCCTAACACCCCCCCTTAATCCTAACTTTGGACAACTTGGGCCCTTGCAACTAGGCCAAAAGTAACCCCATACAATCTAAATGAATAAAATATTCCTTAATAAAATAAGGAAAATGGGGAAAACCTCATGGGGAAAAAACCCCCTAAAATAAGCAGGTGATCAGGAAACAAGCTTCTATACTTAAGAGAAAAATTTTCTCTTTGAGCAAAAACTTGTGAAAAAATTGTTGCAATCTACAACTCTATGGAGCAGTAATGCAGAATCTTGGTTCTTATGTGCACTAGCATCCTAGGACTGTGCATGTGAACTTTTCCATCTTCTTTCAATCTGATGATAGATAGGAGAAGGAATATTTTCTTTGTCTCTTCTTTCTGGAGGAATAGTGACTTGAACCAATTTTTTCTTTAGTGGGCCGAATTGTGGATCAGTCTTCACCATCAAGTAGCATCTCTCAGGAAGCTTGTTTCACCTCACTAAGGGAAGTGAAACTGAATGAGAGAGTGCAACATGTTCATTATGGGACCTCATTCTTCTTCTATCATATGGTTCCCTGACAACATTTCTAGTTTCTTTAATGAGCTATTGGGCCCATTTAGGCTTCTGAATACGAATAGGAGTTGCATATGGATCTAGATCCTCTTGAGGTTCAATATCAATATCAGTATCATGTTGATCTTGTTCCTCATCTTCTAAATCTAAAACTTTAGACAATACATCATTAACAAAAGGTGTAGATAGAATTTTTTTACCTCCCCTTCCAAATGGTTGTTAAGGCTATACTGGATCTAAGTATAGAAGAAAGTGTGAGAATTGATATGCCTTGGAGGCATGGTTTACAACACCATTCGCTATAATCTTCCCAGTTGATATATATGTGATCTCCACTGAGTCAGAGCCAAATACTACTCACTTTAGTGAGCCAATATGTGTCATCTGGAATACAGAAAACAAATTCACAACTAAAGAGGGCACATAGAGTATATTTATGAACACTCCATGTTTTAGCTTGATAGAACCATTTCCTTCAACTCAAATTTGGGTATCATAACCAATGTGAATACTTTGATTGTATGTATTTTGTAATGAAGAGAATGATTCTCTGGATGCAACCATATGATTGGAGGCTTCTGAATCAATGAGGAAGGCATATGATTTTGAACAACTAGCCTTAATTGCATGGAATCTCTCATCATGATCTTCAATCTCTTCTCCAGAGTCATTCTTCCTTGCACCTTCAGGGACAGAAATATTGTGTTTCTCAAGGAGTTTTTCCATTTGATCAATGGTCTTCTTCATACAATGACTTTTTGGATGAAATCCTCTCATATAGTAGGAGCATTGATTCTTCTCAAAATTCTGCTTCTTCTTAGAACCTGAGGCTCCATTGGAATATTTCTAATTCTCTATTGGATTCAAATTGGTATTTTTTGTCTCCTTCCCTTTTTACTTCCCTCTTGCTTGTGCATTGCAATATTCTCCATCTAAGAGTGCTTTATTCTTGGAGGAATTCAAAGCACTCCCATCTGAATCAATTTGTCTTGCTCTTGGATCAAAGACTCCACAAAAGCATCCAGAGAAAGAATTTTCCAATTTGGAATGAAAATTATTCCACAATTGAAAGTAGAGACAAAGACTAAGAATTCTAAGCCAAGCTTGCTCAGAATTGACAGCACAAACTTCTCATCCTTCCTTTCTATCCCACATTGTTTTCATTGTAGTACAAGAGCTTTGTATTTTGAAAAGAATTGATGGATAGTCTTGAAACTGCTAGGTTGTAGTACAATGAGTTCATTCTCCAGAATATGGCCTCTAAGATCATCGTGTTTTCCAAACAAATATTCAAGCTTGTCCCATGCTTCATTTGGAGTTTTGAGTCCCTCAAGGTGAAACAGAATATCTCGAGAGATGTGAATGCACATGAATCTGAAGGCTTCATCTAGTCGGTTCATAAACTTGGATTTGTCAAAATATTGTTGGGGCTCAGCTTCTATTCCCAATGTCATCCTAAATAGACCCTTATTGTGCAAGGCCATCTGCATTTATTCCCTCCAATCAATGTAATTGAAGGGTGTAAGTATTTTGGGTGTAAGAGAAGAAGAATTCTCCATTTCACTATATGATGATTAGTCAAATATTTCAAAAGCCATGTAGGTACCTACCAAAAAACACTAAAAAAAAAAACCAAATCGCAATCATATTTCATTTCAAACACTTCCACCTCAACATGTGCACTTTTTCATAGTACGTCACACCTAGATAGACTTCTCTAGACATAATCCAGAGGGAGCAATACTATGATTCCATGAATTATGTGGAACTCAGTTGCTTCCAGTGCAAGCATGGAGGTTTTTGAGGTTTGAGTTTAGCCTAAATAAGGCTCTGATACCATGTTACATTTGAGAACCATAGATCTACAGGACAATATGAGAGCTATTGGAAAGGAATTATGCAGTGGAATAATTAAGATCAATATACACTAAGCAAAGAATTCATGACACAAATTTCAGATTAATCGAACAAGAATTACTCAGATAATCATAACATTAATCTTCATTCATTAATCAGTAATACAATAGTAGTACAATAAATAGAATTCTAATACTATGGATCGGATTCGAATCTACCAACTCTAACTGATTGTTTAGCTAACTCAGTTAAAAAAATTATAGCTTGAGCTCACTAGTCTAACTCTAGATGTCTAAATCAGTCTACAATCAGTTAACTGATGAGGTAGGTGGAAAAAATGTGCCACTTTCCCTTTATGCATGCAAAACTGGCACTAAGATAACTGATAGTGATCTAAATGAAAGTAAATGGAGGACAACTTAGCATAACTGCTTGCCTACCACAACCAACTGAAGGTGACTGTTGGTGGCACTTAGAGTGGGATCCTAAGGGATTGGTCCCAAAGGCACATAAACTCATGCATGAAGATGAAGTAAGTGTTATATAATCCCTAGGTGTGTCCCCCATACTCTATTACAGTGATAATAACCCCCTAAGTTAGGAAAAATGACCAAATACACTATATTAGACAAAGGAGGATTAATTAATCCTAACACTTACACTATACTTGGTTGGATTCTATATCGAGGAAGTTTTGTTGGGTTTTCTTTCCCATGAGAGTTTCCTAGGATAAATCTTTGTGTCTTATTTTTCTGGTTTTGCTTGTCATTATTTCAGTGATCTTCTTATTATTGGGCATAAAACTTTTAAAAATATAACACGGTATCAGAGCCAACTTGAAAGAATACAGTGTGTAGTTTTTCCCGTAGTACAAGAAACTAGGGTTTGCTATTACAGAAAAATTTCTCATTAGATAAGATGAAAAATTAGGTTAGTTCAACTCTCCCTAGGAGGGTGCATCTTTCTATAGTGGCAAGATTCAACTTCAAATATTTTCATTTTTTGACCTGTCATTGTTGTCGGGAGGAACTCAAGCTTCATATTTTTCAAGGTTACATCTCCAAATTCAGGAAAAGAAAGATACAGTCTATATTTCCTTGGGGAGGCATATCTTTTCCACCATTCATCCCTATAAGTGTTCACAACTGAAAAAATAGGGTTTTACCATCAAACCTTAGATCATCCTCAAGGAGGTTCCAGAAGCACTCCTCAAATCGGTAGGTACTACTTCCTACATTTTTATTTGAGGTTATCATTCCTTGAAGATGAAAAAAAAATCCAAACTTGATGAAAAGCTTGAAGGAGCACAAAATTTTAAAGCATGGAAGTACAGAATCATGCTCATCCTTGAAGAAAATGACCTAGAAGGCTACATCAAAGAAGAGGTCAAAGAGGCATAAGAAGATGAAGTAAAGCGCAAGAAGGACATGATCAAATCCAAAAGGATCATAGATGACTCCATCAAGGATCATTTGATTCCTCGAGTATCATCAAATATTACTCCAAAAGAAATGTTTGATGCTCTAAAAAATCTATTTGAAGGAAAGAACATCAATAGAAGAATGACCTTGAGAAATCAACTCAAGGGAGTGAATATTGAAAAGGGAGAAACCATCATAGTCATACTTTATAAGAGTGTCTCAAATCAAAGAACAATAAGAGGATATCAATGACATTGTGGAGGAAGAAGAAGTTGGGAATCTTTCATCAGAGGTATATGTGCTAGAAGAAAGCTCACCAAGTTCAACAGACTTTGTGAGGAGTGTGTGTAGGAAGAAGGAATAATAGCCAATAGAGAAGAAAAGTTAAATAATGATGAAGATCAAGCCTTGGAAGCTCATGCAAATAAAGTATCAAACAAGAGAAAGGTTTGTGATCAATCTCCCACAAGAAATCAAAAGTTTCAAAGGAACTCAATACACAAAAGAGACTTATCATCTTTTGAATGCTTCATATGTCATAGGATGGGACACATTGCAAGAAATTGTCCACTCAAAGCAAAACAATTCAAGAAGGGAAATAAGAAGTTCCATGCCCATGCAATAAAATATGATGACTCAGACAAAGAAAATAACAATGAATATGGAGACTCCACTGAAGAATATGTCTTGATTTCAGCCTAAAATGGATCATTCTCTCATGGAAGTGACACTTGTCTTGTAGATAGTGGATATTCCAGACATATGACAGGCTATAAAGACTCTTTTCAAAGTATTGTCCATAAAGTCTCTCCTTATAAAGTAAATAGTGGATATGACTATCAATATCCCATCAAGGGAATGGTAGAAACCTTTTACAAATTGGACTCAGGAAATTCTATGAAGATGAAGAAAGTCATATATGTCCTAGGATTGAAAAAGAATCTACTTTCTATCTCATCTCTAGATAAGCAGGGATTCAGAGTTGCTTTTATAAATGGAGAAGTACTTATGTGTCCAAAGGGAAATACAATATATGATGCAATTGTGATTGCAGCAGAAGGAGGAGGACTTTATAAGCTAAAGGGACATACATACTTACATCTAACAACAAGTACAATCAACCCATGTGAATTATTGCACATAAGACTTGCTCATGTGAACAACAAAGAATTACCAATTGTGAGAAAGGTTGTAATAGGTTTAATAGAAATTCAATTCAATCATGAAGGAGTTTGCAAAGGATGTGCTCAAGGGAAGAACACCAAGAATCCATTTTGAAGCAGCAACAATAAAGCAAAATGAATCTTGTATATTGTGCATTCAAATGTATGCCATCTAATGTCAGCCACTTCACTAAGCCGGTATGTGTATTATGTTTCTTTTATAGATGACTACTCATGCAAGACTTGGATTCACTTCCTTAAAGGAAAAGATGAAGGCTCTTGTGGAAAACTTATCTAAAAAGAAGATTAAGACCTTGAAATCCGAAAATGGAGAACAATTCACTTCCAATGAATTTAAAGATTTCTACAAGAAAGTTGGGATCAAGAGAGAGATCACCATACCCTATAACCCTCAACATAATGGAGTAGCAGAAAGAAAGAATATAAACATTATGGAAGCTATGAAATCCAAGACTCGTGACCGAGACTTACCCATGCACCTAGGGGTTGAGGCAGCTAGAACCTATAGCACCCCAAAAATTCACAAAAATTTAAAATTTCCTTTGTGACATTTAATGTTTAATTCATAGCCTAAAATGCTAGTTTAGTAACTACCTCTAGTTATTTAACAGATAGATTACAGGACAGGACATTAAGAAATACTTAAGAATTAAAACTCTTGGCTAACTATAGTTGAAGGATTACAAAATTACTTACTAACTTATATTACACATACTAGTAACAGTATTCCTTTGAAATTTAATGAGTTAGACTATTTGAATTTAGATCAGTTATTTAATTTCCAGCATGTATACGATTCTGATATTTGTTTTCTTGTTTTACTGAAGGGGCTTGAGGTTAGCTCGGGGCTTACTTAGCTTTTCAAAGCTAATGTAGAATTCGATGCTTTTACAGGGTTTACAGGTAAATATTTCTTCCAGGTTACGGTGTAAAATATTAAATATTTGAATACTAAAGAGTAAGTTAGGAAGAAAAATCCTTAGACTCTAATTAATATCTAGATTATCGATGTGGAAGAGTTTGCTAAGCCTAAAGCAAAGATTGCTCTTCCTAGGTAATGAATGTGATTATTTGTTCTAAGCACTTGAGTTTAATGACAGATTGTATATGATTATCTAACATACTTTTAGTTAAATTTGGTACTAAAAACCCTAATATCTTCCAAATAGAATTTAATTATGGATTTTATCCATTGAAGCCCTATAACTTTCCTAAGCCCTAGATTTATTATTGTTATTTCTAATTAGCAGTTATGTATAACTACAAATGCAACAATTCTAATATAGGTATATGACCCTTGTATAAGTGATAACTACATCCTAAATGGAACATCATAATGCATACAATAATAACTACAATTAGCTCAAGCTTCAATCTAGTAAACCATAACTTATTTTATTGTAAACTCAAGTAATTATTAATACATTGCATAATAATTTTGTACATTGTTTTCACCCATAGGTCTTTGGAGTTAATAATATGATTATTGTTCTAGTAATGAGTTATACATCTGATGATATATAATTACCAATGTTTCTAGTTGTTGGCATCCTAATACATTTCTATATAATTTATAATTATGAAAATTACCATGTTAACTTAGAATTCATCTTAGCAGCAAAACTACGATCATTAATCTTGCACTAGAACTAACTATGAAGGAAAAGAATACAAACCAACCTAGGTATATAATCGATGCATAACAAAAATGAAATACAACCTAACTAACCCCAATATGCATGAACTATAATCTTATAACCTAGCTCGAAACATTTTCTAAACTCTACCCTAAATTCTCGCCCAACTTCAAATGAGGTTTTACTTTGGCGAGGAAGAGTGACCGACAAGCCCTCGGCCTCTTTGGATTGTTGCAATAGTTACCCTTATTTCTTTTTCATGGCATTTAGCAAGTGTAGAGTTCAAGTTTCTCACCATAACTGTGAGCTAGAGGTTCCTTTTGAGCTTGGCGTTCAAAAGAGGTTATCTTCGTGTACCCAAAGTGTTAACGGGGTTGTTGCCACGGCCGTGAGTTCATTGTTTGCACTGTAAGTCTTTTCAATAACCTTCAAGCATTTTATTTCCTTTGATTTACATTAATTAAGCCAGGATTTTACTAACAGTTCAAAATTTTTTTGTTTGTTGAGCGTAGGTGGAAATTCAACATCGAACAGTTGATAGAGAAAGCGTTTAGCTTGAAGGTGAAGGTCACGGCATGAATACTTGGGTAAGCCTCGGTTTCTACCTGGGGTGCCCTTTGCTGCTTACCTTTGCAATGAATGTCGATGGTGGTTATGACTGCTCACCATGGTGTTTGTTTACTGTGTTAAATGATAGTTTTTGATTTGGTTAATGATGTATGAGGAGACCGCATATCCAAAGTTGTTTATAACCCTTGAGGTTTTTCAAAGAGCTACGGCTCTTGCAAAATAAGATAGGTTAACATTATTATTATTCTAGGGTTTATAAAATCATTTTGTTTACACTGTAATACATTATGAGAAGCTCTCTTAGCCATTTTGCTCGGCTCTTTAATTCGTTCATGGCTATGGTTATGTTAAGGCATTCTGAGTTTAGACCATATGGTGACTGCTTTAAAGACTCTATTTATTTATATAATATGACCCTATTTGTATTAAATGGTTTCTAAAAAGGCCGAGCTTGTAGGCCTGAGCGTAATTATGGTTAAAACTGTTTTGCTTATTGTGTTTTCTTAAGAATAGAGTAAAATTGTTTGGTAATTGAGTTTTTTTTATGCTTTGTCTATAATTTGTTGTAAAAACTACTATGGTTGCAACTGGGTTAAACCATTTGGAAAACAGTTAATGTATTTTTCTCTAACATCGAGATACTGTAAAAAGATTAACCTAGGTTCTTATTTTTGGTTTTTATTAAGTTTGGATATTTAGAATATCTTTAAAACTTTAGTTCTTGATAAATACAATTGTAATAAAAGCATAGTTGTTTGTTTAAAAGGAAAAGTTAGATTCCTGATAGATTCTCGAATGAAATAAGAAGGTTTATCGTAACAGATTAGGGTTTTAAAACAAAACAATTTACAAGTTATAATAATAGAATTATGTTTGGTTATGTACAGCTTAGTTTGTTAGGTATTTAAATTACAATAAGTAATATATTTCTAACCCAAAAAGTCTTTTGACTAAAAAATTGAACTTCAGTGTTTGATATTTAACTGAAACAGTTTGAAGTTTAACTTGTATACTAAGTATTATAACTAGAATAACATTGGCTATTAATAGGTTTTAGAGTGTTAAATTATGCTTGATTTGTTAATTTACTAAGTGAAAATAATTATATTGCATTTAGTATTTATTACAGTTCTTATACTTCAAACTTATTATTGTCTGTGTGACCTAAGCTTATAGTAGTAATTCTTCTGTAGAAATCCTAGAGGTATTATATAAATGAAAGAGTTCTAGAACCAAAAGGAATATTCTGAAACCTGGCTAAAATAATAAGTAAAAGTTTCTAATGTAGAACAGATTCAATCATCCTACTTATGTATAATCTCTCATATTTACTTCTAACAAACCTTCTGTACTAAAGTACTTCATCTTATGGTGAGTGGGAAAATATAGATAGGGATTTTATTCATTAATCCATATTATCTAATTCTAGGTTCATTTATTCTGTTGAACAAATACAAGTAAATTCGTGGATAATAATGCAGACTTAAAACAGTCTACTTGCAGCTGCAAGTATCTAAGAATTTAATAGTAAAACATGACTACTTCCATTTCATTACTTTACTTGCATAAGATAAATTAAATAACACATTGGAACCTGATAACTTGTAGAGGAGACAAACAGCCCAAGGATCCTGCTCCACCCAACCTTTTTCCTGAAGATAGCTCAACAACTTGTCTTAGAACCACCGATCCTATCCACTGATCCACCAGGTTGAAAGCACTATGTGTAGAAATGGGTTTAAATACCCCTACAACTCCACATAAGTACTTAACAATAGTAATTCTATTCTCAGCAGTAAGAACTCAGCTAACAAGTTGCACTAGTTCTAAAGACAGTCTTTATCACTCAATCACTTCTGCTTTTCCCCTCATCGAATCTCTTGTGCACCATTCTCAACTTCATAATTTTGACAAGGTAAAGATTGAACAGCCTTCTGCTGAATTCAATGGGTAGATATATGCATGCCTAGGTATTTTTGGTTAGTTTTTCACTTAATGAGCCACCTGCTCTGTTCCACTTTCTTGGGGAACATGACCACAAAATTAGGGAAGTTTCCCCTTGCAACAGCTAGAAGTGGTTGAGGATGCTGCCATGTGTCAGTTTTCTCTCACCCCAGTCTATTCCACCTAGTGGGCCAGTGGACACTCATTCAATAGCCTCCTTAGGCTATTTGTCTCATCTTTTATTTATTAACTAATAAAATAATCAACATAATTAATTACAGCCATCCTTGACCCCACATGGTCAATACTCTCAAACTTTATAATAAAAATAAAATATAATTTCTTCTTAACATCAAATGTTATTGGAATTGGGGTACATGACAAAACCGCAGTATATGTTTAGAAAATAATTGCTCATAGTGCTATTGGGAACAAAACCCTAGAAGAGATGTTTACCAGGGAGAAGCCTGAAGTCAGCCACATAAATATTTTTTGTTGTCATGTGTTTATACATGTTCCCAAGGAGAAAATGACAAAATTGGACCTTTCCAGAAAGAAGGGAATATTTGTTGGATATAACGATAAGTCAAAATATTATAGAGTGTACATTCCAAGTTTATTCCATATCAAAATCAACATATATGTTATATTTGATGAATATGAAACTTTCATTAGGTCTATAAAGAACCATGTCGATGAATATCAAGAAGAAGAACATAAATCCCCCATAATTTCAGTTCGCAATGTTGAAGAAGAACCAATACTAGAATACCATGGCATGGAAGAGCCTCAAAGGCCTATGGGGATGCCTCAAGAGATGATCTCACAGAAGGGATCATGATGTCATTCATGGTGTGAAAAAATATGGAGCTCCAGAAGGAAGCAAGAGATGAAGGATATATTCTATCCATGTGACCTTGATGTGTAATATTGTTGATATAGAACCTACCTATTTTGAGGAAGCTACAAAGAAGAATGAATGGATGGATGCAATGCTCGAAGAATACTAATCTATCATAAAGCATGATGTATGGGATGTGGTACCCAGGCCAAGAGAGAATTCAATTGTTTCTTCAAAATGGATATTCAAGAATGAAGATTAATGTTGTGATTATCTGAGCAATTCTTGTCTGATTTATCTGAAATTTGTGTCATGAATTATTTGCTCAGTGTACATTCATCTTGATTATTCCACTACATAATTCCTTTCCAATAGATCTCATCATATCATGTAGATATATGGTTCTCAAATTTAACATGGTATCAAATCCTATGTTTAGACCAGCAACAAACCTTTGAGACCTCCATGCTTGCACTAGAAGCAATTGAGTTTCCACATAATTCATGGAATCATAGCATTGCTCCCTCTGGATTGTGTCTAGAGAAGTCTATCCGAGAGTGATGGACTCTGAAAAAGTGCACATGTTGAGGTGGGATGTTTTGAACTGACAAATGATTGTGACTTGATTGTTTTTGCAGCATTTTTTGTAGGTACAACTTCAAAATATATTTAAGATCAATTCCTCCTATATCATCATTCAATTATGCTAAGTGGAATTTGAATATGGTTGCGTATCTTGAGATCCATGATCTCCTTGATGTGTCTTTTGTAGCTGGTAAATAATATTATGAAGAGGAAAAAGATTGGTTAAATGACTGTGATAGAGCATATGGAAGTATGGGTATGGTAATGTATCCTGATATGCGTTATCTCTTAGAATATGTTAAGTATACATTTGAGCTTTGGAGAAATATAGATAGATCCTTTGGTGTGCATAAAGAAGAAGATGATAGATGGAGTGATAGATGGAGCGAATCCAACACCTCCTCATGTGTTCTCCCTTCAAAATTATTGGCCTCTATTCTCTCAGATGAATTTGTTCAAGATGAAGAAGAAGCATAATATTCAACTTAGTGAATTTGAATTGTTGAAAGTCTCCTTGCAGTTTATGAGATCTCGGATATCGAATATTCTCATATAGTTGATCCAGAAGAAGAAATTTGAATCTCCATTGTTGAAGAACAAATATGATTCCATTCTACTCATACATTCTTCAATGATTCTTCTATTCTAAATTATGTGCAAAGTTTTATAGTCATGAAAGCTCAAAGAGCTAAAGAGAATTTGAATTCCTCTCTCTCTGATCATGTTGTTGGTGTGCAGAAAAGTGATACTTTGGATTTTTTGGAAGAAATATCAGATTTTAGGAGTGATCCATTCACCCTCTTTGATCTATAGCTTCCACCGAATTCCTACATATGCTTTCACCAATACCCAAAGTTTTGTTGAAGAAAGAGAAAATTGTGCATCTACCATCTCAGTGGAGCACTTGGAACCTTTGTTCCACAATCTTGGATCTAATATGACCTTATTTGATTCAAATTTTAAGTTTCAATAGCCTCTAGTCATGCTTGTAGTTGTTCTCATCGATTTTGGTGTGAAAAATCAAGTACCTCAACTCTCTTTCAAAGTTGTTTCTCGGGATTCGATGTCAGTTTTCTCTCATGATTTTGCTGATATTAAATTTTGTGAATCATTAGACATTTTAGAAGATATATAATATTATGGAGATCAATCATTCATTTTCCATGGTCCCAGGACTTCTCTACCTTCCTACTTGATCACATGCTCATCTCCTCACAATACTAATAAAGATGGAGACATCCTGCATTCGCCTGGACACTTACTCCTAACACCTGGAGCTGAGTTTACATCACATGGTTCAATGTTCAAGGCTACAACATATAAGTTGCTTGAGTTTACCTCACATGGTTTAAATTCTCAAGAAATTTTGATCTCTCATTAGTTGATCTCAGTTTCTCTACATGGGTCCAGTTTTCATCTTGCAGTTGCTTATGTTCCTGATTCAACTGAGCATATTCCTCTTCTTCCAAAGAGGAAAATTCCTCCAAACATAATCATTTAGTTTGGAGAGGTTAACATGCACAGTCCTAGGATTTTGATGCATAGAATAACCAATATTTTGCATTATTGCTCCATAGAGTTGCAGATTGTAGCAAACTTTTCACAAGATTTTGCTTGAAGAGAAAAAAATTCTCTTAAAGTATAGGTTATTTCTTGATTCCTGCTTATTTTGAGGGAGGGATTTTCCCCTACGATTTTCCCATTTTCCTTATTTTATTAAGCGGTATTTTATTTCATTTAGATTGTATGGGTGACTTTTGTCCTAGTTATCAGAGCCCAAGTTGTCTAAAGTTAGGATTAAGGGTGGGTGTTAGGATTAATTAATCCTCCTTTGTCCAATATAGTCTATTTGGTCATTTTTCTTAACTTAGAGGGTTATTATCACTATAATAGATTATGGGATGCACACATAAGGGTCATATGCCACTTACTACACCTGATTGCATAAATTTAGAATTCCTAGGGATCAATCCCTACATTATAGGAGCCCACTCTTAGTGCCACCAGCTGTCATCTTCAGTTGGTTATGGTAGGTAAGAAGTTATGTTGATTTATCCTCCAGTTAATTTCAGTCATGGGGTCTCAACTCAGTGAAACTATGCCATAGCGCCTTCATTCATGGGATTTTAAAGAATACCCCTAATTTCACTAGATATTGATAAATAAATGCCAAAATTATTTTGTTGGACCTCCCTCCTAATACATGTTTCCAATTAGAAAACCCTATTTTTATGAGATATCCCCTATTTTTAATAGATATCCTCTTTTATACCTCCCAAAACCTATAAACCCCTCATACCATACTCCCCACCCCCCCAATACATGCAATATATTTACCTTATTTTTCACAATTTAAAACCTCCCTTTATGAATGGACATGATAAGATATTGGTCAATAAGGTGAATCCCCCATGATTTCAGTTAGATTACTATCAGTTAGCCTAGTGCCAATTTTTCATGCATGCAGGGAGAGTGGCGTCTTTTGTCCACCTACCTCATAAGTTAGCTGATTGTAGACTTATTTAGACATCCAAAGTTAGACTAGTGATCTCCAGCTGTGATTTTTCCACACTAAGTTAGCTAAACAGTCAGTTAGAGTTGGTAGATTTGAATCCTATCCATAGTATTCAAATTCTATTTATTGTACTATCATTGTATTATTGATTAATGAATGAAGATTAATGTTGTGATTATCTGAGCAATTCTTGTCCGATCTATCTGAAATTTGTGTCATGAATTATTTTCCCAGTGTACATTGATGACACTATAAGGTCGTCGATGAAGGTCTTATGATTCTATTTTTGTATATTGATGACTTATTCCTAATAAGATAGGAGAAGCTCATTGATGAATGCAAGAAGAAGCTTACTGCAGAATTCGAAATGAAATATCTTGACATGATGCACTATTTTCTTGGTCTTGAAGTATGGAAGTTCCCAGATGAGATATTCCTAAACCAAGGAAAATATGTTGTTGAAATACTAAATAGATTTGGGATGCTAGATTGCAAAGCTATGAACACTCCGATAGTGACTAAGTGGAAGTTGTTGAATGGTGACTCCTCAGATACAATCGATGTTACATTATATGAACATATTATTGGATCTCTAATGTATCTAACGAATACTCTAATAGATATATGTTTTGTTGTAAACACATTGATTTAGTATATGGTGGATCCCCAACATGCTCACTTAATTGAAGCAAAACATGTGATGAGGTACCGTAAGGGTACACTGGATTGTGGCCTCAGATATGCAGCCGATGGTAAGATTAGACTACATGGCTATACATATTTAGATTGGGATGGGAGCACTGAGGATAGAAAGATTACCTCAAGATGTTGTTTCAATTTGGGATCTGGTGTGATCTCATGGCTCAACATAAAACAAACTTGTGTTTCTCTCAGTAATAGGTTGAATACATTGTTGCATGTTCATCATGTAGTGAAGCAGTGTGGCTCTGCAAGATGTTGATATGATTGTTTGATATAGAGATAGATGTGACTGATATCTACTGCGATAATCATAGTTGCATCATGCTAACGAAAAACCATGTGTTTCACAACAAGTCAAAACACATAGAGATAAAGTTCCATTATATTTGATACATGGTGCAGAGGGGAGTTGTGCAGCTCCAATATGTTCCTACTGAGGAACAAGTGGCCGATGTATTGACTAAGCCTTTGTCTCGTGTAAAGTTTGAATACTTTAGAGACAAGCTTGGTGTAGTCCGAAAGGACCTCCCTCAAAAGATGTACTGATGATGATGATGATGATGATGATAATGATGATGATGATGTTGTAGGTTTCATGTTGCAGTGGCGTGGTAGCTCAGCCTAGGTAGGGTATGTATGGATAGGCTTGTTTGGATCGAAAGGGTTAGTAATTCAAACAAGCCTTGTTTGATCCTAGGGGTATTAGTATGCCTAGCTAGGCTTGTTTGTCCCAAAAGGGTTAGTAATCCAGACAAGGCGTGTTTGGTCCCCAGGTAGATCCATTTTTTTGGCTAGGATTATTTGACCCAAAAGGGTTAGTAAGTAAAACAAACACCCGATGGAGTACCCATCAAGATGTTGCTTCAGATGTCCTAAGGACATGATGACGATGATGTGGTTCCATCACTTTGTGTTGATGATGATGATGTGGTTCCAACATTCTATATTGATGATGATAATGATGTGGTTCCAACACTCTATGTCGTTGATGATGTTGTGGTTCCAACATTCTATATTGATGATGATAATGATGTGGTTCCAACACTCTATGTCATTGATGATGTTGTGGTTCCAACACTCTGCGTTGATGATGATGATGTGGTTCCAGCACTCTATGTTGATGATGATTATGTTGCTTCAACATTTATATGATTCTGATGATGATGTTTCTCCAAAATTTCTATGATGTTGATGATGATGTTGTCTCATCATTCTATGTTGATGATGATGATGTTCCAGCATCTCCATGTTGATGATGCAGATAATGATCTAGCATTTATTTGTTGATGATGGTGTTTTTAGCACTAACATGCTAATAATGTTGTTGTCGTCCCAATATTCACATACTGATGTTGTCGATGATGATGTCCTAGTACTCACATTCTGATGATGATGATGATGTCCCAATATTCACATACTTATGTTGCAAATGATGAATATGTTCTAGTATTCACGTATTGATGTTATAGATGATGATGTCCTAGTAATCACATACTGATGATAATGATGATGTTTCAGATCCTTATGATGTTGTTGTTACAAAAATTCCTATGACATATAGATCCATCGGTCAGTTGTACATCTATAGTTGTTGTTGTTGATGTTGATGTAGAATACCTTCCTTGTTAAGAGGGAGTGTTGAAATAATGTAACTGCGGAAGATATTATATTGTAATTATTATCATATTATTGTTGCCCCTCCCTTCTGGAGATGTCATTCCTTTGATTAGGGATTTCATTGATGTAATTGGTCATGTAAAGTCTTGAGGTAAAACCTTTGTTGTAAGTCAGGTCAATAGTACCCATAAAATAATTATTAAAATTTGTTTTTATGTCTCCTAGGACAAGTTGGCCCTGTTGCGAAGATGAAGTCATCCATTTGGGTTATTATACTTCATAGTTGATGTGTATAAATAGATGAGGCACCTCCTCATTTGGACACACTTACAACTCAAGCAGGTTCATTGGAGAGAGAAAGACAAGTCCATCTGGAGGACAAGAAGCAATCTATATTAGTATTCTTGTCTTACACTGTACTTGTTTGGATTATGTATTAAGAAATTTTTGCTGGGTATTCTTCCCCATAAGGGTTTCCCAATATAAATATTTTTGTCTTCTTTGTCTTTGTGTTCTTCTTATTATTGGGCATAAAACTTTTAAAAATCTAACAACTTTAAGTTTGTTGATTCATATATGCAGGGAACACAATGATTTTGCATATTCTTTAGAGAAGGAGTGTCATGTCCCAAATTTTTCATTGGGTCACAATTTCCTCATCACATTTACCATATTCATGAGAGTTTTCCAAATTGATGCTAAGGGTCAAATAATTGCCAATGAGGAAAATTACGAGTTTCCTAAGTTGGGGGTGGAAGCTTTGGGATTTGGAATAAGGGTGAAAATGAATGATGTTTAAACATTAGAATGGAATAAATATTTAATAAAGGAGATAAATAAATAAATACAAGAGAAAATTGAAGTGTCAATGGAGCATGAAGACACATGGAGACTATGGGGCCCACACAAGCTAGAATTTATGTGCCACATGACATCCTCCTCTTGAAATTTCGAATCAATGGGATGCATAAAGGTTCTTAGATGAGTTAGAAGGATAATACACTTGGACATATGCATCATAGGTCAAATTTGGAAGGAAATTTAACTTACATGAGAGAGGAAGAGTCATTTTTGAGCTAGTGAGACACTTGGACTAGATTCCCTAGCTCTATGACAACAATGATGAAGATGTTATGACACCTATGACACAAATTAGTTCTGATGGTTGACATATCTGACATGTCAGGTCGAAATAAAGAATCCTAGAGGGATATTAGGTGAGTTGGGGAAGCTCAATGGGTTCCTACTCAAATTAGGGGAAGATGGAAGGCTAGGAAAGGGAGGACACATGCCAAATCTTGATCCCACACCCAAATTCGAATTAGCTTTAGTTTGTTAATGGATTGGTAAAATTAGAAGGATAAGGATGTTTATAAAATACAGGAATTAACCAATATAATACATTTTGTTCATTTGTGAATTGTGAGAGCTAGTGGATGACTAGTTTTCTTGCCTTAGCCAATTTCAAGGGTGAAAGATTCCCATCCAAGTTGGTTTTTGGAGAGGATACTCAGGTATTTCATGGAGATTTAATGGAGTTTTATTTGCAGGTGTAACTTTACAGGGAATCTCATGGTCCCTTCTATTGCAACACTTTCTCTCAACCATTTCCAGTTTTATTGCATATTCTTGCTCATGAGGGATTACGCTTTAGGTGAGTTATTGATCTCTTTGGGAAAGCTTCTAATGCCCCATTATATTATGTTATGATTTATATTCTCTATATTTCATGTTTAGAATACTCTCAGGTCGAAATACCCAAAATAATTCATGTAAAAATGTTGAACAATGAAGAAATAGTGTCATTTCCCCACTTTCTTGTTGTGAACCATTGTAATGATGATGATTTCGAATTGGGAGAGCCTTTCATTGTCAATTTATTATTGTAATCAGTTCAATATTCTATTTTCTTCATTCTCAGAAAGTTTCAAGTTGAAATACCCAAGAGTTGTATGTTAAATTGATTTTTAATGAGAAAACAATGATCATTTCCACTCTATTTTGATATATGTCATGGTAATGTTGATTATTTCGAATGAAGGAATGTCTCTCTGATAAATATATGATGGATGGAATTTCATTAAGGTATATTTCCAAGTATCATGTTCAGTACTTAAGCCTTGGAAGCCATTTTACTCATTTTTATTGCATTGGGAGAATATTTGGTGCATTTTCCCCAAGGGTCGAAATTGTGATTTGGGAGCTGTTTTGGAAAGAGTCATAATAGCCTGTATAACCTGAAAAATGATGCATATGAGACTTTAAAAATGTACTTTACACATCCCCTGCCTCTTTTCATAAATTTGAGTGACTTTGGGACCATTTGAGAATCCATTTCTGACAATTACCCAGGGGGAAATGGAGCCCCAATTTGCTAGTAAAGACTCCTACTTTGAACAGAACATTAAACAAGTTTGAAAAAGTAATTGGGGGGTCATAAAAAATCCCTGAACATCATATTTAATTTCTAGTATCATTCACGTACCTTCTGAGAAAATTTGGGAACATTTGGGTTAATTTGGAGGCCTAGACATCAAAACTTGTTAAGGTCAAAATTGGGGAAAAAGTGAAAAAATGGTCATTTAATAAAATTCCAAAAAGGGACATTACAAGGAGGTGGTGTTCATAAATAAAGGGAATATGTAGGTGTAAAAAACAAAGCCCGTCGATCATCCAAAATACCGGGTATTTAACAATAGTTGAACATAACACAAGTAGTAAATTAAATCTTAAGGTTGAGATATACTCCCTTGTATTGATCATTTTGTTGGTTAAGTGGATCGAATTTATCTCCATCAAATAACCAGTATGTGGCTGAACAAGGATCCCATATTTTGTATTAATCTTAAATCCCATAAAGGCTCCCCTTTCGTATCAAGGTCAAGTCTTGTGCATCTTCTTGTGTTTGTTAGGTTGAGAAATTGTTCTTGGCCCTTTTTGGATATTTTTTATCCATGAATTTTTCAATATGGATATTAAAAATTATTGTCTTCGTAAATTTAATAATTATGTGTTTTCCCCTTGTCATTATACATAGCTTCACATCTCCCCTTCATATGAAATAGAGAAAAACATTACATGTATGCATGAAACAATTTCTATTGTTTTTTTTATTTTCTTTTATTTCATGGTGGTCCTATTTTGCAATTAATAATTGACTTCTCCAAATTGGCTTAAAGTTTTAATTCACTTGTTTTCCCCTTTTTTTCTTGAAATTTTTTGATTCCTCCATTACTCATTGTTATAAAAGGCCATGTTGCTTAAGCTATAGTTATCAAGTTGAGCTTAATTATCAAATTTTGAGAATTGTAATTTTAGATAAGGAAAAAAAAACTCTTTGAATAGCATAAATATTTAGGCTATGCAAAATACAATGGAAAAACTAGCAAACGATGCCACGCACAAAAGGTAGAAAAATAGTTGTTTAGTTGTTATATATCCTTGGAACATTTGCAATTAATTGTTAGATAACTATGAATATACAAAACTTTCATGTACAAAGTTTTTTGTTTACACAAAACATTGTTTATAATGCAAAGTTGATCACTCTATCAACAACTACTACAGGCTTAAACAAGCGTCTTTGCAGCCATCTACTATCATCCAACTTTGTTAACAACATATAACAAAGCTTTTGAAGATGTGTTAGCATTGTATGGACCTAAACATAAATCCTAATTCACCTATGAAAACACATCTAGTTCTTGTTGATGTAGGAGACAAATATGGTCAACTGACAATAATAGTTGATATAAACAATCACTTGATTCCACGTTTCCTTGAACAGTTTCCTTGGATCCAGTGTCAGAATCATAGATTTTGGATTGAAAAAAAAGTACCGCATCATAGAGGAGTTGCAAAATCAAGAGTTGAAGTTATTCAGCAAGTTTGCAAATATCAAATACTTTCAATAGACTCTACTATAAAAGAGCTTGTGGCATCAAACAAACTGTTTTTAGTTGGGCCTATTGCAACAATCGTTATTGGATGCCACAAAATAATACTCAATATGAGCTATATACCAAAGACGAGAACAGTTTATGATCATGCGATTCTATGTTTATTTTCTATTCTATCCATCCTTTGTGTCTTTGTGCTGCTTCCAATACGTAGTGCCTTTTTTTCTACTCAACACTAAATCAACAACAATCCCTCTCAATGCTTGGAGTGAAAACCTTGTTTTAGTTACATGTCGATGAAAATTACAGCGATCTCCCCCAACAATTACAGGGGTGCATCTGAAATTCCACCCCTGTATTTGTTTTAAAACATTGTGAGAAGTGGTCCAAGAGGAATTCATGCATTTCGATTTTCTTTAGCGACATTTGTAGATGTCCTTAATGACAAATCTGCTATATAAATCTTGCTTGCACTTATACACTCAAAAACTCAGGTAATTAGCTATTCCAAACTTGCTATCATAGTCTGCAGCAAAATGGTTATGAAGCATTTTGCTTTTTTAAACTCAATCATTTTGTCCTTTTTATAAAAACATTATCCAATCAGTGTTGAAATATGGTTTTCATTCTACCGTTGGCATCATGTTTTTTAAGTTTTGGCTTCTAATATTATCCATCCTGTGAAACTAGATCAATTATGACATCAAATGATCTAAAGAGTTTTTTGTTTTTATATAAAAAACACCCCTTCAAGTTATTTTTTATAAAAAAAAATATAATAAAATAAAATTTGATTTATAGACATAAAATATAGCTTTGTATGCTTCTTTTATTTTTGTGTGTATTTTATGTGAGTAGTGTTTATTCTACAAGGCTATTTTCATTTGAAATGTTGAACACATAATTCATCTCTTTCAATGCTTTTATTTAGTACTTGGCTTTACTAAAATTTTGAATCTCTAACTGAAATCAAACCATAAGAGAAATATAAGAGATGATTATTTCAATTTTAATGGGAGTTCGGGAGAATTAATCAATACTCATTGAATCTTAATCTATCTTAATCTATATAATTACAGAACTTATGGGACAAAAGCTACACATACATTATTGATGTTATTTAAAATGATTAAAAAATACACAAACATACTTTATAACAATTCTTCAAAATCATAGATTTCAAGTAAATATCTGAATCTAAACAAATCAATAATCATAATGCCAAAATCAATTATTTCAAGTAAATCCATCAATCTAATTAAATCAATAAATATAATGTCAAAAATACAGTGCATTACCTCATCATTAAGTATAATGTTAAAAATATAATGCATTACCTCTGATAATGTAAATAACTTTCAAACTCTATTTTCAAGGCCTTCTAACTCCCATGAGTCCCACTTTCCAACTCTTAATGAAATTAATGTAATCGATAAGCACTGAGGACTGAAATTTGTAGAGTGTAGATATTGAGTTATATGACTTTTTATGTTTTTGTGAAAAATCAATGCAACTTGCAAATATAAAGGCAACAAAATAATTCTAATTTAATAGATATTTATAATTGTTAGTGAATGTATGGTCTGTAAATTGAAATTTAGAAAGTATAGTTTTATATAAGATAAATATATTAATACTACTTGTAATATAAAAAAAATGGTAGTAATATAATGACGGTTTAGAAATTTTATTGCTCTTCAAAATTAAATTTTAGAAATTTTATTCTCTTCATAAATGATGGAAATATCCCATTACGATCATTTTACCTGTCAAATTCCTTCGCTAAATCCAATAGTAAACAAAGTCTCCTTTGTGTTGCACAAAGTGTCCTATAAACAAACAACCCTTTCGCACCACCTTTCCAATGGATCTGTAATAAGTGTGGGAAGCCAATGGTTCATAATAAAGCTAATTGTGTGACTTGCAAAGAGTCAACTGAGATCGGACATGAACACAATGTTGAGTGCAAAATAGAAACAGACAGTGGAACAATGGCATGTAGTTTACACAATTCAGCACCGGCAGAGCGTTGTTTGCAAATTGCAAAAAATTCCTATGAGGATTAAAAAAAAGCATTTTGTCCATTGTTTCCCATTTGCGAAAACTATGTCAAAATGGCCTATTTACATTGACAGTGGACAACAATGTGACTGAAGTCAGGAAGTTGTGACAATTGCTCTAGGATTTTCCATTTATGTCATAGGATCAAGGATGTGACGAGTGTTATTTCCACAAAACAAACTTGCAAAAGCGCATGTCCATAGTTAACTCTAGTTTTTCTTCTCGAAAGTCGTTTCATAATTTTTTTAGCAAAGAATCTGAAATTTCTATTGAACCACTTATAGTTTCCAAACAGAACTTTGTATAAAATATTATCACTGTTCAAAATTTTGACAGAATATAGGGCTTTATGTTTACTCGTGCTTGCATTGATTTATATCAAACATAGAATCTATATATGTCAAACATAGAATCTATATATGTCAAACATAGAATCTAAAGATTGTAATTTCTATGGTCAAATGCAACATACATTAGTTAGTTAGTTAGTTGAGTAGTTGATTTGGTCACTTTATCTAGAGTTAGTGACCCATGGTTTTGTTGTTATCTAGTCCTATAAATAATTGTGTTAATATTGAAAGAAATTCCATTGCCCACGTGATAAATATGGCCATAGTGTGTTCCTTCATGAATGTAATCTCACTGATGAAATACAAATTAATTAGTTAGTTAGTTGAGTGGTTGATTTGGTCACCTTATCTTGATTAGTGACCTTGTAGTATTTTCTAGCCCATAGTATTGGCCCATGGTATTGTTGTGATGTAATCCTATAAATACTTGACTCTAATTATGAGAAGGCAATCAATATGCCCATTGTGTGTTCCACCATCTTCTTTTTCTCTTCTTTAATCTTTAACACGATATCTTTAATCTTTAACATGGTATCAAAGCATATGGCCCGATCCATTCCTTTTGTCTTGGGTAAGCATTTTCACATAGTGGAAACTACACACACATGAAGGTTGTGATTGAAGTCAGAACACATCGAGGAATCAGGTGTATTTTTTTTCTTTTTTTATCTCTTGGACCACCAACGCACCATGTCCCTGTCAGGAACTGCAACACCTTTGCCCCAACACACCCTTTGTTCAGAAAAGGTGTGATGCCATCGCACTTGTTGTTCAGACAAAGTGCGGTATCAACGCAAAATTCATTTATCCAAAGTGCGGTAATTCGGGGACACTTACACCAAAGTTTGATGCCGCACCCCTCCAACACCCTGTGCCAGTATACAAGTTGTGTTTCCTGTTTTCAACACATAAAAAAAAGAGGGAGATCTTTAGTTAGTCATACCAGCATGACTACTACCATCACAAGCAATTTGAAGCAGATCCCTGGACCCGTACTGACCGGTACCAACTATGAGTTTTGGTCTATCAAGATGAAGATGTTTCTCTGACTCAACAAATGTTGGGATATGGTTGAAATTGAGTTCAAAGAACTTGATACAAATTCTCTGGCAGCAATGAATAATGCCCAGAAAAATGTCGACGAGACCGAGATCTCACATCCAAATGGTTGATCCAAAGTTGCATTGAGGAATCCATATTCCCACGTATTTGAGGAGCTACCAGTGCACATAAATCTTGGAATCTACTTGCATCCGCCTACAAGGGAACAGATCGAGTAAAAATGGTAAGATTGCAAACCCTTCGACTTCAGTTTGAAAGTTTGAACATGAAGGAAACAGAAACTATAGATCAATTTATGACTAGGGTTTTGGGCATTGTAACCCAATTTCAAAACTATGGAGAACCTCTAGAACAGAAGGTAGTTGTTCAGAATATTGTAAGGTGTCTAACCACTGTCTAACCAAGAAATTTTCTATGGTAGTGACTGCCATAGAAGAAGCAAAAGATTTGTCTCATTTCTCCCTAGAAGAGTTGACTGGATCCTGTCTATCTCATGAAGCTCAATTTAATCAAGAAGAAGAGTCGTTAACCAATGCTTTCAGCACCCAAGCTTCCCTCACCAGAGGTTGAGGCAGAGGAGGACGAGGTGGAGGAAGAAGAGGCCGAGGGTCTCCACATACATAGGATAGAACCAGTCATGAACATTCATATCACTTAGAGCACTCTCACAACTGGTCAGAGGGGGAGAGGAAAGAAATGGACCAATAAGTCCAATATTTAGTGTAACTATTGCAAGAAGTATGGCCACTATGAACAAGAATGCAAAAAGAAGCAAGTAGACCAGAACAATGGCAGATCCAATGTCTCTAAAGAAGAAGAAGATTAGTCATAGGTGATGTTCTTGTATTATCAAGCTACTGAAAAACTCTGTAGCTCAGATCTATGGCTACTAGATAGTGGTTGCAACAATCACATGACAGGTAACAAATCACTATTCTCTAGTTTGGATTCCTCTGTTGTCACGAATATCAATGTATGAGATGACTTTCTGGTTCCAAGAAAAGGAAAAGGTATTATTCATGTATTTACAAAGCAAAAAGAAAAAAAGTTTATTCATGAGGTTTTCTATGTACCGCGTCTGAATGTAAATTTGATTAGTATAGGTCAATTACTTCAAAACAATTATGATGTTCGAATTTATGATACATATTGTTCCATTTATGATAAACCCCCCAGTAGGAGACTCATAACTAAAGTTGAAATGACCAAGAACATAATATTTCCTCTCAGTATCAGAAGTGTCAACCTTCCATATTATGTAGCCCATATTGTCTCTAGTTTAGATGAAACATGGTTATGGCACTGTAGATTCAGCCATCTTCCCTTCAAGACTATCAAACTCCTACACAAACAGTCCATGGTCAAGGGGTTACCGGTTATACATGAACAATCCAGCTCCTGTGAGGATTGTATCATTGGGAAACATCAAAGGGACAACTTCTCCACTTCCACATATTGAGCCAGAGAACATCTTGAAATAGTTCATACATACCTATATGGAACCATGTGTAACAAATATAAATGTTATAAATATTAATATTTAATACTAAGTAGGTTAATTAGGGTAATCAATTAATTACTTGAGATGACTTGTAAATTCACCCCACTTACCACTTAGGGTATAAAATACCCGACACTAATTCTTGTAAAACATCTTTTTCTCTATCCAATTATCAATATATATTTGTCCTATTAATGGATTATTGAATATTCCAGGTGTTCTGGTAATATTGATTGTGTGAAGTGAATAAATATTCGCTTCATTTGGTATCAGAGCTAGTTTGTGATCTAGGCCTTTGGCCATATCGTGATTTTTAATCATAATCCCAAGGAGTCCCTAAAATTATGGTCTTTGACGAAGTAAAAAAAGAAAAGAAAGTTGAAAGAAAAAATAAAAAGGAAGAAGTAAAAAAAAAAAGAGAAGAAGAAGGAATATTGCCATAAAAAAAGGAAGGTAAAAAAAATAAAAGAGTAAAACCACAAGTGGTTTCTCCACCCACGGTTTTGTGGTTTTTTAATTCTAGAGTTTAAACCCTAATTCCCACCCCATTCATAAAAATATATATATGAATAATACTATTAGTAATAATAAAATTTATTATTGTTAAATATATTTTTTCAAAAAACCTTTAGACCCAATTCACAAAAAATATATATACTATATTATTATTTTTAAATAATAATTGGTAATATATTATATTTGTTATTATTAAATTTTTAATAATAATAGTAATTAATAATAATAATAATAATTATTATTATTATTATTACTCAATAATAATTATTTAATAATTGTGTTATTTACAATTATTACTTTATACAAGAAGGAAAAAGAATCAAAGAAGATAT